>JAJEJO010002072.1:105161-151321 GCA_020662805.1 Glaucomys volans
TTTCCTTTCCTTTCCTTTCCTTCCCTTTTCTTTCTTTTCTTTTCTTTTCTTTTCTTTTTTTTTCTCTTCTCTTCTCTTCTTTTTCTTTTTTTTGACTGCCTATAAATAGATACTTTGCCCCAGTCAATGTCTCTGGCCCTAGTCTCAGTGTGTCAATGCACCCACTTTCTGTGAGCTCTGTGCAGATTGAGGGCTCCTTCAGAGTACTTGAAGTTCTTGATCAAAGTAATGTGATTCAGATTTCCCTTCCTTTCAGTGAAATACTAAATTCCAAGTTTTAAACAAGGCTGGGTTTAATATTTGCTATAGGAGATGATATCTTAAGCCAGTGAGGTAGGCTCTCTCCCTTTCATAAAGAGTCGGAACAGTAACTTCTCTTAATGTTTCCTAATCACCAAGGAGTCCATTGCTTTGTGTATGGCACAATGGTCCAAACTCATCGCTCGTAAGAGATACTTCCAGCTGACAAAGCTAGATGTTCCTAATAGAAGACACATCAAGAGAACATGAACGTTAAAAGGCCTATTGAACATTGCTCTGAGAAGCACAGAGACCTTGCTTTTTCATTTAGCATTAATAAGAGAATTTGTTTTCCTCTTATTTGAGGCAATCAGAAATTGAGACATCTCTCAGCAAGGACAAAGGTAGGTTGAGAGCTCAGACAGCTATTGTGTATTTTGACATTCTTTTGGATGCAACGTTCCCTAAACTCAATGAGAAATAGGAATTTTCAGGCCTAAATCTGGTAATTATTCTTTTATTTAAGAAGTATTCATGGAAGTTACCTTTAAAAAAACTAGTTTTGTAATATGTTCAATAATAGGACATATTCACTTCTTTTTCTTGGAGATCTGTCAATATTCTATCTCCATTTAACAGTTACCTGCTGTTTACCTGGTCCCTGGGACCTACCTCTGGAATGAAAAACATAAACCTGGTCCAGGTGATTTGATTTCTGCTGTCCATTGTAGAGAAATAAGTTTCAGTAAAGATTTTCTTTCATTTTTCTTTTTGCTTTTTCATTTTCTTTTAGTTCTTATCCTCCCTGCTTCTATGGGACAGACAATCCAGTTTCCCAAACTCTCTAAAAGTCTTAATATGAGGTGAATCCCAAGACCACAAACAGTTTGGACTTCAAACACTGAGAAAATTGGCGCCGAATGATTCGGCACACAAAGCAGAAAACTTTCATTTCCTTCAGGCAGGATGGAATTGACTGTTATATTAAGACTTCTGAAGGAGCCCTGCCCTGGAGTAATTTCAGTGCTGACAGACAATGTTGACATCTAGATTAACCTCTGGGCGGTGAAATTTACTGCAAAACTCATTGAGATGCATGTGGCATGTCTCCGTAAATCCCACCTAGAGCCCTTGGTGGCCCACCCTCAGCAACCCCCCTCTCCCTTCCCCACCCACCACTCTCACAGTCCATGAACTTCTAGCCTCCAGGAGAGAGGAGCCACAGCTGGGTTCAACCCCAAGAGAGGGAGCTTTGACCTTTCTCTGACCATGGGGCCGAGCCAGGCTTCGCTGCTTGGTCAAAGTGACTGTGGTTGTCATCATATGGGTTTTCCCCTGAGGGGACTGCAAATCAAGGTATGAAAACCCCCTCCTCTGATGACAGTTTTGCAGTGTATCTTAATGCTGCACAAAGTGATTAAATATTTTATAAAGAATTAGTGTGCTCTAAGTCATTTAGCTCCACTCTGGACCCCCAATCCTCCTTCAAGGTTTGAATGTAACAACGTCATGACCAAAGCCAGCTGGGGCAAGTGGATGCTGATAGACAAAGGCATTGTTCTTTGGGCAGGTGTTTCCTTTGGCCCTTGCAGGTGAGGCAGCCCCAACTCCTTTTTCTCCTGGTTGTGACAGAGGATGTGGCTGTCCTCTGAGCACTAACTTGTGTTTTCTCCTTTAGTGGTGGTGGGCTCCAGAATGAATCAAAGCCTTTCTAATTCACTGTGTGATGCCACATTAAGGTGCAGCAGCCAGATGAAACTTCAAAGCTGAAATCATGACTTCTCTGAAAACATAGACCTTTACTTACATCAAAAATTTTGAGAAAAGTCCTTCAGCTTAGCGTCAGCCACCTTCAGACTCAGTGGAGTAGCTCAACATGATCTCAGACAATTTTGAAAATTTACCTTAGGATTTTAGAACAGTTTACCCAAAAGTCTGGAGTACAAATTTCTCTGAAGTTTTACTTCTTCTGATTCTCTTTCAAATTACTTTTCCTACTTTGCTACTTGTCTTTAATCTGAGTAACAAGACTCTCCTTGTATATTCTTATATATTTCCTTAGAAGAATTGAAAATTTCCAGCCAAGGACATTGTGTTTATTGACTGGGAAAATAGATTTCAGAAGTAAGTAATTTAGCAATAATACAGAGGTGGTCTTGACTGTTTAAAAGCAATTATCGGAATTGTATTTTGTTTTAGATTCTCAAACTCACATAGTACAAACTACATTCATCTTTTTTATTTATATTATGATACTTGTTTACATGTATATGTGCACATTCATGCACACAAATGCTTCAGTGATTCTATTGGCATACAAACCACAACGTCCCATGTGTGTTGCTTCTATTGATTTCTGTGTGCATGCATGTGCAAATAAGTGTGCACCACCTGTGAGATTTCTTAAGCCTAACTGCAACTCATCTTATCTTTTATTATCAATATATAGCCTTTCACTTTCTGCACTTTGTATTGTTTACAAAGTTTTGGTTTTTTGGGTTTTTTTTTTTTTAGACAAAATCCTGACTTTCTCAAAATCTTCATATTTAAAGGCAGGACTACTTTTATTTATTTATTTATTTCAGAAACAAAAACTAAACCAAACTGAGTCTTGATTCAGATTTGATTTAATTAATTTTCCAGGGAGGGAAAAGGCAATGAATTTCTGCCTGCATAATAAATATTATGTGCAAATAAAAATGTGAATTAGTTTAAACCACTTGGTGGGCCTGACTTTGGGCTAAAACAGTCAGATATAAAATTCAAATATTCCAGTTGAATTGCAATGTGAAGAGAAAGGGTAAATGTGGGGCAAAGGAAGACCATAGGGCTAGAAGCAAGCAGGCTGGATTGGGTGTTGCTTGGATGGGTGACTGTGTACTTCACCTGAATTATCTAGAGCACTGTGGGAATGTCCTTAATTGAAAGGGGGCAGTTAGCATCTAGCTGCAGGCCTGTGCTGCTTTTCTGGTTGCAGCAATGGGGTAAACCAATCTTTTCTTATCCTGTACCCGGATTATTCAGTAACGAAGTATATCACATCAAGGTTCCACCTAGAGCAAGTTTGCAAATGTCCCCACTCTAAAGGGTCAGAGGCATTTTTGTCTTTGATGTTTTCTAAATTCTGAATTCTTTCTGTCCTTCCCTTGATCCACACCCAACCCCTTACAGGCCAGTTCCTGTCTCTGCAACCCCTAGCAGCTCGTTTTCTTTTTCCCTAGAGTGAATATCAACCAGGCGTGTGATTTAGCCTTAGTTGCTGCAGAAGGAAGAAAGTGTGTTCTTCAAGCCACCTATCAGTCTCTTTCCAGCTTCATGGACCAAGTGATTAGCTCCTCATTAATGCCTCATCAGTTGCTTTTTGCACAAGACTCTAGGACAGCAAGCTTATTATAATGTCTATATTTTTGAAGTCATCTCATCTTTTTGGCTTGGTTAGGAAGGTTAGGAAGCCTTTCCACAAACATTTTTCTTCAAATTTCTCTCTTGTTTTCTGGCTGTTGAATATTCTCATAAATGGTAAACCATGGGTTTCATTTTTTCTAGGCTCCCACAAGTGTGGGCGGGTCTATTATATTTCTGTGGATTAAGAGCTCCACATGTCAGCCAAGTGGTTATCTATTTAATAGGGTGGATATAATATTGACAATCTTAATGGGGGGATTTTTTTTCCAACTAGATGAGATATTTACTGTGATAGCATGAGAAAGTTTTGTACCTTAAGGACAGAATTGAGTCTACATTGCTAGGGAATAACGAGGTAGAAGACATCACCAGAAAAGCTGGGAATATGACCTTTTGTTCCCCTAATCATTATGCATCAATTGATGCTTCAATTCTGCCCCTTCAATGGCTCTGAAAAACATCAACCACATTTATTATTCAAAACATATTCACCATAACTGACCCAACCCTTATTTTTGAAAATTCCATTTTCCCCTTGTAACTCTGGGGAAGTGTAGTATTATTTCTTTTTCTTGTCCCTACTAATAT
Organism: Glaucomys volans; assembly: GCA_020662805.1. Taxonomy (NCBI): domain Eukaryota; kingdom Metazoa; phylum Chordata; class Mammalia; order Rodentia; family Sciuridae; genus Glaucomys; species Glaucomys volans. Next base: position 109,395 of record JAJEJO010002072.1, read on the forward strand.
TTTCAATGAGATTTATATTTTTTCCACTTTCATTTCCTTAGGAAAGACTTGGGGGTCTATTTGAAATGGTGTCTGTGATTACATGACAGATTGAATGTGGTGGGTGGGTAATGGGACTAGCAGACAGACATCTTGTAAGTTCCTATTTTTCTCTGGGTGACTGTGGAAATACCTTATCTCCTCCATGCCTCAGTTTCTTAATCTACAACAAAGCAGTATTAATAACCTCCTGCCTGTCACAGATGGTTATTATGAGCCCTAGATGAGATCCTGGCTGTCATGGTGCTCTGCGAGTCATCCATGGTCTCACTGGCAGAGCTTGCCCCTTGGGTGGTAAGTGTGGCCCAGTCCTGCTGGGTGTTGTGCTCAGAGCCACTTTTGAAGTATGCTGTGTATTGAGGTGGCCCCTCCTGAAGTCCCTCCTGGTATCTGATTTGTAAAGGTTTGTCATTAACTTGTTCTCCTTTGAATTACTATTGAGCATCTAGTGACGGAAAATGCCTTAAAAAAAAAAAAAGTCCAAGTAGAGAGTGAATATTTTATTCATTTGTCTCTGTCATTGAAAGAAACTGTTGGTAGATTTTTATTTTCAGGCTTTGAACTCCAAACATTTTGTAGTAAAATGGCACCTCTTGTTCCTTACATCTCCTTAACACTTGTTTTTGCTTTTTTGAGGTCCTATAGATTCAACATAATGCTTTGGAGCATTCCTCTATAAAGTGAATGGTGAGGCTAATCTGGAGTGATAATGACTTTGAGGCATTCTAAGGCCAGTGGCTCATACATTAGGAAGGACCTTAAGGGGAAAAAATTGCTCCAGCGAAGACCTAATGCTAGACCACACTTCTAATAGCCTGAGCACAACAAATAGGTGTGAGTAGAATTTGCACAGAGGAGCATGTCTGACTGAAAGTAAAACCCCTGGTAATGTAACCTGAGGCTATATTGCCACGAGTATAACAGTGATGTCATTCACAGCCCCTAAAAACATCCCAGGTGTTTATGACACCACCTACTATCTTAAGTACCTTACAATGGTTACTACTTGGCAAGTTAAATCTTCAAATGCTATTCACCTTCAAGTAACTATCAGGTAATGTATCTGACAAAATGCTATGCATGTTTTTTTTTCCCTTAAAGAATTTTGACCACTCAGAGAGAATCAGAAAAAAGCTGAGTATCCAAAATCCTGAGACAGTCATAAATGTTTTACTCAAGTTCCTACTATCTCGACTTCTCTTTTCTCTTTCTACCTTGGACTCCTTATTTGGTTTCCTTAGATAGGAAATTAACACCTCTGTTCTAGATTTTCCTCTGCAGTTAGTAGTCCAGCAGGCAGAAAGTATTCCAACTTCCTTTGAAGTGAGAATCCAAACTGGGTTATGTTTTAAAATTATGTGTGAGATTGGAGAAGTCAAGCCAGTCAGAGTGATGATTCATAATTCATTCAGATAATCCTGAGGAGAAGAGCATCTTCAGAGCAGTGTCAAGGCCTACCCCAAACAAGCGGTTTCACTGTGTAACTTCCAAGAGACAAGACTGATTAGGTAAGGGTCCCAGAGGTATCATTTGAGTAACAGCTCACTGGATATGGAAAGTTTGATCCAATATTTTGCAGGAACAATGAGAACCTATTTCAATGTTGTTTTCTTTCCCCTCTCTGAAAGTGTAGTCTTTTGTTGGGGGTACTGGTATATTTCCTTTCCAAAGCTAAAGAAGATTGATTATAGTTCACATCTAAAAGCAAAATCTCCCCTAAGCCCACTGGAGCTGAAGGCAACCTCAAATTGACCTGCGTTATTTTTCTGATACCCTACAGCATCAAAAACCCTTTTGATTATGTGTATGGACCACATTGGGTTTGCTCAAGGGAATTCTTGAATAAAAATGAAGAGAAAGCAAGTTAGGGCAAGAAAATTCTCACTTTGAATGTGAGAGGAAACAGCAATGCTGTTCTCTCGACAAAGACTTGTGTACTTTTCAGGAAAGAATCATGTTCTTTTTCAAGATGATTTCACTTCGAGAGAGAGAGAGAGAGAGAGAGAGAGAGAGAGAGAGAGTATATGAGAGAGAAAGAGAAGAGGGGAGGGAGAGTTTGGAAGTAGGAGGCAATTGTTGATGAATTTAGACTTTCTCTTGAGCACAGTAAAACTCTGTTCAGTTCCCTGAAATTATGAGGGAGAGGAATTCAGGGGCCCATGTTTCACTTAAAGGAGAAGTTTTATCTAAATATTTCCTTCAGAAACATTTAGTGATAGTGAACCAAATCAATCCTTTATTTGCAGTTGGTATCAAGAAAACAAAATCTGTAGGTTGTGTCTATAGACTCTAATTCTGTATCTGTCTAGTGGCTTCTTTTCTAAGGGTGCAGTGCTCTTGATTTGTATGATGGAATATGCCAATAGGGCTTAAAGGAGAATGTGGTTTGAGTGAGCTTCTCCATCAGAATTTTGGCAATGCATTAATTTTGTCCCACAGGAATAGCTTCAGGGCTATTTTTGTTTGAGATGGCACAAAAACTAAAACTAGTCTTTTGGATCATGTCTGGATGCCTGTCACTTAAAACCAGCCTCTGCTGAAAGACTTTTCTGTTTAATAGGCAGAGTTTCAGGCTTTGCCCATCCCAGAGTGTAAATTCTGCAGTGCTTCCTGGTTATCTGTCTTCAGCACCAGGGACAGCAAACAACCCCTCAGTTCAACTAAGGACTTCTGTCCTCTTGGAATTTCCAGAGAAGGACAGATTTTTTTTCCCTTTTCTTCTTATCCTCTGAACCTCAACTTGGAAGACTTTATTCTTAAGCATGTTTAATCCCAAATATGGAATAGCTGTTTCTGTCATGTTCTTGACCTGCTCTCAAATAGAGTTTGGGCCAATATGTGCCAGTGTCCTGACTCAGAGTATTGAAAAGACACTTAGCTTATAGTGGAGGACACATTTTGGGAGAGGAGTTCTCTGCAAAATATAAGTAACCCTTGATTTGTAAATTCCCAGTAGAGAATTGCTCCTTGGTGGTCACTTTTTAAAAATTTGCATATTTCCCACATAAGTTCATGTTTGAATTGGTGTGCATATGTGTTATTTCATAGTGGTTGAGCAGAAGCTAGGAACTTTGAAGACAGAGAAGAACTCAGTGATGCTGTTGTTAAAATTTTTGGAAACTCAGGGAAGGACATTGCTGTGAATCTTAGAATTCACTTTTTAGCCCTGAGTGCTATTTGGCAGCTGCTCTTGCCTTAAACAATCACAGAAAGACTGGAAATAGGTCCTTATGCCTGTCATCAGGTCAGAATGGAAAGGGTTCACTGGAAAAAACAAGGTAGCAGAAGCACATGTTTTCCCTTTGCTTTGTTATTAGCCAGGTTTCATATACCACAATGAAACATAGATGTTATCTCAGAGGCAGCATTGTCTTGATCAATCAGCAGTACCCCACCCCCACCTACTCATGTCAGGATGGGTCCTATGCTGGGAAGTCAAGGCAGTCATTGAAGATTTCATCTTAAGTGCTGCCTTATACTTCACACGTTAGATAAACTCCATTTTGGTGACATCCAGAACACCCAAGGCTCTGACTGCTCCACCATACCCTCTCTCTTACTTTCTTTTCTCCCTTTGGTGTTCATTATCATAATTCATAATAACCAGTGGTAGAACATCACAAGGGATTCCTTCTAATAATAAATGAGGTAGTAGAAGAAGGCCAGAGTCATATCTCAGAGGAGCAAGTTCAATGAAACTGTGATTTTTTTTAACCTTGGAGTGGGTCTGAATGGAGAAGTCCATTTCTCTTGATTCCTCATTCTTGAATGAACTTAATTTGATATTTGTATTTGCCATGTGGAAAGGGGCATGGCATTAGTTTCTCTATAGTTTTTGTGTGAGGACTTCTGATGGGTAGGGTCAAAAATTCTCCACTAGAATTTTTTTTGTCTTTTTGAGATAAGGGAGTTATATTTTATACTTAAATCAAGAACAAACCTATTTGAGAAAGGGTATGTATAGAAAGAACCAATAGCTATAAGAAAGCCTCATAAAAGAGAATTTTTCCATAGAACAGAGAGGAAGGATTTGCAAACCTCACCATGACTGGAACGAATGAACTGCTAGGCAGTGCAAAGGTGGTTTGAAACTGCAGATGGAGAGCAGGCACATTTAGAAATACAGGTGATGTCATGAGAAGCCTCAGGAGGGAACAGGTCAGAGAATGAAATCCTATGAAGGTTCTCAGTATTTTTTCTGGAAAATTCCTAAAATTTTCAAGGGTACTTCTAGCCCTCTGCCTCTTCAGAGGTGAGCTCAGTGCTACTTCTGGGTTCTTAAGGCAAATGCCCTACAAACACCAAAGTCTTGTATTTTCCACTCTTGGCCATCACTGGCTGTCCTGAGTGGGATTTTTTTCCCTTCCCTAAGTGAAAGGGACTTGTTTTCAGGAGAAGTGTCCTTTAAACATCCAGCTAAAACTGGAAGTAATTTTTTGCATGAATGGCTTTTTACAGCTAGGTCTAAAGCAGAACAAAACTTGTATTAAACTAAGTGCTACTTTACATATCTTATTTCAAGGGAAATGAAGGATTTATTGCCGTGTAAATGATATACACTGATTTGTTTCCTACTGGACATTACATGTCCCTTTATCTCTAGGCTGATGTTGTGCAGCAAACTTTGAATATCTGGAAAATCAGCTGGTACCTACTTCAGTGCTTTAGTAAGATATTATGTTCTCAGAGAGGAATTTTGCAAATGAAGTTTGGGTGCTGTTGTAACTGATTTCCATGCCCTATCCCTAAGCTTTCTGTACTAAATATCTGTAAAGTGATTATATCTTGTCTGATCCCATGCGTCTGTGTGTATTTCCCAATGTTTGTATAAATATATTGGCAATCTGAAGAGTTAGTTGAATTATGGCAACTGCTGAACAACAATGTATGTGGCATATGGGACACATGTGATATGTGTGCACGCCTGTTCCTGGGCCAAGCTAATCAAATCCATCTTGGCTTGGGGAAAGTTTAACAATGGATATTGTATTGCCATGTCATCATTTATTGATGAAGACCTGGACAGAAGGAGAGTTGAGGTGTGTTCAACTAAACCTTGTGTCATTTATTTTAATCTCAATTGATTATTCCTCAGTTCTATTTTATAATACAAATATTCCTTCTAGATGCTTATTTGTTTTATTTCCCCCTAGGTCATTGGAAAGTGCTGATTATGTTTGTTTCCCATCATTTGGATCTCAAAGTTGTTAATATATATGATTGCCTTTTTGGTAAAATTGGTTTAACTCATAGTACCTCTTCCTTGAGGTACCATTTCTTCCATTCTTTTCCTTTATGACAAATGAATGCATTGGTTGTATTAACTATGCAACCTGGCAAGTTTTGGAGAATTAATTTAGTTAAAATGATGACTACATTTGCCTTTGGAAATTAGGTTCGTGGCCTAAGTAAAACTTGTATGGGAAGGTGTCCTTTATGCCAAAAAAAAAAAAAAAAGTAACTTGGTAAGATGGCCCCAGGGTAAAGGGGATGTGCTCTCAGTTGATATTAAAGGATGTGTTGAAAAGGCAAGTGCCCACCCTTTCTCTATTTCCCCTCCCACCCTTCCTTCCTCAACCTCAAAAGAAAACAGAAAATTATTTTTTTAAACTGTATTAATAATTTATGTTTAATACAAAAGGATGATTTAATGGTATCACCAAAGGTCATTTCTTCCATTGTGCATGTCCTTTACTCTCAGCCCCATACCATCACACCATTCTTCACCCTCACACTTTCATCCCAAGGCAAACACGTGTCTTCATCCAAATCTGTGGGTGTTGGAGTTAAATGTGGGGGCAGAGATTTAACACCTTGACACTAATGAAAACCAACCATTCTTCACATTCAAATGGTCTATTACTACAAGAAGGCAAACTCTTTTCTTGGTTTTTGTTTAAAAACATTTTATACATATATATGTATATATGTGTGTGTATGTATGGACATATGTATGTATATGCACATGTACATGTATATATGTATATATCCATCTCCAATATAAATATATCATATGTGAGAGTTGTAAATACTCCTTAGTCACATGTCTGTCTTCCTCATAGTATCATATCTTCAATGTTATGTTAACAACTCCATTTATTGATTGATGAAATTGTGTGTAAACCTGTATCCTCTGACATAGTTTATGTAGGGTCTCTTCTCAAATAAAGTATAAAACAACAATGTCCTTGGTTTATTTGGATTCATTTTGTGGTAGGAAAGTGTTCAAATTAAAGGTAGGTTGAAATTTGGGCAAGTCCAAATGTCTGCAGAGACCGTGCACACATGGAATATTGCTTTGCTGAGGGTAAAGTGGCTTGCATAATTTTTGAGACATCCCTTGGGTTGGATGGTGACGAGTGTTTCATGGAGTATGTACATGTATTTAGGATTTAAGGCAGGGGCCCAAGAGACACTCTAGATCATGATGATGGCCTATTATGTCATACATGTTGTATTCAACTTCCCAGTTACAGTCATTTAAGTCGGTCCCCATCCTGGGGTAAAATATGTTCTACTAGAGATCCTTTCACTCAAAGGTTGTATGATTCTCTAGCATAATTTCTTTAAAACTCCTTCCCTCTCCTTTCTCATTTCTTTCAAATATCCCTTCATTTTTCAAATATGTCTTTATTCTTTTTTTCATTAACATGTTACTTGTATATTTCAAGACTTATTTTCAGTAATTTCTTTCAAAAATATTGCTGGGTTGTGGGGGAAAGGGTGTGGGGTAGAGGCAGGTAAGTATAGGAATCATTTCCATTCATGGGAGTTCAACAGGGATGTGGAAAGTTGCAAGGCAGATTTGCTCCATAGTTTTTGGCACTATTCACATTTTGGACGAGATCATTCTTGTGTGTGTGTATGTGTGTAGAGGGGCTGTCCTGTAGATCATGTGATATTTTGATAAGCACATTTTTATTAGATGCATTCACAGCCCATCACACATCCAGTGTGTGAGGATTCAAAATGTCTCCAAACATTGTCAAATACTCCCTGGAGTTGGGGGGTGGGAAAACGCTCCAGTTGAAAAGACTGATTAAACTTTGAATTCTTACTACACAATCCCACACAGTATTAAAAGATAAATTCAATTCAGGAAATGTAAGAGTCCTATTGTTCTCCAGCCCCTTTCTACACCAGCTTCTTGGCTGTACCTCATGATAAACTTACTACATTTTTTTGTTTTTTGGTTTTTTTTTTTTGGTACCAGGGATTAAATCCAAGGGTGCTTAACCATTAACCATCAAGCAACATCCCCAGCCCTTTTTTTAAATATATAATTTTATTAGAGGCAGAGTCCCACTGAGTTGCTCAGGGCCTTGCTAAGTTGCTGAGGCTGGATTTGAACTCTCAATCCATCTACCTCAGTCTTGCAAGTCACTGGAATTACAGGCTTTTGCCATTGCACCCAGCTTTTGCTGCTTTTCTTTAAGCACATCTCCCTTCAAAGATTTTTGCTGAATAAAATAAATCGGGATTAGAAAGAGAAAAATCATTGCTGAATCTGGGTTCTGTGGTGCATACCTGTAATCCCAGTAACTCTGGTGCCTGAGGCAGGAGGATCCCAAGTTTGAGGCCAGCCTGGGCAGCTTCTTGAGACCCTGTCTCAAAAGAAAAAAAAAAAAAAAAAAAGGGTCGGAGGGTAGGCTCAGTGGTAGAGCATGCCTAGGTTCAATCCCCAGTTTTCCCCTCCACACAAATTGTTGCTGAGAATTAAGTTATAATACGACATTTGGATTTTATATAGCAATAGAAGTACCTTCATCATCTCCATGTATTAAAATGTCTTCAGCTGTAAAATACCTACTGATACCACTTTTTAAAATATGTACAATTAGTCTACAGTTAATGGTAATGGATCTGAGTGGGAAGAAACACAAACACTTTCTTTTTCAAGCTCTATGCCAATGGGAATGATGCTGGAATACTCAAGGGGGGACACTTTTGTTTTTCAATTGTCTCATCATATTTTTCATTTGGCTCTTGTCACATCATCACACAAATCACAAGGTCATTAGTAGACCCTTTGTAAGGCTAGTAAGTAAGTCTCCAGTACATAAACTCATTTTGAGGGGTAAGAGGAACTTGGATTAAGTTTTTCCTGGTAAAGGTTAATTTCTCTGTGAAGCAATATGAACACATTGCATATTTAATGGATATTTGTTGAGTTGCACTGGATTCCTCATTCTCCAAGGCCCTGGTCAATCATGCAGCATTGAAAGTGCTAGCATTAAGTTTGCCCTTAAATGTCACTCATGGAAACAAACACTCAGGATCCAAAACTCTGAACAACCTGATGATGTAGAAGTTGTGAAGGAAACATTTCTTCTCTCCTAAGTTCTGCAATGCTGCCTTTGCATTGGTGCCTTCCTGAAGCCAAAAGCAAATATTTCTCAAAGTAGGTTTTGGAATGCCCTCTTGAGTCTATTCTAGAGGTTTGATCTTTTCATAGTCCAGTCCAGTGATGACATAAAACTGAAGCACATTAAAGACTGGGGGTCCCACTCCATATACGTGGTAACCTCAGCTTCCTCCTCCACCAGGGAGCCCTCCCTGCTGCACACAAAGGTCAAGGGCACTGCGGGGGTTTGCATCTTCACTTTAGAATGTGCTCATGCCCTCAGGATTCCTTATTTTTCATTAGTGTTCAGATCACAATCCAAGGACTGGATAAAGTCAGGGACTTCTAGTCTGGAAGGTTCTTAATAATTTTACTGAACTACTTGCCTGTAGCCAGGTATACAAAAACAGAGACATATTCCAATGCTGGAGGGCATGGTTGATAAAATTATCTTAGACAGCATGGTTCTAAAATATCAACACTCCAGTGGTGACACAGAGAAGCAAGGGTGTAATGGAGATAATTCAGGAACAGCAAGTGGCCATTCCTGAGCCTGAATCTGGAGGTTATTTGAGTTCCAAGAGCAGCAGTGTCATCAAGGTACTCAGGAGACACAGGTCAGAGATTCAAATCAATGTGAAAGTTTGCATCCAAGGTGTGGGTTGTTCTTTGCATTGATCTTGAACAGATAGCAGACATCCAGAATGTGTCTGAGGACATCTCTCCAGTATTTAAGGCACAGTAGGGTCCCTAGCTCTGTGCCAGGTCCTGTTCTTTGCTTCTGTTGGGATGCTCAAAGTTACTTGCCTATTAACCAGGGAGGTGTTCTATTTTAGCCTCTCTTTTTCTCCCTATTACCAATGTTCTGAATTATTCAAATCACCAGTGCAGGACTCAGCAGAGGGTCTAATTACTGCCCTGCTTGCTGCTGGCTGATGAGCTGCAAGACCCAGAGAATGACTTTAAAACAGTTAAGTGGGGAGAAGCAGCATCTTTGGAAAGTCACCTCAGAGTCTCGATCTTACTAGGGAAAACTGGATGCTATAGCTGTGGAGAGCTTGAGGGATAAGGCCATTGTCTGACCACAGATCATGGACAGATACCCACAACTCCAGAGAAAGCATTGTCCTGGGATTTATTCAGCTTATCTCTATGATTTCCTAGTCACAGTCCTTTCTCAGAATTTTGAGACATTCACACACCCCTTACATCTTTCAAGCACAGTCTTGGATGACAAATGCTAAGTTATAATAGAAAGAGGCCAAAGAAGGGGGAAGATGTCAGAACATAGGAATGAGCTTCCATATTTAAGTCAAGCTCTCTTCTTAGTGCTCCATGTACATGAGTTAATTATTCTAACAGCATCAGGCCTTAATAATATTCCCATTGTACCAATGTGCTAATCATGCCTCAGAGGTTTAGATAACTTGTGCAATTTTATCCAATTAATTGGTGCCATGACGAAGTTTGAACCCAACAGTTGGACCTAATACATGTATTCCTAATAGTCACTTTAGACCTCCTGCCCAAGAGCAAGATGGAGGTTTGAGTCTCAAAGAAAAAAACAACAAAAAAAAAAAACAGAAGGGGGGAAAAAGCATTTGGAAGACATATCTGTTGTAGGACAACCATTCATTCATTCACTCATCATTCAACATTCATTCAATCATGTGATAAATTTAGGAATGTGCTACAACCTGGAGGCGTAAAGGGTTTAAGAGCCCTCCCCTATAAATCATCACCATCCCTTCCTCCTGTTGCACACTCTGGATCCCACAGTGAATGGGAGACTATATAGCTTGCTAAGAGCTGGGCATGAGGTGCAGAAGGAGGGCAAAGAAGGACAGAGTTTTTATCCATGACTTCAATGAAAGATGAGAAAATAGAGTTTGATAAAGACATTCCCCTGGGCCTCCCCCAGAACAGAGCCAAGCTCTCACTAGTGCCTTGGGTCATGCATGGTAAATGCTAGGGTTTTGAGATACACCTTATCAGGATTCACTGGAAGCCTTGAGTTTCAATTGAATGTGACTCTAGGCGGAAAGCCAGAACCCTTCTCTCAGGCACCTAGGCACACATTAACCTAGAGAATAGGGCAATGTCTCAATTCTGGCCTGACACCCTTAGGTCACTGCTCCAGGGACAAATTGGCCCTGCTCATTTCCCATCTCTGAGAGATGCAACAAGCCACTGTCTCTCGCTACATAATGAAAAGCCCCACTGGCAGAGTTATGTGCAATGGGGCTGATCATAAATATGATTTATGGAGTTAGTTCATTTACTACCTCCAATGCTAGACCCAGATGCCAGGAGCTGGACTAACAATTTCTGTTTATTTATTTCTCACTATATTATATCTGACTTAACATTATAAATTCTTCTGATTGGAATTTCATGGCATCTGCTCTGGTATTTATTGATTGCATGCTCATTTGGGACTCTCCTCTTTTTGGGGATGGGATAGGCTCTGATCCCTTGGTTGTGCCCCAACATCTCCATAGTGAGAGGACTATATCGTTACCTTTGTCCCTTAAGGCAGACACCTGTCTAGGTGTTAAAGACATGGTCACTTACAATGCATATCACTTGGGATTCAGAATAAGTGGCAAAAGAATGTCAAAGAGTAACTCAAAGTTGAAATGATGCTTGACAACTTGAAGAAGGTCTGTTGGGGTAGGGGAAGGTATGCCATTTCTAGCCTGGATGATGTGTCCTTTTCCTTCATCCCCATTTGTAGAACAAAATGACCACTAATCTTCAACCCTTGGCTTAGGAGCATGCAAAGAGAAGAGAGTTGGACTTGCTAATCTTCAGGTGATGCTTTTTCTCTGTTTGATTTTCCATTATTTAATCATAGTCAGAGGAGTAGGGGTGAGAAGTAGGGACAACATTCTGAGATGTGCAAGAGCATTCTTATACCCAAGCAGGAGAGGTCAAGTGTTGCCCAAAAGATACCAGGAGAGTTAAGTTGGTGCTTTTTTCTCATCCTATAAATGTCGGGTCTTCCATACAAAAATGATGGATCAGAAATTTTTTTCTGAGACAAAGGTGATATTTTTAAAACATAGATTAAGACATAAAAGTTTCACATTTTCTTCAGAGAAATAAGGCCCCTTTCTATGACATTGTTAGTGATCCCCCAGTGTTATCTACCACTGTTGAGACTCCTCTCAGTTTTCATCCCAGTTACCCTTATCACCCCAAAACCTTCCGTCCAGCTGCCAGAGTTGATAAGGCCCCAACCCTGAGCTTCTCTGCCCTCATAGCTCCTTGGGGTCCTGGAGAAGGAAACTAACTTAACTAAGCACATCCAGGGGTCAGATGGTCACCTCAGTAAACCCTCACTGAGTCATCATAACCAGTTCTGTATCTTTACCTTTCTAGGTGAGGAAGCTGAGGCTTGGAGAAGCTAAGTCTCATTAATTTTCTTTCCAAAGGACACAGAACAAGAATGAGACAGGTACAAAATTCAAGCCTATGTTGGTCTGACTGCAAAACTAATTTCGTTTCTCCTGGCTACTCCCTGGGAGGATTTACTTTAAAGGAAAACTGATTTTTTTCAGCACCATTTGGTTCCTCAAACAACTAGGAAGGAAGATAGCTTTCATTCTCTTAATGTCTTCCTTATCCTGTTAACCAGCTGAGAACCTTGACAAGTTATTTAACTTCTCTGGTTCTTAGGTTTCTCATTTGTAAATGACGTGCTCATATCCATGGTCTGTTGCTATAATATGGGGTACTCTAAAGACATAACCAAAACATTTACTGCAGAGTTTTTTATTTTTTTTATTTTTATTTTTTTCAATCTCGCCCAACTTGTAACCATCTTTTTTTTTATTTTTACAGATTTCATTTTGATTCACTGTACACATATGGAGTACAAATTTTCATTTCTATGGTTGTGCATGATGGACATTCATGTCATTCTTGTTAATCACACATGTAATGATGTCTGTCTCATTCCATGATTTTTCATATCCCCACCCCTCCCCCCTCATTTCCCTCTAGGGTTTTTTATTTAATGAGCCTGAATAAGTGGTGGGAATCATTCATCATCACCATCATCACTATCATCCTTATCATCACCATCATCTTCTTTTTCTGTTTAAGAGTGGTTGGTCTCTATGCCTACCCCTCTTACTAAGGATAAAATGCCTGCTAACTGGGCAGTCTGTCTTGTCTCACTGTGTGGTGATGGGCTCATGGGCCAATGGCAGCACTGACATTGTATTATTGATTTGTACCTTACAAGGTCAAGCCCTTTAGAGATTCATGAAATCAAGCAATAAAAGAAAACCCCAGCTTTCATACTTTCTTAAGCATTGACCAAATTCAATCCATCTCTCCCCAGTTTCCTCCAGTCTATTCATGGCTATTTGTCTATGACTGCCACACAAGGAGAAGGTCACTGGAAACCACTAATAGATCCAGGAATAATAACAGCTCCCACAGCTTCAAAACTAGAATAAATTTTATGAAAGTAAAAAGTAGTCCTGCTGTCAAAATCTGAGCAATAGAAAGAGAAAGAGTAGAGTAGAAGCTACTGTTTTAGGTTCATCTGCTAGTTGTTTAGGTAAACTCTATTATCACTCTCATTTTACAAATGAGAAAATTGAATCTCATTGAGGTTAATTAATTTTCCTAATGGCACTGAGCTAGTAAATGGCAGAGGTGAAATATGAACCCAGGTTCACATGACTCCAACGTCTATGCTATTTCCAAAGTGTTTTGATGCTTTTATAAACTTGCAAGGACTTATAGATCTATGCACACCCACACATCATTGTATATAGTTACAGTTTCCTCAAAGGCTTCTCTAGGCAAGGAAGTCTAGGCTGATTATATGAACATGTAGAATAAAAGGTACTATATGTCCAGGGCTACCATTCCCCTCCCACATGGAATCTTTATGTGTTGGGGATAAACATGGTCATGTTGCTGTGAAATTTTGAGAGCCAAGATGCAGTGGAAGACTGTCTTATTCCTGGGCAAATATCTTATACCCTCCAGTTACTGGTCTTGAGATAGGATCATAGCAAGATATTCTGTACTATTAGCCTAAAGGGATGGCAGAAAACCAGCATCAGACATACTTGAGCTGTGGCTTCTCTCTACCAATAAAACAAGGCAAAATCTAAGCTTTCATTTCACAGCATCAAGGTCAGAATCATTACTAGGGCTCCTCTCATCCAAAACCCAGGTCAAATCCTCTGGCCATGGTGCTGGAAGTTGTTGGCCTTCTCTCACACTTTTTATCCAGGCACTGAGTTTCAGCGGATGTGTGTAATGTGAGGCATTTATGTAAGAAGAGACAAGAAAAATGCACACTTTAAGAAAAAAGGCAGGAGGATGCTGCTCTTCCTATAATGGGCCAATGGCTTATTAAAAAGTAAGCAGCAACAAAGAACAAACAAAAACAGATGAGAATTTGGGAGTCAGTAAAAGACAATGCTGTTCCCAGAGTGAATTTAACTTTGCCTGAAATAATGAAGATTAGAATAGGTGAGATAATTGCTTACATTTATATAGTTGTTCAAGAAACTACTATTTTATTACTAATAAAAATACTGATGATAATAATGAAAGGTCATATCATAATATTGCCTATTGCTAACATTAAAACTCTGACATTTTAAGGACAGAATTGCTAAAGTGCAGAAAGTTTAAAAAGTTGTCCAAATCCACTTAGCTATTAGGGCAGGGTTTCTTGACCTTGGCATTTTGGAATATACGACTATTTGGGAGATGTCCTGTAAATGTTTGAGCTGGCACCAGTTCGTGTCAGTGTAAGATGACACAGCATCCTTGACCTCAACCCTCTAGATGCTGGTAGCACCCTTACATCACGAGAATAAAATGTCCTCAGATATTGTCAACATTGGCCCTGTTGAGAATTACTGTTGTAAGGAATGAACCTGGGTTTAACCCTCAGGTCTGCAGGTCTTCTAAACCTGTTGCTTCAAGATATCATAAAACAAGAAATGCTTCTCTATGAAAGTGATGGGATTAAGCACACGTGTAGAGAGTCTCCCTAAAAAAGAGTCAAAAAACAATTTGCTAGCAGGAAGCAAATAAAGACTGGGGTGTAGCCTCATGCCATAAACTTCAGAATGGCAGCTGTAACAACAGAAGCTGTGGTGGAGTTGCTATGGTTCTCCTTCAGCCCCTTAATGTGATGCCAGGCAAAGTCAAATGAGCTAAACGCTGAGATTTGTAGAGAAGAGGCCTGGGCAAGTACAGGAAGGCCAAGGGTAAATCCTTGAGTTCAGAAGGCCCTGCTTACTTTTTCTGCCATCTCATCAAAGGCAGAAAAGTTTGTTAGACTTCCCTTGGTCCCACGGCTCCACTCTGTCTGGGGACAGATCCAAGAATACTTTGAACATGTCCAGTTCGTGGGTGGGATATCAGCCAAATAGTCAAAACACATCTGCACACAGCCAAATCCTTCAAAATCCCAGTCCTCACCAGGCAGTTCTTTCCTCCTTGGATTTTCTCAAATTGCAGAAAAATCAATGATACACATGCTCAACCCACAAACTCCTGCTGAGAAAAGTTTCAGTTAAGCTGGGCAGAATGTCAAAGAAATTTACCCACTCTAGACAAGAATAGACAGAAAATTGGGACCTAAGTGCCTATGTTAAGCAAGAGAGCAAAATGAGGCAGTGATGAATATGTATGTATGCCTTAGTCTGTTTTCTGCGGCCATAACTAAATACCACAGGCTGGGTAATTTATAAAGAATAAAGACTCATTCAGGCCAGCAAGTTCAAGATCAAGGAGCTGCATCTGGTGAGGTCTTCTTGTTGATAGGGATTATCTGCAGAGTCCCAGAGTGCTATAGGACATCACATGGTGAGACTGAGCAAGTTTGCTAACTTAAGTTTCTCTTCCTCTTAAACCACTAATGCAATCACGGGGTTTCCTATCTATAATCTAATTTATTCTAATCCAATTAATACAATAATATATAATTTTAATTATAAAATAGATTATAAAATAGAGAAATGGATGGATGATAGATACACAGAGAGATAATTAAAAAGAAGGAAGACAAGAATTCAAAACACATTCAGAGAACCAAGTATAGAAGAGAAAGAAAAAGAGAAGAAAGTTTCTTATGAACACTCATGGAGCACTTATAGAATAATGGCAGGAATTTAATAAAATGATCTTTCTAATCAGATCATAAATAGCAGGACTAAAGAGAAAATAAATGATCTAAAGGACAAATAACAGCAGCTTTTCAAGATTGATAAATAAAAGCATGGAATGTTAGGGGTATAGTTGAAAATGAAATTACTGATGCAGAAGAGGCCATGTGTATAAGGAAAAGGAGTTTCATGCAACCAGAGACAAGAGGTGTTAAAGGTGAACAGGATGAACGTCAAAGGTAACTCAACTTGGGTCAAACAATATCTTTAAGAAGATAATTCAACAAGTGGAATAGAAATAGTACTTGAAGATGTAGTCAAAGAAAATTATCTTCAAATTTAGAAAGAAAAGGATTTTTATATTGAAAAGTTGAACTGTATTTTAGGAAAACATAGACATTATTGTTACATGCATAAAAAATAATAGAAAATTTCAGGAAAGGGAGAATCCATCCATCCATCCATCTTTCCATCAATTAATCCTACCATCTATTTATTATGACTTGGAGAGGTAGTAGGATATAATTAGAAGTGTAGAATATATATGGGTGTTGGAGTATTTCTTGCATCTGCCAGTTAACTGGAGGCTTGTTAGACAAGTTCTCTAAGTCTGAAGTTTCTTTATCTATAAAAAGGGTTCCTTTGAGTTTGTGAAATTATATTTGGCATAGCATTGGATAGCTTCTTAATAAATGCCAGATTCCTTTTGTATTACTCTAGTCACCCTTTCCCAACTGACAGTCCTTCCTTCCTTCCTTCCTTCCTTCCTTCCTTCCTTCCTTCCTTCCTTCCTTCTTCCCATACATCTATCCAAAAAGCTCCCATTGGACAGATGTTTACACTGAGGGGTTTCTTGATGCTTCCTAACCTCCTTAGTGTGAAAAGATACAGCCTCTGCCTTAGCAGAGAGAATTGACTAGGCAGGATGGAAGAGAGAGGCAGTGGAGTTTCAGGTCAGAAGATGCACAGGCAAAGGCCAGGTAGCCATTCATTAATTGTTTATGTTTCAGGAAATTTCTTGGTTGATGGTTGCCCCTCTCTTCTTGGTTGGCAGATCCAAGTGTCAGGATTGCTCTGAGTCTCAGGAGCCAGCTGAAGAGTATGTCATGTTAATTTTGCCTCCTCCCATCTCTTCTGCCTGTGATCCTACTCTCACCATTAAGTGTTCTGGCTCTTTATCACGGCTTGGAAATCAAGAAAGACACTTTGGAATTCAATTAGCCACACAGTTGCCACAGCAACGAAAGCATATAAACTTAAATGATTTATACACATAGACAACACTTCAGAAAAGAATAAATTTAATCCTGCAGCTGGGAATGAAATGGATTGTACAATAAGAAAATTGTATTCTTCTCTCCCCGATGAGAGGCCTCCAGGTCTGAAGGTGATGTGGAGAAACATTGAAGTGGAGGAAGGAAGGCAGCCAGGGAGCTGCTCATGCTTGTGCCAAAGATTGGAGTTCACACGGAGCACTCAGCTCTCCTCTGCAACTGCCAAGGCATTCTGGGCCAGCAACTCCGGGTAGAAAGGTGCACATTATTCCACAAGCCTCAGGCACATCTTCCCACGCATGGCATGTTCCTCCCTTACTAATGCTGTACATAGGTTTATATACATCCACACCCACAAATCCTGAAATTGGCTTCACATTAAAAGTTAGATTCTTCACAGACACACAAAGTGCTTAAAAAACAAAGCAACACCAGCAAATAAGGTATTTTACAATAATTTCTGCCTTGTACCTGGACTCATTCAAAGAGATTTCATGACCACTGCAGCCCATTGGTGCCATAGACTAGAGATACTTTTAAAAGTGGTTAGATAACTACTCAGACTGTGTCAGAAGTTACAATATTGCTTATAAGAGTATATTCAGTCTTTATAGGCAAATGTATGAAAATATATAAAAACAGTACCTTGAACTATTTATCTTTTATTTTTTATGTATTTTCCACATTTTACCTATATTGACCCTTTACAATCACCAAAAACAAGAGCTTTTATAGCTTTTATATTTTCTTTTATTACATACTCCTACCAGTTGAATAGATAATATGTGTGTTAACTTACAAAACATATGAGCACTACTGTTGATACATATATATTCAAAAATAACAAAGCATATGTACTTTTTTCTATTTTGGAAAAAAACATATTGAAGTTTTAATGTTTTCTCTCCCACCTAAGTGAATCATCTTACACCCCACTTTAGAAATGAGAGTTGGAGGCAGGCTTGTTATTTCGATCAGAATTAGGATGGTAAAAATGAGAGTCACAGAAAAGAGCAACTTTACTTAAACTTCCATCATCAGATCCTGAGCATCAAAGGATTAAAATGGAAGACTATGAGGAAATTGGCCCAGTGTATTTCATAACAATTGATTGGAAAAAATGGGGCAAGTTGTAGGCAATCCTATCCTTGATGCCATCCAACCTCCTAGAGCACTTGAGATGGGTCAGGGAGAAGGGCAGACATAGGAAGAACCATTTAGGTAACTGGCCCCTGACAGCCAATTGGATACAAAAAGGATATTTCCTCCACTCTCCACCAATTGAATAGTCACTATGGCACTGCTCTTCAATAGGCCAGTCTCTCATGGGAGCTGTCCATCAATAGTGACTACTGGTGGCCACTGGATGATCCAGCAGATGGAGACTACCTCTGCTTCAGAGACTTTGCTAAGTTCATCTGAACAGCTGCATCTGGACAAGTTCATCTGTGAGTGCCCAGAATGTAAAATCACTCCCCCTTACCTACTTATATGGCAAATAGTACCAGAGGATCCCTGGCACTCACAGGATGAGAGTGGCTGCATGCTAGCATAAGTCCAAACACATTCAATGCTGAAACTATACAGATATAAAACTACACATCACTCAAACATCACTAATCAACTTTGACTAATTTTGCATTGCTGACTTTCTATACTGCCTTAAATAATAAACATTTTTTCTGTATAAATATTTTTTCCAGTGGTGAACGTTTATACTATGAATCAGCACACGGAAACTTAAATTTCAATAAAAAAACTTACCATGTAATTTACATATAATGTCTAATATCCAGGAAGCCCTAGAAGCTCCCTTTAGTTAACATATTGGAAAAAGAAAACAAAAAAAAGAAACGGTTGCAATTTGTCCATATTCAATAATCCAAAAATTTCTCTATTTCAGACAGTTCTTTCCCCAGTTATTTGTGAACTTGGAAGTTGGGAAAAGTGTTTGAATCCCTACTCTACTTCATATCAACTCTGTAGTCTCAGACAAACCTATTAAACTTCTGAGAGTCTGTTTCCTCATCAGTAAACTGGGGATAATATCACCCTTGCTGAGTTGTTTTAAAATATGTATAAGCAACATCATTTTGCATCATGCTTAGAACACAGTGACCACTCAAAGTATAGTTGCTTTAATTATGGCAATTAGGGCAAATGAACGTGATTTCCCTCTACATGCCTCTATACTTATGTTCTTAGAATTCAAATAGAATACATGCAAACTCCGTAATCTGTGTGCATATGTGAAGGGTGGTTGGGTTTTAGAAGGACAGACACTTTGCCACTCTCACTCATTGGGGCTGGGTTATTCTAGGCCTGGAGGAGAATTTTGAGCAAGGCTAGAGGGAATCAGAATTGAGAAGACTCAATGGATACCTAGAACTACTTCTCCTGTCTCCAAAAAAACAAGCTTCACGGTCTGGCCAGCAAGGTGAACATGAATTAAAATTGTTCACTTTTGCTTTTCTTGTGGTAAAATCTACATACGATTCGTCATTTTAACTATTGTAAATTGTACAACATGGCAACATTAAATGCATTCACAATTTTGAGGAAACATCACAATCTGATTCCAGAACTTTTTCATCATCCCATACAGAAACAAGCTCATCAACAGTCACTCTGCACTTCTCCTTGACCCAGCCCCTGGTTACCACTGATCTATCTGTGTCTATCATTTTAACTCACTCTGGACATTTTGGATTTTTTTTTTTGTTCTTGTTGTTTGTTTTGTTTTGTTTTGTTTCGTTTACTGCAAAGTTTCCAAAGTTGCTCTGTTTTGTAATAGCGTCTACTTCATTCTCTTTTATGACTGCAAGTATTCCTCTATATGGATATACCTCATTTTGTTTATCCTGTATTTGATTGAAAAACCCACTAACACACGTAGAACACTGACAGCAACTCTGTCACTCTCCTCTTCTGAACATCTGGGCAAGTGTCTTAACTTCTCTGGGCTCCAGGTGTTTTGCTTGGGAAATGAAGATAATGGTCACTGTCAAGGTTATTGTGATAATTAAATGAGGTGCTCAGAATATAAATGTACAGAAGACGTTTTAATCCATTTTGGTTTTGTTCCAAATTTCTTAACTTTATAAACATTCTTGATAGAATCAATGTCATGGAAATCAAGGACTCCCAGGAAGAGGTGGAAGGAAGGAAATTCTTCTCAGCCTTTGCCCTGCATGTCAGTCTGGCCCCAGGGCAGGACTGGGCCCCTTGCCCAATCCCTGCAAGCTGCCCCCTTCTCCATAGGTCTAGCAGGCTCTGCTTTTATCCCTCTCCGTACTGCTTCCTGAGGCTTCCTGAAGCTCTCATCAGGTGGTAATACCTGGATGGCTGACAGGGTTGCAGAGAGCTACCCTAGTCCTAGACCCTGGCAAAGGAGGCAGCAACTTGCTCTGGGACTGTGGTCTGCCTCCTGCTGCCCCACACTAAGCTATCCTGGGGACTGAACTCTGAGGGCCAGCTGGGAGGCAGCTTCCCCTGCCTGTGTGATGATCTAGTACACTGTCAGCCTCTATCATTTCCCTCCCCACAGTCACAGCATCCTTTTTGGCCAGGGTCACACTGGAAAGTCCAGGAGAAAAAACATTTCCAGGCTTTAGCTGCATTGAGTAACCTTGGCCAGGGTCACCCCTCCTTGGTTGATGGATGGACCAGCCTTGCTGTTCTGCTCTGATTTGCCTTCTTTCCAGCTGCCTAATTTAATGCTGCTTCTGGGCTTCACTGCTTTGCCCTATTGAACCAGCTTTGGCCAACTGGGCTCTGGGCCACTTTGCAGGCTGCAGTACCTTCCCTGGTGCTCCTTCTTTAAATCCATCTCAGTCTCCAGCAACTTCCCAGCTGCTGTATCTAGTAACAAGGCCAGACATGGCTGGGCCCATTGCAATTGAATATGTTCCTTGGGATAGGGTTAAGACCTGGAATTGGCTGAGCCACAAAGCAGCATTGGCACAGATCCAGGTATTGGGAAGAAGGCCAGGCCACTGGGCAGAGCTACCTAGAGGGTACAGTGATGGAAAACAGGTGGTGCAGAGGAAATGGTCAGCCAAGAGTATGTGAGATCAGATCCTGCAGAAGGGCAGAGCGTAGTGTGAGGAAATCCACTACCAGGGTTAATTTTAGGTGTCAATTTGACTGGACCAATAAAGCATTATTTCTGGGTGTGTCTGTGAGGCTGTTTCTGTAATAAATTTGCATCTGAATAAGTAAGGCTCAGGAAAGAAGATCCACCCTCACCCATTGTAAGCAGGCACATCCCATCAGCCAGGAGCCTGAGAGAACATAATGGCGGAGGAAAGGCAAATTTGCTATCTCCATCTAAAAGCTGAGGCACCCTCCTTCTCTTGCCGTTTTACATCAGAACCCAAGTTCTCTGGGCTTGAGGTCCCAAAACCTATACTAATAGCTCCTCATACTCCAGGTTCTTAGATCTTTGGTCTTGGACTTAGGATTATATCATTGACTTCCTGGTTCTGAGGCTATTGGACCTAGGCTGAACCGTGCCACCAGTTTCCATGGTTCTCCAGCTTGCAAAGGCCATGAGGCTTCTCAGTCTCTATAATCAATTCCCCTAATAAATATTCTATCATCTCTCTCTCTCCCCTCCCCCCTCTCTCTCTGTCACTCTATCTGTCATCTGCTTGTCTCACTGGTTTTATTTCTCTGTAGAATGCTGCTTAATACACTCACCCAAGCAATCCAATGCTCTTCAGGAAGTCAACACTCTCAGACATACCAAAATCTAGCACTAGGTAAAGGCAAAACTCTGATCCCAATGGTCAGCTGGTAAGAACAGGCTATGCATGTGTCTGGAGGGCATGAATATCAGGCAGAAATGTAATGGCCATACTGGAGCTGAAAGATGAAGGAGAACCTTGGTGCTTCAGGGAAGGTAGAGCTCTGGTTGTCAGAACAGGTTGCTTCATATCTGAGGCCAAGTTGGAATTAAGGGCCAGGGCAGTGCTGAGCTTCTGAGTATGGCTCAAAGGTCACCAACTGGGGAACACATGAACTCAGAAATTGGACCGCCTGTGAACCTTGACCATGGACTGAGGATTCAGCTTCACTTTTATTCTTTCATTCATTGTCCCCAAGCCTTACTGAGCACCTTTCCTCTGTGTTAGTTGTGCTAAGCTTTCTTGTAGCTAATGCAGTCATAGGGACTTACAGCAAGACAAGATCACATTTTTCTGTTTTGAGGATTTAGGTGCAAGTCCTTCTATCTGCTCTACTTCAAGCCCCTTGAGAACACATCCAAGGACTTAGTAATAATTGTATTTCAGATAACTGGGCACACAAGAGGGTCAGTGAATGTTTGCTGAAATAAAAACATTTTATTTTATTCAGTTCAAACTTCGCAGTCCTACCCTGATCAATCTTAATCCAATTTCCAGTCATGGTAGGTTAGTGCATCCTTCCAGTCTCTCATTTTATCCAGCCTGCACACACACACACACACACCCTGAAAAACTGGGTCATTTGAACAGTTCTGGTTCTCAGGCATATCCACCCAGAATGTTGAATTTGGAAATGCTACTGACTCTGGGTAAGTATTCTATTTACTTGAGATTTCAATTCTTACATGTAAAATAGAATACATTTAATATTTTAGAACATATAGTATAATATGTCATTCTATAATCTCTATATTATTACTTTATAATATATAAAATAACAATCTTGGTCCTAACTAGCTCATTAGTGTAGGAAGACACCTATACGTTGTATAGGTGTGAAGACACTTTTACGTTTATTTTTGTTTATTTCTGAAATTGCATATACTTAAGATATACAGCATTATGTTTTGATATACATAGTAAAGGGGTTACTGCAATCAAATTAACATACCCAACATTTTACATCAGAGTTATCTTTCTTTTCTTTCTCCTCCTCCCCTTCTCCTTTTTTATTAATTTATTTGTTTTGGTAAGAGGACCTAAACTCTATTCTCATAGCCAATTTCCTGTATATGGTACAATACTATGACTACAGTGCATTAAATCTCTAGGCTTACTCATCCTACTGAACTTCAGCTTTACACTCCTTAACTTGCATCTTTTCACCCTCTTCCTTCTGTAACGATGGTTCTCTATTTTATTTTTTCAGATTGCCCATAAAAGAGAGATTATGCAGTGCTTTCCTTTCTGTGTCCAGCTTATAGCATTTACTGTAATGTTCTCTAAATTCATCCGCATTGTTGCAGATAGGATTTCTTTCTATTTTAAGGCTGAATAGTATTCCAATGAGTGTGAGTGTGTGTGACTGAGTGTGTGAGTGTGTGTGTGTGTGTGCGCACGTGCACTTTCATGTGCATGTCACAATCTCTTTCTCTCTTCGCCTGTTCATGGAGACTTCAGTTTCTTCTGTATCCTGGCTGCTGTGAATAATGCTGCAGGGAGCGTGGGAGTGCAAATACATGTACCAGGTGGTGATTTCATTTCCTTTGGGTTTATTTCCAGAAGAAGGGTTGTCGGGTCATGTGATAGTTCTATTTGTAATTTGTTTAGGAATCTCCGTACTGTTCTCTGCAATGGCTGCACCAATTCACGTCTCCACCAACAGTGTACAAAGGTTCCATTTTCTCCACTCTCCCAGTGCTTGTTACCTCTTGTGTTCTTTGTAGGAATCATCCTAACAGGTGTGAAGTGATACCTCAGTATGATTTTGATTCTCATTTGTCTCATGATTAGTGATACTGAGCACCTTTTCACATTTCTACTGGCCGCTGACATGTCTTCTTTGGAGAAATGTCTATTCAGATCCTTTCCCAATACCCTGTTCCCGGCTTTGTTTTTTTTTTTCTTTTTTTTCTTTTCTTTTTTTTTTTTTTTCAGTGCTGGGGATCAGACCCAGAACCTCACACATGCTAAGCAACTGCTCTACCACTGAGCTCACTGCCCAAATTTTAAATAAATTTATTTTTGGATTGAGTTGTGTGAACTAATTCTATACTTTGGATATTAATCTCTTATTGCAACAATGGTTCACAAATATTTTCTCCCAATGCAAAGGCTGCTTTTTCATTTGCCAGTTGTTGCTTTTACTGCACAGAAGCCTTTTAGTGTCCCATCCAAGAAATGATTGCCCAGACCAAAGTCAAGGGGCTTTTCTGTACGTTTGAGGAGTTCCCTGGTTTCAGATCTTTATTGTGGGAACATTTTAAATGGAAGAAATACTGATATAATTCTATGTGTACACAGTGGGTTTTTTGATTTTGAGTTTGTGCTTCTAGCTCTATGTTTCTGGACTGCTAGGAAGGGAGAACTTTTGTTGCCCAAATCCCCCTTGTGAACTCCCCTAAATGTCATGTGTGCCCACCTGAGCTAATGGATGCACATCACCTGGCCCTCAGCAAGCCACAGGAAGTGGTATTGCTTTCCTTCAGGACAGCAACTATGACTGATTTGTCTGTGTTCCCTGAACTGCATAGACTAGGGCCTCACACAAAGAACTCACTAACATTTGCTGAATTGAGGTGAATTGCAGACCTCCCTGACTCAAGCACGACTCCTCCATCAGAACAAACCAGAAAGAGCTGTTTTCTCCCCTGAGGTTGAGGATTGCAAAGCCAGCTAGGGGAGGGTGACATAGGTCTTTGCCCCTTAAGAAATGCATACAAGTGAGCAAACATAGTGGAACAATTGCCATGGGAGCCAGGGAGGGCAAAGCAGCTCCAAGAGGGCCCAGGTTCCCACAGGAGGCAGGTTAATGAGGTCCTTTGGCACAAGGCCAGTGACTCTGGCCAGCTCCCTCAGGGGATGGATTTGCTGAGTCTTGTGAAAGGAATCAGTACTCTGCAGGAAGCCTAAGGTGGATGAGTACACATGGATGGGCAAACAGTTGTCAGAACCCAGAGCTCTCCAAGCCAGGACTGTGCTGACAGTGGGGGTGTTGGCCGCACCCCAAGACCCTGTGCATACTTCCTGTGTGGGCATGACCTCCATGGCCTGAGCAAGCATCAACAGGACTTCCTTGTTTTGTTTTAAAGAGAACGAGAGACAGCAATGGTGATTGTTTCCTGGCAGATAGAACAGGCCTACAATGCCTTACCTGCTATGCTGAAATCCAGAGTTCAGAAAATGGAAACTTCTTTTATAACTTAATTGGTAGCAAAGTTGACCTGATCTGAACTCCTCTGGCTACAAAACTTGACCTTTTCTGGCACAAGGTTATCCATTTAGTGTGAATATTCATGTTTTACTGCAGGAATATTTATATGTGTGATTATGGGTGCAGTACCCCCACCAAGGCTGTACCAGAACAAGCAGTATGTGCATGCATTTCTTTCCTAAATCTAAAAAGGTCTGCAACCCTGAAACACAGCTGACCCTGACAATATCAGATGAGCAGCTGTGCAAGGGGACTGAGTATTTCCTGTAATTTTCTATTTACGTATCAACATTGAGGAATAACATGTTCTTAGCAGTCCGCTTTAGCTGGGGCTTCCAGTGCTAAGGAATAGAGGATGCTCAAGTGACTTCAGGAAAGGTGTTCATTGTAAAAGTACCTGTTAATGGGCCTGGATGAAGAATTGAGAAACCATCATGCTTCAAGTTCCCTTTCTCTTTCTCTCTCATTATGTTTTTCTTCCACTTTTTTCCCAGGGGCCTGCAACATGAGATCTCTTTTCTTTCCTCCCCTCCTCTTCTCTTTTCTTTTACCCTTTCCTCTTCTTGCTGCACCTTTCCTCTTCTCTGAGGGTCTGCTTCTTTCTCTCCACAGTTTCTTCAGTTTGCTTGTCATTCTGGGTGTCCATGAATTTGGCTCTTCTATATCCAGTTATATTTCCCTACTTTATTTCATCATGCTTGCTGTCGTCATGTGCTCCATCCTTCTGTGTGGTCCAACTAGAGATCTATGTCTCAGCTTGATGTTTCATGCCAGGTCTATGAGCTACCTGTAAGGTGCTCACCCTGCTATCCTCAGCTGTGTTAGGGGAGGTATCATGTAACACATACTACAGCTGCCTATGTTTGACCCTAGAGCAGATGTTGTCTTTTCACTTTAAAGTGGGAAATGACTGGGAAAGTTCCCAAAGTCTACCATGTGGTCCAAACTCCAATTTTGCTAAGGATGTCAAATAGGACCAGATACTGGAAAATTTTCAGGAAGCACCTTTACTCCTACTTGTATCTTCTTCGTTTTTGTCATCCTCCAGCAGATTTACAAATACTCCAAACCTTCTAGCTGCTCTAAGGTTATATTGCTTCTCTTTTTGGTCAGAGCCAATGAGCCAATGCCTCTAAGATTCTTCATTGCAGATATTCCCTATCTGGATGAGCACTTGTTAATTCCCATCCAACCTTACTATTCTGGTACTTCCCATGACAGAAGAAATTGAGACCAGAGCAAACCCCAAATAGTTTCTGCAGTCTGGTAGATGTTTAATATGTATTTGTTGAAGACATTTGGGTAAATATACCAAAGAAAGTCAGAGCTGATGGATAATCATGTCTGTGACCATATTTACTGTATTGCAGCAACTTCTACAAATGCAACCACATAAAGTGAGAAGAATGGATTTTGTTGATGGAGTGCACAACCCTGGAGTTATTTAATAGGACCATGGGGAGGAGGTAGTCCTTTTGCATCTATGTGTAGATCCAAAGCAATGAGAGAAACTGGGATGGTTAGAGTACTGTGCATCCTGATGCTAGAAGAGCCTTCTCACCCTTCCCCAAGTGCTGGCAGACAAGGAAGACAAGTGGGCAGGCAGGACTTGGACAGAGCAAGGTCAAAGGCCAGACATCTTGGAAGTGAGCTGGGCAGTTCCCCACACCCACCTGTGTCTTTAGAAAGGAATTGAAAGGGAATCCTCAGTGGAAGGCTAGAAGGCTTGCTGTGTCAGCAAGAGCTGTTTGAGTAGATTTCTTTGCTGGCAGGGTGCTAATGAGGTGCTAACACAGGGGAGGGAGGCAGGCAGGACTTTCTGGGAGAAGAAGTAGATCTGACCCCAAGTCATCAAAGAGTGGAGTTAGGAACCTGAGAAGGCAGCCCTGTCCACCTGCCCTAAGTCAATCTGAAAGTCCCTCTCAAGAGAGCTGAAGAGGATGTTCTAAGAAAGGATTCTCTTGTGCTCTGTCTCACAATTTTTAAATAATCCTCCTCCTCATTCTTTTGAAGTCAAAGTGCTAAATACTGCATTCTAGCTAAAGGACTCATGGGGATGGGAATGGTAGAGTGGAGTTGGAACTTGAGAAAATTAATAAGGATGATGACACAGAGATAGTGGTAATAATACTAGAACTAACATTTACTGAGTTCTTACTAATTTCCATAATAAGACCTTTGCATGTAACCACTGATAGAGTTCTCACAAGATCTCCTGGAAGTGTTTATTGTCCAGATGGGAAAACCAATATACAAGGAAATTAAAGAACGTGCCTGGGGTTACCTGTAGGGAACCAGTATTTGACCAGAGTTATGTATCCTGAAGTCTGTGCTGTCTTCTAAGATTTGACAGAGAAAGAGGACCTGGTTTGAAGACAATATCCTTCTAGCCCAACTGTTGCCCTGTCTCCAGTTCAAGCTGATGGGACTACCATGTGATCCATCACTGGTCTTCAGGGTTAGTCACTGTCTCCACTGGTATGCCTCTACCTCCCTGTGAGTGAGTCTTACAACTGTGTTTTAGCATCAATCAAACTCAACACCAATTTATTCATTCATTCACTCACTCACTCACTCAATATATGTTTACTGATCATCTATTTTCTTCTAGAATGGGAATACCTGTAGAATAAGTCAAGGTCGTTGTCTAACCAACTAATTGAAAGAGACAGATGTGTACACAGGAAAGCTCAAAAGAGACTTATAGAGCCAATGACAGGATCCTGTTCACAAGGTCTAGCAGGAGGGGTTCACTCTGCCATGAAGGAGCATTGGTCAGGTCAGGTTTCATATAGGAAAGGTGGGGCTTGAGTCATTTTTAAAACATTCAGTGAGTTTGAAGAATGGACCAACGAGGTGAGCACAGTGTGTGAAAAAATCTGGGGGCCAGGAAAATGCCTCTTTGGGGGTTCAGCAGCTGCTTTGATACTGATGTTAGAACTGGGTTATAAGACCCACTCACAGGGAGGAAGAGGCATAGTGGTCCCATTAGTTTGAATTGGGGACAGGACAGCAGTTGGGTGAGAAGCATCTTGTCTTCAAACTGGTTGCCTTTGTCTCCACTAGCCTGAGAAGTTAGTGACTCTGAAAAAGAAATGACAAGAGGCAAAGACAGAGGGAGGTTGTGTGGTCATTTAATTGTCATGACAATTCCATTTCACAGATGGGGACATTGCGGGACAGAGAGATTTAATAATTTGCTCTACAAGACAAAGCAAATAAACTGCAGAGTGTCAAACCTCGGTTATCAAATTAACTCTGTGGATTGCTCCCCGTATTCTACGAGTTGCCCCAAGGAAGGCCGATAAAGAAAGAAAAGAATCTACAGTTACCTTGCAGGCCAATTAAAAGGCAATTATTTTCATAACATAATGAGCCTTTGGCTTACCCAGGGATCTGCCCAGTGCTATGTTTAAATAGCAGTCACTTCATAGCAGCAGCTTCCCTCCACAGATATTTAAACGTGCCCCGATAGATCACAAACTGCTTGTTTTAGGGGGAGAGAGTGGAAAAGCATAAAACCAATGTGTTAAAAGCCACCATCAATTAAAGACCAATCAGAAATAAAGAGGCATTAGGGCTTCATGGGAGTTATTACAGAAGTAAATGAGAAAAATGTGATTTCATTAACAAAAAAAAAAAAAGAAGAAGAAGAAGAAGAAAAAAAACCTGGGTGTGGATTTCTCTTTCATCAGAGTTGTGACCATGGCTGGTGAGAATCCACTGAAAAGGGATTTGAATCCAGAGCCTATGCAATATGCAATATGCAATAATGGAACACGTACAATTATTCAGAAACACAACTTTGGTGAAAGACAAGGTTGCAATAATTAGCTAACAGCCACTCTGGCATCTTACAGAAAGAAGTGCCTTGGGCCTGGCCACTGTGTTAGCCAAAGGGGACTTGATTGCAGTAGTTGACATGTTGAAGTGACTCCCAGCAGGGTCAAAGTCCTAAAGTTGCCAAGAAGGCTTTGTGTATCAAGGCAGTTACCGACTGGATTATTCCAGAGCAAACATGGATTTTTGCTTCCAATATGGAATGAAGAGTAAAATTTTCTAAGGTGAATCAGGAATAAAATGACTTGAGTTAAAAGTCCTCACCCTTGCTAACAATCTGGATGGCACTGGGAAAGTCCCATACCTCTCTTGATCCCTATTCCCCTGCCTGTTATTTAACTAGATAGAATTAAAGGCTTCTTTGATCCCCTCACAGCTCTGTGATTTTATGACCTATGACAATCAGGTGTGATGACATAGGTCTTCCTGGGGAATACCCTGGTCAGGGATAAACACCCTGGTCAGGGATGAACCTTGATCCATCTGGGATGTGCTTAGATGTGACCCATGTTGAGGCTGCTGGCCAGCATGGGGACACAGCTACTGTGGGTTTTTCCACTTAAGTACTGGGGGGAAGTGATCTATAGAAGTCAGATGGAAAGAACATAAGCATCAGGGGAAATGTTATTGGCAAAGGGAGACACTTAAGCTCCTGAAACTGGAAACTACAAGACAAGGGCAATGAAGCCTTAAAACAAAGCCACAGCATCAGCAATCTGCACTTGGCTGGCTTCACCAAGCTTTGGCAAAGAGGGGAGGTACGATGGGGTTAAATCCCTTTCCTATTCAATTGGCAGTGTATGCTCCTCAATCTAACCTCCCTGCACTGATCCATGAACCCCTGTCCCTCAACACTTCCTACACACACACACACACACACACACACACACACTTCCCAGATCCTCCATAAGGATTATTGAGTGTGTGGCTCTCTATATTAAGCAGAAGACATTTTTATTATTGGAAGCTGTTTTTCCTGTCAATTCTCAATAGTACAGGGTAGAAGAAGGTCTGCTTTTAATGAACTGTCCCAGGCCAATTCCAAAGCCAAGAAGAACTGAGAAAGTTCCTCTTTGGAGGACATTTAGCGGGACACAGAGAAAGCTGGCGGACATGCATTATTGCTGTTGAAAATGGTGACAGTAGTTCCAATGTGAGCAGCTGTCATCTGCAGCGTCTCCTCTGTGTGGTTGTGGTAATTTCTGCTGGTGGTGAGGGGTCCCGTTTTCATACCGAAGTCTGACTTTGCAAGAATTATATGAGGAGAAACAGACTTTTTTCTTTTTAAGGAAAGTACTTTGTTGAGGTTGGTAATCATAACATGTGGGTTTAACTGGGTAAGAGTAGGTAGAGGTTAGGAAAGAGTTCAATTACTCCACAGAATAGAACAACAGGCCCAAGAGGACTGAGATGGGTGATGGAGCCCATCAAAGAGAAAAGGTGGAAGAAAGGAGATCAGGAGAAGTACCCAGCCAGGAGGGAGAAGCCTTGTGCTCTCGACTTGCATTTTCCTTTATGCTGTAGCCTCATCTATCTGCAAGTGTCACCTTAAGGTGGTAGTTTTCAATGGGACAGTGATGTCACAATTTTGCCCTCCATAAAACATGTGATAATGTCTGGAGGCATGTGTGGCTGTCATATTTAGGGTTCAGGGTGCTACTGAATCCATGGGTGGAGGCCAAGAATGCTGTGAGCTATCCTACGCTGCACCAGATTGCCCCACAGCAAACAATTAGTAAACCCTGCTCCACGCCTTGGTCAATGCTGTATACCCACATGCCTTGGGTGAGCTGAACTTCAGGAAAGAAGGAGAAGGAGCTGTTTCAAACTGAGGCTGAGCTAAGCAGTGAGAGCAAATCAGGCTTGAGCCAGAATTACTGGTGAGTCACCCAGCAGAAGGATATAGAAGGAATAGAAATATGAATATGGTATTCAGAAGTGGGTGTGAAACGTAAGTGGTTCACTTGACTCCAAGAATCTTTGGGGCCATGACAGTGGGTGATCTCTGACCATTGTTTCTGTATAATAATGGAAAAAAAGGTGACTTCTAAATGCTGCAGGACACTGACTTAAATACATACTGACTCCTCACCCTCGTAGCTGTTTTAGTCAGCTTTGCATTGCCATGACCAAAAGATTTGATGAGAACAACTTAGAGGAGGCAAATTTTATTTTGGTTCATGGTTTCAGAGGTTCAATTCATGGTTGGCTGACTCCGTAGCTCTGGGCTGAGGTGAAGCAGAACTTCATGGAGGAAGGGCTTGGTGGACAGAAGACGCTCAGGACATGGAAGCCAGGAAGAGTGGGGAGAGAAAGAGAGGAAGAGAAGGAGAGTCAGAGAGGAAGAGAATCAGAGAGAGAGAGAGAGAGAGAGAGAGAGAGAGAGAGAGAGAGAGAGATACGAGAGCACTCTGCTTACCTGGGACACAAAATAAACCTGAAAGGCACACCCCCAGTGACATAATTCCCACAGCCACACCCTACCTACTTCCAGTTACCACTCAGTTAATCCAGATCAGTGCCTAATCATTTTGCCTCTGAACATTCTTGCATTGTCTCATACATGAGGTTTGGAGGCCACTTCATATCCAACTTACAACAGTTGAACATCACAGAGCAAGTTTGACTCAGAGGTGGGATTTGACCCAGGTCTAGGTCCTGTGGACTGGAGCTGCTACAAGGCCCCCACACAGTGTTCTGTGCGCACACTGTTTTGAGCAGCGTCCTGGGTGGCAGAGCACATGGTTGTTTGTGTTTCCATACCACTTGCCCATCTGGCAAGATGATTGTCAAGATTTTAAGAAACACTTTAAATGGGGTTATTAAGTTTCAGGTGTTTTATAAAACTACCAGATTAGTTTTACTCTGGAGTTTATGTGAAGGTATTATTTCTGAGTCCAGCTCCTTTCTTCTATCTTTAAATTACATTCTCGGCTTCATAAAGTTGGAAGGCAGAGACATTTATTTTCAGAAATGAAGGCTTCTGCCAGGAAGGAGATAGGAGGGTCATTTCTCTATGGGGGAAGGAAGGGATGTGTGTTGGTTGAGGGCAAGGGCTGGACCCTGTTAGTGGGGTTTAGATTCTTTCGAGAATTTGGAAGACTGGCTACCCAGAACACTCAGACTTGGTTAACATGCCAAAGTCTAATTTACTATCAGAATTAATCAGAAAAATCACTCCACCAACTATAATTAACTCTACACTTTCTCCCAAAGAATTGACATGACTAATAATTTATCAGATTTGGCAGTGGTTTCCATATGAGGCCCAGTGGAATCTCAGGCTCTGTCTGATTATATATTTCTACAAAAGGCTTCTAGGTCACTACCCTGCCCCTGTTCCCACTGCCATTTTCTAGAGCCATAATTTAATTATTTAATGTACTGATTCAAAAGACAACTGATGCCAATACATTCCAGTAGTGTTTCCAAATGAATTGTGTTTTGTTGATCACAACAGGACTTGTGTCTTTCGGGCAGTGAGTCTTCACTGTGTGGCTTCCCCTCATTGTTCACCCAGGCCCCACAGCCTGGTAGAAAGGCTACATAGGTCAATAACCTGGTAGATTTCAGCTTTGAAACTCTATCACTTCCCCAGACAGTATATGGCTTGTAGAACCTTATATGGCTGGTTTGGAGTGTTTATACTTTGTCATACCCATGATAAATAATATTTGTTCTCAAATTTTGATTCTTCTAGATCTGGGTGAAATGCATCAAAAGAAAAGAGAATATTTTTCTCTCATGTTCTAGTATATTTTCACTTTTAATTCAAATGCATTCTCAACCCTTTCTTTCTTCACCTCCTATCTCTATAACATAGTTCAGGGCTTCCTAACCTTGGCTCTGGTCTTTAACATTTCAGGTCATATACTTTTTAGTTGTTGTGGGATGTCCTGTGCATTGTGGGGTGTTTAGTATCCCTGGTCTCTATCCACTGGATACCAGCATCATTTCCCTAGTAGTGACAACCAAAAATATGTCCAGGCATGGCCATATGTCCCCCAAAAAGCAAAATTTTCCTTAGTTAATGAGCCATTGCTCATTAACTTAGTGGCTTTACCTTCTTTGATGATATGCCTTACTCATGTCAGGAAAACTAACCGAACGACAGTTTGCAATTTCCAAGGTTTGCAGATCTAAAAGCAAAGATTTAGGATATATTGGCAAGAACACTACACTTGGAGTAAAACCTGAACTTGAATCTGGATTTTGCCATATATTCACTAGGCAATTAAATTCTCTGAGTTTCAATCCTTTGAAATGTGAATAAAAATATTGGCCTTCCATAGCTGCTATGATATTAAAATGAAGTACAGGCAAATCATTTAGCCCTGTGCCCGACACAGAGCAGGTAGGTGCCTGGTGAGAGTTATATTTGGAACTGTATTCATTCCACTGAGTGAGTTGCCTGCCATCATTCTCATCCCCAATATTATGTTAGTAGAAGTTTATTTGAAAAGTGCATGTTTTATTAGGAATTAGCTAACATGAAGACCCTTTTTTCAAAGTACTATTGAAAACTCCTAATGTCATAGAATCTGAAGTCAAGTTAAGTTGCGTGACTTGGGGAATCCTCAAATTAATGACTAATTGACTTGGGGGTCATACCCAGTCCTGGTAGAAGATCATGTTCTTGGTTTGCATCTCACTACAGATTTAAATCACAGAACTGTGGGCACTGTGGGAGGGGATTCTTCCTGGAATGATTCACTTCACTAGTTTGAACTGCCTGGAACATGCCTATCATACTCAAGAATGTCTGATGTCAGCTCTTCTCCAGGCCTTCGAGGTAAAAGATGCATCTTGCATTTTCTAGAGGTTATGAAAGCCAGGTCTTTCCCTGCATCCCAGGGAGGCCCTCTCACAAGCTGGCTTCCTAAGCAGGAGATGACCTTCACTGCTTTGACTGTGAATCACCTAGCTAGAGCTGTTGCTTTCAACAGTGAGACCCAAGTCTTCAGATGAGTGGACAGAGATACAGTGTGGAAGCAGAATGATATAGAGTGCATGAAGACAATGTAATGAGAAGAACATGAATTTTGGAGATAAACCAATGTGATTCAAATACTGACCCATTACAAACCTGCTGAATGACATGAGGCACTGATCTATTCTGTGCTGTGGTTTTCCAATGTGTGACTCTGACATTCATGGTATATTTTGAAGTTTAGAGGTACTGGAGGCACACACTACATATACTACCTGTTTCACACAGTAGGGATGCAATAAACAGAAATTCCTAATACCATTAATGTGTTTGAAACAAAAAACAAATGGCATGAAACTTGTTTAAATTGTTTTTGATCTGGTAATTTACTAATATGAAAGACTTTTAGCAAACATATCCAGAAGGAACATGAGTTTAGTTGCACAAGTACTGGTCTGCTTTTAGCAAAATGAGCCTACATATCAGACCCTGGAACTGAACAGGAAAATCTGGGACACAAAGACTCCAAAGCAATGCCAACAAAAAAGATTGTGTTAGCAAAGCTTTGAAGTCAACTTTGTTATGACCTCAATTGCGTTGGCTCTCAGCTCTTCTCTCAGTACTGTTTCTCTCCTAACTCTGATTTCTACCTGAAGCCCTCCTGTCTGCATCTCTGGATCCCGTGCTGCAGAAAATCCTTTTACAAAGACTTTTATCTTCCAGAAGCGGATTGCTCAGCCAGAGAGCATTAATAGATGGATTGGAGGTAAACTCCAGCTCTCCACGTACATCTGATTTTTTAAAACCAACTATAGGTTTATTACTTCTGAAAACTATAATTGACTGGTTCTTTCAAAGTATGTAATATCTCAGGATCTAGCTTCTCCCTTATGGTGGCAGAAAGGCGTTTGTCAAGTTCCAAATGTGTTCGTTTCTCAGCTTTTCTCTACTATTCTACTTATGAATTTGAAGTCAGAAATGAATGCTTGAATATTAGAGGAAACCATGAATTCTGACTTCTCTTGCAATAGACAGGGGACGTAGAAAGAAAGAGGCCCTTTTGTCTGAATTTATAACAGATGCAGAAGCCAACTGGGCTCTGTATCATCATATGTAGGGAGAATTCTACCTAGGATTGTGCAGTTAGGGCTTCTACAAGATTCAAGCTTTGGAAGTTTAAGGGGTTGGGTCTTTTCTTTTGTTTTTATACTATTTTACTATGAAAATTTTCAAATACACAGAGAAGTTGAAAGAATTTCAACTTTGAAAGAACACCCATATACATACCATACCATCTCCACCATGAATATTGTTACAGTTATCAGATTTCCATTTTTTCATCCCTCTATCTATCTATTGATCCATTTTATTTTTGGTCTATGTCAAAGTCAAGTGTAATATCACTACACTCCTATAAATATTTCAGCATTTATGTCAGGATTGTAGTTCAATTCTTATTTATAGTATATTTTTCTTTTTAAATCCAATTTATCTATGAGGAAAGGCACAAATATGGAGACTACATGAATTTTGGCAAATGCATACATTTGTGTAGCTTAAATTCCTATAAAGATACTGAACTTAGCTATCAGTCAGGCATTGCTCTTACCTTCCAAAGGTAGTGACTCCTCCAGTTACATTCCATGCTGTGGATTGATTTTACCTGTTCCTAGACTTCATATTAATGAAATCTCACAGTATAAACATTTTGTGTAAAATTTCTGTCATTCAAAATAATGTCTTCAAATTTCATTTATGATATTGTTGATATTTGTAATCTGTTAGTATTAATATAATGCATGAATGTATTTCCAGGTGCTTATTCATTCTTCTAGTGATGGACACCTTGGCTAATTCCAGTTTGGGATTGTTATGAAAAAGGCCCATGACTGATATCATACAAGTCTTGTTGTTTACATATGTTTCAATGTCTTTTATATAAATACTTAGTAGTGAAAAGATTGGATTATAAAGTAAAGCTTTAAATTTGTTTCTTTTACATTTATATTTCTGATCAATCTTGAATGAATTCTTTTGTTTGGTGTAAGGCAGGGGTTTGAGGCCCCGTTTTTTTCCATATGGATATCTAATAATTCTAGTATTTATTAAAAAGACACATGTTTTTCCATTGAATTTTTGTCACACATTTGTCAAAAATCAGATCATTAGAAAATGTAGATCTGTTTCCAGGCTCTTTAGTCTATTCCCATTGATGAGGTATGGATTGAGGATTTTTGTTTTTTTATTTTTATATACATATCCAAATGTCCCAGCACCTTTTTTTGAACAAATAATCCTTTCTCCATTGAGTTGTCTTAATATATGCTAAAATATATACATATGTGTTTATGAGTTAATTTCTATACTTTCTATTTGGATCATTGCTCTCTTGTACCACCTATCTTGGTAACTAAGCTTTATAGTAAGTTTTGAAATCAGGGAGTGTAACTATTTCAATGTTTGTTTCAAGATTGCTTCGGATATTCTATGTATTTTGCATTTCTATTTAAGTTTCAGAGAGAGCTTGTCAATTTGTACCAAAATAGCCTGTTGGAATTTGAATTGGGAATGGCATGTAGAGATCAATTTATTCCTAAGAATTTTACATACTTCATTGCATTTATAAATGGAATTTTTACAGTATGTATTTTAATTATTTGCAGCTAGAATATGAAACTATAGTTGGCTTTTGTATGTTGCCTTTTCTTCTGTGATCTTATTAAAATTTATTTAATTTTGCTAGTTGGTTCAGAGATTCCTCGAGATTTTGAATGTAAATTATTATGTCACCTACATATAAAGGTTCCTTTACTTTTTTTCCCATGCTATTTATTTTTCTTACTTTAGTGCAATGGCTAAGACATTTAGTCTGATGTTGACTAGAAACAATGTGCATTTCCCTTGTTCCTGATATTAGCATGAAATACCTCTTTATTTCATCAGTAAATATGATGTCAGCCTTTGGTTGTTTTATTGATATCCTTTATCAGATCAGAGAAGCTCCCTTCTGGTCCTCGTTTACAGAAGTATTTAAGTGAATGACTATGGAATTTTCTTTGTATAGATATTGAGGTCTAACTACTTGCATACTCTCTTCTCAAGGACTCCCCTCTTTGCCAATCTGTTGGTGAGAAAGTGTTTCAAGTTGTGGATTTTATTTTCATTTAATAGATTACTTGGGATATTAAATATCTTTCTCTAATATCTTCTGCACATATTTTATTTCCTCTTCTATGAAATTCTGTTCATATCATTTGCTTACTATCATATTTCATATTTTTTATTAATTTGTAGGAATTATTAACACATTATGCATAGTTAATTGTTATACCATGTCTATTTTTTCTCTTTCGACCTTAAAATTTCAACTCTTTTAGTACTGAGGTAGTCAAATTTATCAACCTCTCCTCTTGTGGTCTGCGTCGTTCATATCTTGTTTAAAGAGAAGTTTTAGTTTGCCAAGGTTAAAAGTGAACCACAACAGGAGTACTATATAGGAAAACAGTGAAATATGGCCAATAAGTGCCAGAGAAGCTATAGCTTTAAGTGCATTTTTGAGTCAATGGGAAAGTTTAAATATCAATAATTTTTTTTTTTTTACTCAAGAAACTAGGAAAAGGAGGATAAACATTCTAAGGACACCCTTTTCCCTATGAAGAAATAAATTAATAAAATGAAAGATAAGTACCAGGCATGGTGGTGCATGCCTGTAATCCCAGTGAATCAGGAGGCTGAAGCAGGAGGAGCACAAGTTCAAGGCCAGCTTGAGTAAGTAAGTTTGCAAGACCCTCAGCAACTTAGCAAAACCCTGTTTCAAAACATGAATAAATAAAAAGTACTGGGGGTGAAGCTCAGTGGTGAAGTGCTCCTGAGTTTAATCCGCAGTAACAACAACAACAACAACCAAGAAAAAAAAAAAAAAGGGAAAGAAAACGAAAAAGATAAGCAATAGAAGAAGCAAAGAAACAAATTTGATCCATAGAACCAAAATGTTTTTTAAAAAAATCAATAAAATATACAAATCTTTGGCAAATTTAAATAATGAAAGATGAGATAGAACATAAACATTTGAGTTAAATAGGTAATAATACCATGGAAGAACTGAAAATTGTAAGCGTATACTAATTAATTGCAAATATAGATGAACCATGGCTTTTCAAGGAAAGGCACATTAACACAGTTGACTTATTAAATAGGAAACCCAGTGAACATAGAAGATTAAAGATAGTCATAGAAGATTAAAGATAGTCAACATCATTTTATCTATAAAAATGATGTGGGGCCTAGACACCTTTGCAGATGTGTTCTCCAAAATATTTAAAGGAACAATAAATTATGTGTTACATGAATTCTTCCAGAGTTGCAGAAAAATATGGAAAGCCAGATAGCTCATTTGAGAGGTAGTTTCAACCTAATTCCAAAACATGGTAAGAATTACATGAAAATCAAAACAAAACAGTAGTTCATTCTCATTTGCAAAAAATAGACACAAACATATTCAATAATACATTATCAAATTTATTAAAACCCTGTATTAAAAGGATACTCTATATTTACTAAGAAAGGGATAAAAAAAGAAATTTTAGAAAAATTATTTATGTAAATCACACAGATAGACAAAGGGAAAAATGACTTGCTTATTCCAATTCACATAATATAAAGTGTTTATTCTAATTCAACGCCCATCTCAAGCAAATAAAAAAACCCACTAATTTTAAGAAGCCTCTTAGAAAACTAGGAACACAGATCTATTCCCTTTCTGAGATGGAGGTATCTACTGAAAACAACAGCATTGTACTTGGGGCCTCATTTAGTGGAAGTAAGACAAGAAAAATAAATAAAGGGTTTCGAATATGGGAAAAGCAGAGACAAAAGTATCCCCTTACTGCAAACCAAAATCATCATCTGCTTAGATGATGGAAAATATTAGAGCAAAAACGTTTAGAAAAATGATTCCACATCAGCAACCAAAAATGGGTAGTTTTAGAAAATAGTAAGTGCAAGTCACATAGTGTGAAAAATGCAAACCCTTGTTGAAGGGAGCAGAAGAGGGGAGAAGGAACCGGCAGAGAGAACTCAGTCTTGATGGGAAGATTTGGCATTGGAGGAATGAGAACAGAGCCCCGATTTGTCTATAATTTCAATGCACTCCCAATAACACCCAAACAAGGCTTTTCATGGAACTTGATAAACCAATTCTCAAATACATAGGAAAGGGGAAAATGGAGAGCCAAGAAAGCACTGGAAATAGACAATGAGGAGAAACAAGCCCTTCTAGCAAAGCTGGATTTCTTGTGAAACTAATGAAGCTTAAATCTCAAGATCCCTTGTTTGCCTGGGCCTTCCAAGGGGTGTCCTGGGAGTGCTTAACTGTGTGCTGACATGGTTTATGATTTTTGTAAAAACAGTCAAAATAAGAATTCCTAACCATATTTCTCTTTCTGCTCTAGTCCCTGTCACACTTGAGCTTTTGTCCAGTGGCAGAGAGGCAACAGGGCAGGTTCAGGATAGGGTGGTGGGCACAGCAGCCATTCTGGAGGCTTCTCAATGATGGAGTGGCTTTGCAGTGAGCACGTCATGTGTGGAAATTGTTGTGAACCCCATATATCTATCCCAAACTCATCTTTCTTTAGCTAGAGACCAAATACAGCAATCAGGCTTTGCAAATTAGTTATAGGAGACTGTCAGAATTCTAAAATTCATGAAGCCAGAATCCAGAAAGCAAATGAGATGCAAAATTTATAGTAAAGTTGATAAAATTTGAGGACACTTTTAAAATATGTAATTTGGAAAGAAGTTTTAGAACAGTTCAATGAAAGATACTGTAGGCTTCTGATTTGGATGGGTGTATAAGGTAACTTGCCATATTTAAATTTATTTCTTAAAGAATAGAAAAAGAAGTCAGAGAAAAAATGAAATAGGAAAACAGAGCATCACAAATGAATTATAAAAACCATAGAAATTCTGTTGACACCGAGGAGAAAATTGAATCAGAAACTATAAATCAATAACAAAGATATTTAAACTATTTTTTACCAAAAGTCATAATTATCAAGAGAAAGATATGTTTTAGATAGAAGTTATGAATAAGCTTATAGATTAATCATCCAAATAATGAAGAGGAGCAAATCATAGGAACACCCTAGAAAAATAATTATATTTATTGCTGATTGTTGATTAAGATCAACAAAAATAACTTAAAACTATAATTTACTACTGAAACAAGAATATGA
Source organism: Glaucomys volans (assembly GCA_020662805.1). NCBI lineage: Eukaryota > Metazoa > Chordata > Mammalia > Rodentia > Sciuridae > Glaucomys > Glaucomys volans. The sequence goes on from JAJEJO010002072.1 coordinate 149,327, forward strand.
ACATGAAGCTGGTTAGCAAGTGCTGTCAGTTCAAGTCTTTCAGAATAATCTCAGCACAAGAAAATGTTCTGAAATTTTACTGCTAAGGGATGAATGAATTTACTTTGAGATTTATCCAAATTTGGCAAAAAATCTCAAACTTTTGCCAGCATTTACAATAATGTGGTGTGGTGCTGAAAGAAATTTTTTAGTTATCGACATCAAAAATCCTAAGTGTCAATTAACAGTGTTACAGTAAGGTTTAAATGCTTTTTTATTCTCTCAAGAAAATATTACAGTCTGGCATTGTGGTGCATGCCTGTAATCCCAGTGACTAGGGAGGCTGAGGCAGGAGGCTTGCAAGTTCAAGGCCAGTTTCAGCAACTTAGCAAGGCTCTAAGGCAACTTAGCAAGACACTGTCTCAAACAAAAAAATCAAAGGGACTGGAGATGTAGTTAAGTGCTGAAGTACCCCTGGGTTTTAATCCCTAGTACCAAACAAACTAACAAACAACCAAAAAAAAAAAAAAAAGAAAGAAAGAAAGAAAAACCCAAAAAACCGAAAATTAAATAAAGGAAAAAAAAACCCAGAAAATCTTACCAAGTTGTTGTCATGTGAAGAAAGTGATAAGTGTACATAACACCAAAAATGGAGGGAGAAAGTATTATATAGAGGTGTGTTGTACAGTTAATGAATATGCTAGTATGTTATTTCTCTGTGTTTTGCGATGTCTAGAGTATTTGCAAACTCTTTAAAATGTGTAATTTGTTTTGATCTCTTCACCATTCTACATGAATATTCACTTTTATACCTATTTTTCTAACTGTAATTTGGGATTCCTTTTTTTTTTCTTTTAACAGAGCCCTTCAAATTATATCAGGTTAAGGTCTCACAATACTATAATCTTCACTACTTAAAAGGCATCAAAACATTTACATAAGCCAGGCATGGCAGTGCAGTCCTCCAGTCCCAACAACTCTGGAGGCTGAGGCAGAAGGAACGAAAGCTTGAGAGCAACCTAAACAACTTAGTGAGACTCTTTCACAAAATAAAAAAAATAAAACCAGGCCGGGTGATAGACTCCTGTAATCCCAGAGCCTGGGAGGCTGAGACAGGAGGATCTCAAGTTCAAAGTCAGCCTCAGCAACGGTGAGGTGCTAAGCAAATCAGTGAGACCCTGTCTCTAAATAAAATATAAAATAGGTCTTGGGATGTGGCTCAGTGGTTGAATAAATAAATAAATAAATAAATAAATAAATAAATAAATAAAATTTAAAAGTCCGGGGATGTAGCTCAGTGGAAAAATGTCTCTGGGTTAAATCCCCAGAACCAACAAACAAATAAACAAACAAATAAATAAATAAATAACAAAAACAATAACAACAACAAAACATACAAACCACAAACACTTATAAAACAAGATTAATTTAAACAAAGTTATGTCTGTTTAGTAATACATCAAGATTGAGCAAACTTTTTTTGCAAAGATAGTAGATCTGTCCAGTCGACCTGGTCATCTGATTTCTGTTGGACCCACTCATCTGTGCCATGGGATCGCGGCCATCTGCACTACATAGTAAACCAGGTGGCTGTGTTTTAGTAAAACTTTATTTGCAAATACTAAAATTTTAATTCCAGATATATTTCGTGTATTTGGAAATATTACTCTTAATTTCAAAAAAGCAATTAAAGTATTAACCATTCTTAGCTCACAAGCTGTACAAATACAGGTGTCAGGTCAGATTTGACCAGTGGGGCTGTAATTCACTGACCACTAGAATAGATAAACATATCAACAGAATAAGATAATAAGAGTCCTGAAAGACTGTATAGGTTTATTTTTATTTTTTATTTTTTTCAGAAAATTTTTTTAAAATTAATTCATTTATTTTTCATTTTAGGTCATTGTACACAAATGGAGTACAACTATCATTTTTCTGGTTGTACACAAAGTAGAATTATACAATTTGCATATTTGTACATATACATATGGTATAGATGTTTGTCTCATTCTA
>JAJEJO010002072.1:156321-368960 GCA_020662805.1 Glaucomys volans
ATTTATGAGCATTAATTTTATATCCTGCTACTTTACTGAATTCATTTTTGAGTTCCCAAAGTTTTCTGGTGAAATTTTTCAGCTCCTCTAAATATAGAATCATCTCATCAGCAAAAAGGGATAGTTTGAGTTCTTCTGTTCCTATTTGTATTCCTTTAATTTCTTTGGTCTGTCTAATTGCTCTGGCTAGTGTTTCAAGGACGATGTTGAATAGAAGTGGTGAAAGAGGGCATCCCTGCCTAGTTCCAGTTTTCAAGGGGAATGCTTTCAATTTTTCTCCATTTAGAATGATGTTGGCTGTAGGCTTAGCATAGATAGCCTTTACAATGTTTAGGAACGTTCCTCCTATCCCTATTTTTCCTAGTGTTTTGAGCGTGAAGGGGTGCTGTATTTTATCAAATGCTTTCTCTGCATCTATTGAAATAATCATGTGGTTCTTAACTTTAAATCTGTTGATGTGATGAATTACATTTATTGATTTCTGGATGTTGAACAAACCTTGCATCCCTGGGATGAAACCCACTTGATCATGGTGCACTATCTTTTTAATATGCTTTTGTATGTGATTTGCTAAAATTTTGTTAAGAATTTTTGCATCTATGTTCATTAGATATTGGTCTGAAATTTTTTTTTTCTTGATGTGTCTGGTTTTGGTATCAGGGTGATATTGGCTTCATAGAATGAATTTGGAAGGGTTCCCTCCTCCTCTATTTCATGGAATACTTTGAGGAGTATTGGAATGAGCTCTTTTTTGAAGATCTTGTAGAACTCAGCTGTGAATCCATCAGGTCCTGGACTTTTCTTTGTTGGTAGGCTTTTGATGACTTCTTCTATTTCACTGCTTGAAACTGATCTATTTAAATTATGTATATCCTCTAGATTCAGTTTGGGTGGGTCATATGCCTCTAGGAACCTGTTGATATCTTCAAGATTTTCTATTTTGTTGTATAAGTTTTCAAAATTGCTTCTAATTATGTTTTGTATTTCAATAGTGTCTGTTGTGATGTTTCCATTTTCATCACGAATTTTAGTAATCTCAGTTTTCTCTCTCCTTCTCTTCATTAGTGTGGCTAAGGGTTTATCAATTTTGTTTATTTTTTCAAAGAACCAACATTTTGTTTTGTCAATTTTATGAATTGTCTCTTTTGTTTCAATTTCATTGATTTCTGCTCTGAGTTTAATTATTTCCTGTGTTCTACGACTTTTGGTGATGAACTGTTCCTCCTTTTCTACAGCTTTGAGCTGTAATGTGAGAACATTTCGTTGTCGACATTTCATTCTTTTATTGAATGCGCTTCATGCCTTTAATTTTCCTCTTAGCACTGCTTTCATAGTATCCCAGAGATTTTGATATGTTGTATCTTTGTTCTCCTTGACCTCTAAGAATTTTTTTTATTTCCCACCTTATGTCTTCTGTTATCCATGCGTCATTCAATAGCATATTATTTAATCTCCAGGTGTTGGAGTAGCTTCTGTTTTTTATTTTATTATTGATTTCTAATTTCATTCCATTATGGTCTGATAGAATACAAGGTAGTATCTCTATGTTTTTGTATTTGCTAAGAGTAGCTTTGTGGTATAACATACGGTCTATTTTAGAAAAGGATCCATGAGCTGCTGAGAAGAAAGTGTATTCACTTATTGATGTATGGAATATTCTATATATGTCTGTTAAGTCTAAGTTAGTGATTGTGTTATTGAGTTCAAAGGTTTCTTTGTTAAATTTCTGTTTGGAAGATCTGTCCAATGGTGAGAGAGGTGTGCTAAATTCACCCAGTACTATTGTGTTTTGGTCTATTTGGTTCCTGGAATTAAGGATTTGATTGATGTACATGGATGCGCCATTGTTTGGGGCATAAATATTTATGATCGTTATGTCTTGCTGATTTATGCTTCCCTTAAGCAGTATGAAATGCCCTTCTTTATCCCTTATAACTAATTTTGGCTTGAAGTTCACTTTATCTGATATGAGGATGGAAACCCCTCCTTTTTTACTGAGTCCATGTGTGTGGTATGTTTTTTCCTATCCTTTCACCTTTAGTCTGTGGGCATTTTTTTCTATGAGATGCATCTCTTGGAGGCAACATATTGTTGGGTCTTTCTTTTTAATCTTATCTCCCAGTCTATGTCTTTTGATTGGTGAGTTCAGGCCATTAACATTCAGGGTTATTATTGAGATATGATTTGTGTTCCCAGTCATTTTCGCTTATTTTTGGTTTTTAACTTGACTTGGTTTCTCCTTTATTTGGCTATTCCTTTAGGGTAGTTCCTCCCTAAGCTGACTTACATTGTTGTTCTTCATTTCTTCCTCATGGAATATTTAGTTTAAAATGTTCTGTAGTGCTGGCTTTCTATTCGTAAATTCTTTTAGCTTGTGTTTATCATGGAAGGATTTTATTTCATCTTCAAATCTGAAGGTAAGTTTTGCTGGGTATAAAATTCTTGGTTGGCATCCATTTTCTTTCAGAGCTTGAAATATGTTGTTCCAGGCCCTTCTTGCTTTTAGGGTCTGTGTTGAGAAATCTGCTGATAACCATATTGGTTTCCCCTGAATGTAATCTGATGCTTTTCTCTCGCAGTCTTTAAAATTCTATCTTTACTTTGTATGTAAGGTACTTTCATTATAATGTGTCTTGGTGGTGTTGATCTGTTGTAGTTTTGTACATTTGGTGTCCTGTAAGCCTCTTGTATTTGATTTTCCATTTTACTCTTCAGATGTGGGAAATTTTCTGATATTATTTCATTGAATAGATTATTCATTCCTTTGGTTTGTATCTCTGTGCCTTCCTCAATCCCAATAACTCTCAAATTTGGTCTTTTCATGATATCCCATAATTCTTGTAGGCTTTGTTCGTGATTTCTTACCATCTTCTCCATTTGGTCAACTTTATTTTCAAGACAAATCTTGAATATCTGAGGTTCTGACTTCCAGGTGATCTAGCCTGTTGGTTATGCTGTTTATTGAGTTTTTAATTTGGTTTATTGTTTCCTTCATTTCCAGGAGTTCAGTTTGGTTTTATTTTTCAGAATCTCTATCTCTTTATTGAAATGATCTTTAACTTCCTGTAACTGTCTTTTAACTGTTGATTGGTGCGATCATTCATTGCCCGCATTTGCTCTCTCATCACATCGTTTGCTTCTCTGATCATTTTAATTATGTACACTCTGAACTCCCTTTCTGACAATTCTTCTGCCCTGCTATCATTGGATTCTGTTGATGTAGTATCTAGGTTTGTTTGAGATACTTTCTTCCCCTGTTTTCTCATGTTGCTCCTGTATCTTCTCCTCTATCTGTGAGAATCTGAGGTATTATAGCTTCCCCCTTATAGGCTTGTGGTGTCCCAACTGGTTTCCAATACCTCACCTCCTAGTCTTCAGTAACATTAGATCACAGACTGGGGCCAGGGTAGGGTATGTCTGGGCCTCTGGGCTGGTCCTCCTTGCAGCTGACCCCATGCAGAAGTCCACGGGAGCACTCAGGGCTGACATACCAGGTGCAGAAGTCTCAGGCCTCTGCACTGGGCTGAGCCTGATATCTGTCTCTGTGCCTATCTCCTGGACTTGGAAGGCTCGTGGGACTTGGCTTGGCAGATTCCAAACCTCTGTGCTGAGCCTCCCTGAGTGGGAAACTCAAGTGTCCCCTGTGCCTGCTCACCACTCACTGAGGTCTCCCACTTCTGGACTGTGCCAGCTGCCCCCTGCATGGAAATTCCACGGGAGCACTTAGGGCCCACATACCAGGTGCAGAGGTCTCAGGCCTCTGCCTGTTTATTTTTATATGATAGATTTAGCATCGTTAAATCAGTGGGAAAAGGGTGACTATTCTAACAGGGTAGAAACAATGAACTATCCATTTTGAAAAAAAAAAAATCATTTCATAAAGGTAAATTTCAGATTGATAAAAAAAATGTAACAACACAATTTTAAAAACACTAGAAGGAAATATAGGTTATAGGTTCATCACTCCACTGTGAAATTTCTCTTTTCTTTGCAGATTCTCGATAGCCTTAAGCAGAAAATTGTTTTGACAGTGTGAGAAGGAATGTTGTAAGCACAATTAAAAAAAAAAAGCAACAATGACAACAAAGAATATTAATGTCAAAGTCAAGATCAAGAATTGAAACATCAGGTAAAGCACTTTAGAGCTTTGGTTGCAGACAAAAATTTTTGAGTCAGAAAGCAACAGTGATGGGATCTGGACTTTTGAAACCACACTTGCCTGGGGAAGTAGGGGATGGATTCGAAGGAGCAGGACCTGGATAAAGTTAGCCCTGGTTGGTTTATAACACAGCTTAGAGAGTGGACTTGGGATAGGGAAGGAAGGAAACTGCATGATAGAGCCATGTGTTCAGGGATGTGAGCCTGACATGTTGGACTTATTAAGGATGCAGCGGTTTCACATCAACCCTTCATCCCCTCCTATGGACTGGTTTTTCTATACTCTGACTTCAGCCCAGGCATTTTGAGCTTAATGAAGATGCATTGAGAAATTACTGACTGGAGATAGAGGCACCAAAAAAAAAAAAAGTCCCTAAATGTTTAGTGGGGGGTGAGTGGAGGGAAGCAAAGCAATTTAGACTTCCAACCTAAAAAAAGGGAAACAGTATACTTCATCTTCATATACCAAAGCTCTCAAAATTCCAGCCAACTGGTGTCTTGTAACATACCAGGTAACCCATGCATATGAGACCTCACACTCCATTCTGGGGAGGTTATTGGAGGGGAGCTCCACATTCTCTTGACTTTGTTTTGTCCTCTCATTCTCACAGAAATGATCCCCAAATCTCCCATGTGTCTGTTCACTCTTGCTGTGGACCACAGCAGAATTCATTTCTTCTTCCCACAAATGCCCACTCAGGTATCCATGATTGCCTGCCTCTATTACTTTAGGTCTGAAGTGAGGCAGAACATCATTGCAGAAGGGTGTGACAGAGGAAAGCTGCTCAGCTTATGGCAGCGAGACAGCAGAGAGAGGGGAAGGGTCAGGGAGAAGATAAGCCCTTCCAGGGCGACCTGCTTCTTCCAACTAGGTCCCTCCTACCAGTAGTCCATTCAGGTCTCAATGGAGTAATTCATCAGATGGATTAAATCACTGTTGAGGTTAGAACCATCATAATCTAATCATTGCCTAAACACCCTGCCTCTGAACTTTGCTCACTGGGAACCATGCTTTCCGCACATGAGCTGTGGGGGAACATTCTAGATCTAAGCCATAACACATTGCTCCCTAAAATATGGCTGCCAGACTTTCAAGGAAAGCAACCAACCTTTGCAATGGGGTGAGGAAGACAAGGTCAACAGCCTTCCGCTGGATTCCGTTGCACCAGACTCTTATTATAGGCTGGTTTGTTTCAGGCGAACTTGATTTAACCTCCTTTTGTTTAGAATATATGAAATCAGAAACTCCATTGTATTTGCACTCAGCAGATGCCTAGGGTAGTTTCTTGAGGATGTTTATTCTATCAGGAGACTCTAGGGTCCCTCTTCACTCCATGTTCACACACAAGCATGTACCTACACACATATCTCCACCTACTCACTCAGCCCCCACCCAATCCATAGGCAAGCCCCCACCAGAGAACACACACACACTGCTTATGAGCCAGTGTTCACTTGTTTTCCAGCCACACACACAAAACTATAGACTCACTCACCTATACATTCTCATTCATTTGTGCTCTGCAAGCTTCACCCATTGAACAATCACACACACACACACGCACATTCACAAGCACCACTTTATCACACATGTTCACCCAGAAATACACATACCAGCCCTGGCATGCAGCAAATTTTAGGAAACTACCATTTCTTCCTGCTGTAACTCTAATTTCCCCCAGAAATTCCTTTAAAGATTCTTCAATTTGGAAAGTGTTTGCCTAAGCAGATGCCTGGCTTTCATCCACAACAGATCCATATATGCCAAGGAGAAGGAATTATTGTACTTGACATCTTCATTTGGGCATTTCCCTGAGCAAGACTGAAATGGTAACATGAAGGCAATTTGTGGGTTAAGTCCATGGGCATCTAGACCTGGATTTCAAGTTCTTTACTATCAAGGGCCCCTTTTATTATTTTTCCCACATAGACCTCATGCCTTGAAATATTTTGTCTAATGAGCAACCAGCATGTATAACTAATAGTGTTTCTCTTTTCTTATTCATCAAAAGCACACAGGCCCTCCAATTCCAATTTTAGATCTACGACTGATAACCAAAGCTACACAATGAACTGATAGGATATAGCTAGAGAGCTAAGCAACTTGACATTTTAGTTAGCCTATGCAGGCTTATCTCAGGTAATATACAATTTCTGTCAAGCTTTTGGAAATATTGAAAATAGCTCAAAGACCTCCACTATTCCCTTCATGGATCCCGACAGGTCTAGAGACCTCAGGTTGTGAACCACTGAACTAAAACTTTGACCATCTTGCCAGGGTGACTAACAATGTAAAATAGAAATAGGAATAAGGGGCAAATAAAAGGATATGATTAATTATAGAACTAGTGTGCCTTCTGGAGGTAGTGAGGCTGGTTGAAAAATCTGTACTGGAATTTTCTTGCATAGTTCAAAGCTTCTACTGTGAGCAGGCATTTTTCCACTAGACTCTAGTATGCTGCTGGGCTTGTAAAACTTGCCCTCCTTGAATTAGAGATTGACTGTTGGCCTATGAGGAAAACAGAGGCTTGACTGGCTCCACTATGAAGAGTAAGAGATTGGGGACTGAGTCCAAGACCTGAGCCCTAGTCAGAGCGTGAGGAAGAACAATATGTTGTAAAATTTAAATAGTGACTGAACGTCAATTTGGAAGTCTAGTATGGGTGGACTAGAAGAGATGAAAAGACCATTGAGCACAACAAATTCCTTTTATGGACAGGTAAAGTGGGACTGAGAGGCAGGCACCACTTGCCCAAAGACACACAGTCAGGAATTATGCCAAAGATTGTGGTAGAACCTATTTAGAGATTCTTTGATTCTTGGGAAATAACCACCAAGAGGAGATGGGAGTAGGAATCTGATATGCACTGGTAGTCTTTGTATGAAATACTGAAGGGAAGTGGCTCTGGCTGATATCCTTCCCTTGCATCAAATTACAGATGTCACAGGTCTGTGGCTACGGTGCTTGATTCATGCTTCTCTCAAATTCAGGAAGTCAAGGGTGAAACAGATGGACAGAAACTGGACTTTCTTTGGAGAAAGAACAATCAAGCTTAACTACTCAACAGCCATCCTGAACCAGAACTGGATGCCAGCAACCCTCTAAGAGGATTTTGGCTACTGGAGTATGTACTTGGCAGAAAACAAAATAAGAATTCTTAAGAAAAGACTGTAACAAGGACTTAGACTCTCCACTTTTGCTTGCAAATGTTTAATGGGTTGTGAAAGGCAGGATTAAGGACTTGGCATCTTTACCTCCATGTTGCATCCATCTCCTTTGCTCTGAGTCACCTTGCATTCCAAGAACAAGGTCTGATCTGACAAACTTCTTGATAAACATCTGGTAATGTCTCAAAGCTACTACCCAGGCAACAGCAGCTTTCTGAGCCCCCACCTGACAAATACTGAGATAATAATGGACAAAACCACACCTAACCAAGATGAACTGCTTTGGCATGTGTGAAAAGCCTTTGATTATATAACCTCCAACACTTGCCCTCATATCCCTTTCTATGAAACCTCAAAGTCATTGTCAGCCCCTTGAAGATAGGGCTAAGGACATGGATCCCCTTGTCTCTTTCAGGTGTAGCTGCACTGATTAAAGTTCTTTTCTTGCTTTTCATTATTAATTTTTCTATTTGGTTTCTGGGCTGTGTAACTGGACCTGATCTGTTGGATCTCCAGAGTCAGGCCTCTGACCTAGGACTCTGGTCATGGGATGGCTTTTTAAGAGTGGTGTGCTATTGGCATTGCTGTTTAACTCTCCAAATGAGGTGAATGTTCCCCAAAAGGATGAAGCCTTTAGCATCCTCTCCTGGATGCCACTCACAGCCTCCTCAGCAGGGGGATGGATGGAGAATGCAAAAGTTTTCTTATGAAAGTCAAGGAAGTAGGTTATTTATTATGAGTCTTCCAGCTAGAAGACTTTGGATTGCAACTGGACAATGTTTCCATTCTATTGAGGGGCAAAATGAAACTCAGAGGTACTGAGAAGTCACTTCTGTGTCCTTGTGCTAAAAAGGGGAGGGGGCAGTATTATGAGGAATTGGTTTTGATTCACACAATTGATGAAGGTGGAGAAATTCCAGGTTCTGGAAACTCAGGAAAGCTGATTAATTTAATCTAAGAACAAAGACCTCAGAACTAGGATAGCCAATGATGTAAATACCAGTCTGAAGACCAAAGAAGATGACATTGAAGGTCCCAGCTCAAGCAATTAGATAGTAAAAAGGGACAACTTCCTCCTTCTTCTATGTTTTCTCTTTGTTCCATTCAGGAACCTCAGCAGTTTGGATGAGGCCCATTCACACTGGAGAAGGCCATCTGCTTTACTGAGTCCACCAATTCAAGTGCTCGTTACAACTAATGACACTCTCACAGACACATTCAGAAGTCATGTTCAGTTTTGGCTCCCTAATGGCTCACTCAAGTGGACCCATAAACAGTTGGTCCCCAAGGGCCATGGGAGCTCCAGATGGTAGGACCTCCATTTTCTACAGCAATTATAATCTGAAAGTTCATCTCTCTCATGTCTGGAAGTCAGTCAGTGCATCTAAGTGTATGATTGGCATCACGAAATGAACTGTTGTTTCGGTTTCCTCATTTTGTATGGTCTAGATGCTTTCTATTCTCAGAATTTTGGAGTTCATGGGCATCTTAAAACTTTGCACAATTTTGAAATTGTGGGTGGATAAAAGCAGCATGTTTAACATTGTTGGCCTGTGAGGAGAGGAGGGGAAGACCATTAACTTTTATTCATGCATCTCTAAATTATTTGATTTAATAAGCATGTGCCTCTGTAATGGAAGGTTTTAAATTAAAAGAATAATTTTTTTTCCATAAGAGTTTCCTGGGCTTGTTCTGATCACAAACTAAGCAGGGTGCTTCAACCAGTTATTTAATCTACCTGAGTCTCAATTTTCTCTTTTATAGGATGAGAACCATAATACCCACCTTCCTATGCTCAGTGGATGTTGTGAAGCTCAAATGGGAACCCCAGATATTATAGACGTATAAATCAAATATTATTGTTATTGGGAACCAAAAATGGTGGAATTGTGAGAGACTTGATTGCAATGCTACAGCTTCCTTTCCCCCCTTTAATCATCTTTACCTCTTTTCTGTAACCAGAGAGCTGTTTTCATTGATCCCACAAAGATTTATATGCTTTATCTGGAAGGATCTATGGGAGATTAGGATGGTGAGAAGTCACCTACCCTTACCTGACATTCATTCTGATTGGAGAGACCCAGAGAGAAGAATACAATTTAAGATAAAGCAGAAATTGCTACAAGGGAGCTATCATCCAGACTGACTCAACCAGGAAGGGTTCCCAACTGACTTGTAATTTTCGATCAATATCTGCTTGGTGAAGTGAAGTGGTCTTTCTTGTTAGGGGAAGCAAGATTTAAGAAATCTGGAAACATAATGACATGGAATACAGAGATGGGGAATTGACCCAAGCAACTTTTAAACACTGAATTGTGACCATGGACCCTCAGGCTAAATACAAAAAGAACTGTAAACAAATACTAGTATAGTTGGTAGATTTGTTTACACAGCTGTATGGATTAGCAATTCCAGAAAGTACTCTAAATGTACTTGAGCAAGTATGTAAAATATATTGTGATAATGACAAGTAGAGTTTTCAATGCTGGAGGAGGGAGTTAAAAATAAACATGATGAAGGCTAGAAGAGACCCTATAGCAGATTAGAATTGGAAGTACCAGAATGGAATTGTGACTTTTAACATATATAGATACACAGATAAATAGAGGGGCATGCCTATGTGTCTGAGAGAGAGCCCTGTAGAGCATACCAAATACTCAATTCTTAGCTTCTAACTATTTTTCTCCAATAAAAGAAAGCACAGATCCTCAGGAAATGTCTCATTCAAGGCCTGGGGCAGGGAAAGTACAAACTGAATCTAGAAACTCTTATGCCAGAAAGCATGGTTAAAAGAATGGCAGGGAAGGTCTAAAGGACACAGGAGCAGAAGCCAATCAGAGGGGTTCTACTAAAGACATCTTGTATAATTTTAGAGGCAAAAATCAATGATACAACAGATTGTTTGTTTGTTTGTTTTGGTGCCTGGGTTTGAACCCAGGGGTCCTTAGCCACTGAGCCACATCCCCAGTCCTTTTAAAAATATTTTATTTACAAATAGTATCTCCCTGAATTGCTTAGGACCTCGCTAAGTTGCTGAGGCTGGTTTTGAACAGGCAATCCTCCTGCCTCAGCCTCCTAAGCCACTGGGATTACAGGCATGCACCTCCTCATCTGGCTGATACAACAGATTATATCCCATACAATAAAAAGGATCTGTATAACCATATTGATTGTGGTAGGTAAAATAATCATTCCTAAAAATATCCACATCCTGATACCCAGAACCTGTGAATATGTTTTCTTAATGTGTTACATGGCAAAAGGGACTTTGCAGATCTGATTGTAGATTTTGAGTTGCCTGAGTGGGCCTGGTATAATCACAAGGGTCCTTGTGAGTGAAAGGGGGAGGCAAGAGAGTCAAAGAAGGAGATGTGATGGAATAATGCAATTGCTGAAAAGGGTTGTAAGTCAGAGGATGTTCGTAGCTTCTGGGAACTGAGAAGGGCAAGGAAGGAATCCTATGGAGCTTTCAGAAGGAATAAAGGTCTGCTGGCATCTTGATTTTTAGCCCTGCAAGACCCATTTTGTGTTTTTGACCTTTGGAACTGTATGAAAAAACACATTTATGTTGCTTTAAACCATGAAATTCATGGCAATTTGTTACAGCAGCAAGATTTAAAAAACATGGAAACATAATGTATGTACTGACACAATAAACACACACACAAATGCATATATTGATAAATGATGGAGAATTTATTGATATTGATATTCCTTTGAGTAGAATTCCAGTTAATAAATGAGGAGAGAGGAGAGAATGATGAAATTATAAAATCACCATTTGGCAACCACTACAGAAATCATTTGTTTTTTCAGGAAAGAGTCATAAATGGATACTAAATTTAATGGAGAAAACTTTGATGAGAAGCAGGCTATCTATAGTCTCTAAGAATCTCTTCATAAAGTACTTACAAATTACAGAAAGGAAAATGGTACCTTGGTGATGGGAAAAGCAAGCAGACACTGACTTAACCAAATGATCAAAGCTAACATCACCAGTGCTGAGGCAGATAGCCATCACGTGTCTCCTGACAAAATGTACCGAGAACACAGACTCACTTCTGGACTACTCTACTGAAAATGGCTAACTTGAACCAAATAACAAGGAGTCATTAGTCAAACCTGAATTGAGGAGATTTTTATATAAGAACTGGTCTGTACTCTTCAAAGGTATTAAGGTCGTGAAAGACAAAGACTCTTTCAGATTAAAGCATTCTAAAAAGACATACCAACTAAAAGCAATGTGGGGCCCCGGATTGGATTCTGGATCAGAATCATCTTTTTTCTTTTGCTTCAAAAGACTCTTGTGGAACAATGGGTAAAATTTGACTAAAATCTGCAAATTAGATAATAATCCTCCATTAATGTTCATTTGCTGGTTTTGAGAATCATCCTTGGATTAAAAAGAGAATGCATTCATTTTTATGAAATATATAGAGAAGTATATAAATATATAGGGTCTCATGTCTGAAAATGACTTGAAAATACTTCAGAAGATAAATATATATATATATATATATATATATATATATATATATATGCAGGTATAGAGAAGGTGATACGGCTAATGTGGTGATATTTTAAAATTTGAAGAATTTATGTTATGTAAAGAGCACAAATGGATTATTTGAGCTGTTTTTGTAAAGTTTCCATTTGTTAGGAATTATTTCAAAAGAAAAAGATTTTTTAAAAATAAGTCTTATGTGCAGGGCAGTGAGTGGAACAAATAGCACCTGCTCAGGACACAGTGCAAGAAGCAGTGAGGTGAGTGTGCCTCAGTGATGTGGAGCAGCTGCAACAGAGGACTGTATGAGCACAAGGACATTGTCTCCATCAGGAGCGCATCCTGGGGACCAATCACATAAAGGGCAAGTATTTATTGAATAGAGAAAATGGAAGGAATGCAGGAAGTAGGGAGGACCTTTTCTCTTAGACTACACATGAACAGCCTGTGGCCACTTTTATCTGTAGACTTATTTCCTGAGTGTCTCAGGCAAGGACTATGTCCACCCTCATCAGTTATCTATCCCCTTTTCCCTTTTGGCATTGGCTTACATGGAGCCTTGTCAAGTGCATGGCCCTCCTCCTAAATATTTGCCCCCGCCCCCACCCCACTCTGGGACACTGAATCCTCCCCTGAAGCTGGGAGGGCCTGATGGTATCTGTTTAAAGAAACTTCTGATCACCTGACAATGAAAGGTACCAGCATCACTTACTGAATTTATCACTCAAGGTGTCTAAAAGAAAAGCTTTCAGGGAGGTTTGAAGAGAGAGTGTTGGGAATGTTGTCTGGAGGTTTCATGCAGTAAGGTCAAAAGATCAACAAAGAATGAAAGAAGAGACCCTGTGAGACCAAATGGAACCTGGACTTGCTTACTCAGAACACAGACTGAAATAGAACTACTTAATTCCAAGTCAAATATTCATCAATTCAGCTATTGATTGACTGAGGGAGCACTAGTCAGCAATTCAGCAGTACTTCCCTGTGTACCACGGCAGGTAGAAGGGTCCTACCATTGATTGAGGATCTGCTATCTGCCAGAGGGGTGCAGGGTGATATACGTATAACTCCTTCACTCAACCCTTTTAGCCACCTCTTGCTCCTCTTCTCTCCTCTCTTCTTCTTCAATTTGTTAACACCCTACTGTGGTCCAGGCTTTTTGTGAAAATGTTCACATCATTTACTTTGATTGATTCTCACAATATTCCCATGACTATAATCCACTTTCAGTGCATGAGGAAAGTGAATTTTGAAAACATTATCAAACTTGCCCAGCGTTGTAAAACTAGTAAGATGCAAAGATTTTCTCTGGGATCCACAGGTAATTTCAGTTCCTTGACTTTTAACATAATGGATGAGAGTGTTCAGGAAATTAACCGATGGGGAGATGACATGCTAGAAACTTACAGCCACTAAAGGTCACCTCATTTTTTCTTTTCAGCCTGCGTGTAGGTTCTAAGAGTACCTGCATCATACAGTCAAACAGAGAAGACTAATATCATTGTGAAGTTTGTTGGTCTCTGGTTTTTTTGTTGTTTTTTGTTTTTTGTTTTTTTGGTGTCTGCTGAATGGGGATACTGACCAAATGCTCAATTGCAAATGAGATCACCTCCCTGTCTGTCCCGTCTGGGCACTAAAGGAGTCATTGTAATGTTCAGACATCTTTTTCAACTCAAGTAAATCTAATAAAATAGTGATGGGAAGTATCTTCCATGAGTTAAAATCCATGATGGGTTCTGGGGACACAAAGATGAATGAAACTTTGCCTTCCAGTTTCCCATGTTGGGCAGAACTTGTAGATTTGTATATAAATTCCCATGTGAGAAGAACTAATAATAGGGACACATGTAAAGTGTTTTTTAGAAAGTATTTTAGGTAAGTGCTTTATAACAAAAAAGATTAAGAAGAATATTTATGTTATGAAATTAATTAGAAAAATATTAACAGTTACGGTAGGCAAATATATATTTTACATATATATCTACAAACCCACACACAGCAAACAATATGTAATGTACAAATACATCTAAACTGTAGCTCTGGTGTTAATAGCAGATGGTGTTCATTGCATCAGTGGGGAAACCCCTAAACAGGACAATGTTTTCTTATTCTTGTCTGAATCAACCTTTTTTTAAAAATTTTTTTGTTTTCCTTCTTTCTCTTCCTCCCCTTCATTCTTCTTCATTCCCTTGTTTCTTTGTCTTTCATTGACTGATCTCTTAGGCTATTCTGTGTTAGACTTTAACAAAAATGTCTTTTTCTGTTAAAAAACCAGCACACTGATAGCCAAACACTCTCCTTCTCAATGCCATTGCTCAATGTTTGAGGCAAATATTCTTTCTATTTGGTGATTTCTGTTGGTCAGGAGTTTCAATTATTTTTCTTAAAAAAATTGATTTTTTTCCTTAAAGACTCCATGGCAAAGACAGATGACCAAAGGCCAAACCAAAGGAGTACACATCTTGCTGTTGTAATAAATTTCTCTTTGGTAAAGTGTTTCAGTAAGATCTGTGGAGACTGCCTGGTCCTTGATGATCCCAGGAGAAGAATGTTTAAATCTCATTTAATATGTAAATAAATGATATTGCCTCATATTAAGGACAAATATGCCCAATATTTATGTGGATATTTGAGTAATATTTATTGATTCTCTATACTTTTTCAAGTTGTGTTATATACTTTACCCATACTATAATATTAATCCTTATAACAATATTTTGAGGTTTTGTTTTATTATTTTTCAGATGAGAAGAACAGGGTTCTGACAGACTGAGAGATCAACAGGCTCCAACTCACACAGTTAATCAGTGATAGTTTGGATTAGAATCCAGGTATGCCATGATAAGTCCTCAAGATCAATCCACTACATCAGTAGTTATCAGACTTTATGTTTAGAAGGTATGGACAAAGGATCTGATCTGCATTTTTAATAAGCATTCCAGATGATTCTATGGTCAAGCAACAACTATCTTCCAACTGCTTTTTTGCAAAGAATCACAGACAATGATGCCAAATCTAAACAAAATCAACCAAATACAGAGTGATTCAGTAATTACTAAGTATAAGGCTCTATTTGGCTTGGAGGCAGATATACATATGACTATCCCTTCTTGTCAAGGAGTTTTTTTTTCTCCTCAAGATAAGATGTAACAGGATAAAATAAAACATAGTAAAAGATGAAATGCTTGTTCTGTCAGTAGATGTTATTACACAAGACTATACATGGTTTAATAAAAATAAAATGTAAGAACCTTACTTTCCAGGAGATTTTAGAAGGCAATACCTTCAGATTGGGGTATTCAGGGAAGGACTCCAAGTGTGAGGTGAGAAGAGGTGATGTGGATTTGGGAGAATGAGTGGACAAAAGTGGGGACATTAGATGGAGAGCGATAGTGTGAACTGTAACCCAAAGAAAGCTCTTGGTCACATGTGGCTCAGTCTTTGTGTTAACTATGGAAGGTTTAGTACAACTGTCATTGGATGAAAGCAAATTTTGAGGGGCAGAGTGCTGAGGGAAGAAAGAGCTTTATTGGCAACAAGATGGCAAGCTGTGAGATGGGGACTTTTGTCCTACAAAGCCATTTAGGCCAGGGAGTGCAGGTGCAAGGTTTTTATGGGGACTTTTGAGGAGATACATCAGATAGGCAGGCACCAGGGTAGTTACAAGTTTCTGATAGCCTGTCTGTCCAACATACATGGGCTGCTATTAGGTCACCAGATGTTCTGGTTCTGTAACTCTAAAGAAACATTACTGATTAGAAAGTCTTATGACTCATGTTTTCAGGGTTTTTTTTCCCAGGAATAGCTAGCCCTGCAGCTAATCGTTAGGATACAAAAGATATCTTTCACTGGAGAGCAGGGAAAGATAGGGAAAGGCAGCCATGCCCCTTCCCCCAGAAAAAACAAAGGCAACTCTACCCCCAGAGAACAAGGGAAGAAGAGAATGGAAAGCCAACTTTCAAAAGATAAGTCAGTGAAATGCAACTTTCATAGAAGAACCCATTAGATGACTTGAATGAGAGGTGTCATCTACAGCAAAAATAGCAGGAGACGTATATATGGTTTAGTTATGTGATCTCCAAAATTGTCAATTTTTAAAATCAACTTAAAGCAAGTGGAGCTAGAGGGTTTATTTAGGTTTTCTCTGAGTTATACGTGCATGGTATCACATTAAAAACATGCTTTAATGACCAGAAATTAATTATATATAATTCTGATCTTTACTTGCATATCTCCAGGAATATTAAAGGAGAACCAGTTCCCAAATCTGCTCTTGGAATGTGGGTGATCTATTGTTCCAGTTTTCCCAGAACTGGAAGGTTTCCTAACATGTTGGACACTCAGAATTAACACCAAGAAAGTATTGGGCAAGCTGGGACAAGGTGGTTTCCTACCAGGGAGACTTGTATTCCTGGTGACTGAAGTGATGGAGGAGATAGAAGTTCTATGAGTGGCAGTGGTGAGATGACAACTTATTGGTAGCAACAGAGATGGGATATGCTTCTGAGGTGATTCTGTAGATTCCATCCTAAGTGCTGCAGCCTCAAAGCCTGCAGAGGGATTGCTTTGTGGTTTGTAGACAAGAGAATGGTGGAGACATCTTTGAAGCCTGCTCAAAATAGAGGGCCTGCCATCTTGGTGTATGGGGGAGGAGCTGTGTTAATGGCATTGTGCGTGTGAAGTGGGAGTCCCATCCTTATCAAGTGGGAGTTCAGAATAAGATTTACTCTTAAAGTCAATGTAATATAATTTAATGTCCAGTGTTAAATTATAATCCTGCCATCTTACTAGCCCTATAACCATGGGCAAGTTATTTAACTGTTTTTGAGTCTTGGAGCCCTCATGAAGTGGCACTACCTCACAGGACTGTGATATGAAATAAGTTAATTTGAAAAGCACTTGGGACATTGCCTGACACATTCTATGTCATATTTAAGGATTCATTAAATTAATTTATAAAAGAGAGGCATCATTTCTTGCAAGGATTAGAAAACAATTTTATATCCATGAAATCATAGTAAAGTCATTTGTGATTAGAGAGTCATTGGTGAACTTCATGCACACAGGAAGAAAATTGCAGTGAGTTAAGTAGGGATGAATCATGAGCAATTGAGGCCATTTTTATTATGCAATGAGTGACTGGTGGGGACAGGAAACCAAGCAGTAGATGCAAGTTTCTGAGATGACACAGAGGCTTCTGGGGTTTTTCTCCTACTGGATCAGGGATTTCACTTTCCTTCTAGTTTTCTTTTCTATATTCTCAACCTTCCAAAGAAACAAAGCCCAACTGGGCTACCCCTGGTCCAGGGCCAGGTCAGTGTGGAATTCAGTTATGATGCCCAGGGTCCTGTTTGTTTGCAGTAGCTTAAGGGCTTACAGAACAGAACAGGAAATTGTAGGAACCTCTCAGACAATTCACAGGGATTCTGCTTGCAAGGTCAGAAACATCATTATACTATTGATTTATGATTTTCACTTTCAGGAGACACAGTTAGGGAGAGGGGCCTTTACTGCTCAGTGCCCATATTAAGAGGACAGGAAAGGGTAGGGCTCTGATCCTGAAGGAGGAATCCTGGGGCAGTGGAAGTCAGAGATGTCATGAGGTATTAACCAGAAGACCTGGAGTGTCTTGGACACACCGCTGCCAATTGTTGAGCATGTATTACATGGGGGTATTGCACAGGTATGAATGTCACATACACATTGTGTAACAATGCATGCTTTATATAAAGCATATATGTAAATATATGTAAATATGCTTTATCCTTACCAAAAAAGAAGAACAATTTTCATACAGAGTGAGTGAGCCTCAAGGAGGTTAAGTAACCTCCTTGGACACAAAGGAGTACATAAGCTACAGATGGGATTCTTTTCTTTTTATTCTTTTTAATTGCAAACTACTGTTTAATCCACTGAAACCTCCATATTTTTCCAAACTGTAGTCTATTTATGGGTGCTGGGCCGGCCACATAAGCAGCCCATTGGAAACAGATAAAATATATAAAACCAATCCCTATTATTATGATTAGTAGGCCTGGCAGGGAGGTGGGGGTGGGGGAAAGAATCTGTGGTTTTAAAAGTTCTCCAGGTGATTCAGTTGTGCAGAGAGTTTAGAGAAGCCTTGTGGTAGCTCACTTGGACTATTCCCAAATTTTATTTGGTCTCTCCAACTTCATAAGGAAGGAAGGAAGGAAGGAAGGAAGGAAGGAAGGAAGGAAGGAAGAAAGGAAGGAAGGAAGGAAGAAAGGAAGGAGTAATGGTAACCCTTATCTATCAACCCTGCCTTCTCCACTCAAAGAAAGTACAAGCAAAGGAAGAGAGGAGATGAGAATGCCTCTGGGAGGAGGGAAGCGGGACAGAGAATGAAATTCATGACATGTACTTCCCCATGCACCTGTTGTTTTCAGATTTTAAAGGCAGACACAGATGATGGGTCAGGGGTGGCTTTACTCATGCCATGGGTGACCCCAAGGAGAGATAAAGTTTTATGTGAGAAACAAAAGTGAACTAAACATTTCCCTAGGACAGTGGAAAACTAGGTTCTGGATGCAGGTCCAGCTGTGGGCTTTTGGGTGATCCCTTACCCTCAAAGCCTCAGTGCCACTATTGTAGAGTACCAAAGGGCCCTTTCACCACTGGTATTCTGTGACTATGTTATCAGTCCATCTCAGCAAGAAGGGCTATGGCTCTACTGCTTATATTCCAGAGAGACAGAAAAAGAGGAGGAGGTGGTGGAGAAAGGAAAACAGACAGCCCCTGGCCCTAGAGTGAGATGCTGCCTGGTGTGGGCAGATCAGCCCCTGAAGGGAGGAAGGGTGGGGTCAGGGCTGGGGTGATGAGGGATCAACCAGCTGATATTTCTCTGGCGACAGAACTCTTCAGAGCTAAAGCAAAGTAATTGAACTTAATGTCCAAACACAAAACCAGTCCATAAATCCAGGTGCTGTCTATTGGAAATTTCAGAAGGGCTCTGCTTCCCTTAATCTTATCTCTGCCAGACAGTTACTGTGTTCTTGATGTAATTAGAGTGATAAAACAATGTGGCACAACTGCTGGTTTCTATCACGGCATTGCTGCTGTTGACTTAAATGACAAGGTAATAATTTTATAAGAGGCCTTCTATTTTTATTTCTCTTTCTATTGTGGATGGGTGTTTTCCAAATGGGGGGCATATCTTTCCAGATAAGTTCACCAGACACCATCTGCAAGGGCTGTTTCATTCATTGTCATTTAGTCAAGTACCTACATCTCCCAAGGGACAATTGAGATTGTTTTTAGTGGTTAAAATAATAGAACCAGCTAGGAATTTTCAGAACTTTAACACATTTCCTGCAGAGCTGGGTGATTTATTCATCCTTCAGAATTAACCCTGGAGGGAACAAGGCTATCTGTTTTACCCAAGAATGTCTAGACATGTTTCCCATCTATTCTGTGAGAAACACCAACTTTGCCTAGACTCCGTGCCAGTGAGGGAGCTGTCCAAGTGGATATGTCAAAAGACAGACATTTCTGACCTTTTTGGGTCAGACCCAATAATCTAGAAAACAGTATTCTTAAACAGTGAGAATGGAGACTGAAGATCTAAAACAAGTTGAGTTTGAAACCAAAAAAGCATTTTTAGTCCAAAGACAAACTCAAACCATCTTTGGAAATGCAAAGAGCCCAAGGCCCATGACTGGGTCCAATTTACACTTCTCTGGGAAGGTGCTTTGGTGGGATCCCACATTCCAGCCAGAACAGTCACAGGCTCATGGTGACAGAGCCTCGGAGCTGAGTCTTCAGCAGCAGAGGCCCCAACACTTTCCTGTTGAGAATGAAACTTGGTGAGGAAATGCAAAATTAGCTATTTGCAGATATGGTAGTACAGGGCTCAGCTGAAATTGGATGGCTGGTATACACTTTGAAGGGAGACTTTCTCCAGCTCCTGCTCACCCTAATAACTGGAATACTGGGCTGGGGGAGTCATATGGCTCCCAGTCATCAGTCTTCCTGTATTCAACCTCCATTTATTTCAACCCTGGAAGATTTTCCAGTCTCACTCCATATGGCTGGCGTGTTGCTCTTCCATTTCTCAAGAAATCTGGCAAGAAGGACTCTTCAACATGCAAGTGAGGGATGAACAAATGCACAAGATGTGCAGAGGGCCAGAGACAAGTGGTGGGCCAGCTCGGAAGGTTCAGGAGGCAAATTATCCCCCCTGAAAAGCAGGACCACCTATAGCTCTGCCATGATAGCATCTCTGGATTTATGTACTAAGAAGGTAAGAAGGCACAAATAACCTCATGAAATCCATTCCCAAGAATAACCAAGAGGCCAAGGGGAAGGGAATAGAGTCACTAGCATATCAGGATTACAGCCAAGAGTCAGTTCTGTGTCAGCATTATAAGGTTTTGAACTTTGTCCCCTTCCCTTGTTGATGTCTTTAATTGAGTTATCTATAAAGCCTATAAACAGATAGAATTCATGGCTTTGTCTTTTAAAAGAAAGTAAAAACTAAAGAATCCTTTGTGGCCAGCCCCAAGATCATGATGAAGTGCCCCAGAGGAGGGAGTTCATTTTGACTCTGGAGAAAAAGAGGAGGGTGAAATCTCTGGGAACCCCCAAAAGCAAGGGAAAGAAGCCCAGGGAACTGGATCTCATTGCAGAAGGAGCTAATCTGCCTCCCTGAAGACTTACTCATTCCTAAGCCACTGAGCGACTTTGTTTTCCTTCCTTCCCATGGCATCCCTTCAATGATAAAAGAGCCGGGGCAGATTCCCAGGAGTCTCCTTGTGGATGAACCTTCCGAAATTTACTCAGTGGGGGAAACTACAAAGCCACTGAACTGCTCTTTCTCTTAAAACTCAGGAGGACACCTGTGTTCAATGTATAAAACAGGACACAGAGGGAGAATATGGGTGATTTAAGTTCTGACTTACATTAATAATTACTGCTATTTATTCTGTGCTTACCTTGTGCCAGAAAACAGCCAAACACATTTAGTTCTCCCAATATCTAATGAGGTAGTTCCTATGATTGTCATCCCCACTTCATGTGGGAATAGACTAAGGTTCAAAGAGGTTAATTGATTAGCCCAAGGTCACTAGGCTAGTGATCAAGTCAGGGCTGGCACCCATTTATATCTCACTTCAAAGGACATCTTGTTTGACCTTCTATCAAGATGATGTATCTGAGTAGTTTCCACTTTTAACATGTAAGGTTGCAGGGACTTGAAACATTCCAAATTTTATTCTCCAAAATAATTTTCCAGAGTCTATCATTAAATTGTGAAATGAGCAGAATCAGCACCATGTCCAAATGAGAGTGATGTGAATGGTTCCCAGGTGATGTAACTGGCATGAATTGAGCCTCCATGCTCTTTCTTATCAGCACTTAAATTAAATCATTCATATACCTACAAGTCCTGGGCCCTCCTTTCTCTGATCCCTCCCCTTCCTCCTTACCTTGCTCCAAAGCGGACCTCACCTCAGCTGTGCTGGAGTTGGGTCAGCTGGTGCCTATTCTGTGCTACCTCCTTTCAAAGGCTAACTGTTGGCCAGCGGGTTTGATTCCCAGATTCTACACTGATCTTGTTTTTTTGCTTCTCTCTCTCTCTCTCTCTCTCTCTGGCATTTCTATCTCTATCTTTTTAGACATAGATATAAACTGTGTCTCCTTGACCTATAAATTAATGGACCAAGTACTTCATTTTAAGGAAATACATTTGGTTTTAAAAAATTTACTCAAGATTTTAATGAAAACTATGAACTGAACAATAGCCATGAAAAAATTGTCATGTAATAGATCATTCCTATGTAGACTGCTTTCAGTGGGAGGAGCAGAAAAAGCTCCCAATATTTTTTAATTTTTAGAAGATGAACATCCAGCAGGAACAATATAAGAAAATTATTGCCCAATCAAGAACCCAAATGCCAGAAGGTCTAAAGACATTTGTGAATGAATTTGAAAATGTAAAAAAAAACACCACCACCACAACAAAAGTCAAGTTTAGCCTAAGAGTCCAAAGTTGGCTTAGCATTAGAAACTATTAATCTGATTCACCGTATTATTGTATTAAATATGAAATATCAAAGATCATCTTGAGAGATGATGAAAAAAGATTTTAAGAAATTTAAAAATATACTGGTGATTAAAATATAGCAAACTAATACAGAAAAGGAGCTTCTTCAACATGGCAAAAAATATCTACCTAAAATGCATTTGCTAGTGATGCTTAGAAGTAAGTCAATTAACCTGAGAGTCAGTTCCAGGATATTCTTTTCTTATTAGTACCATCCCATATGTACTGAAGGACTGAGCCAATCCTAAAAGACAACACAAAGAAATGAAACATAGGGGTTAGAAAGAAAGAAAAACTTTATTACTTGGAGATGTGTGAATGATTATCTGTATAAAAATAGAAAAGGACATGCTGAAAAATTAGAATAAGTATATAAAACAATGACTGTAAGATCAACACACAATGACAGGATTCTGTCCCAATTAGATAATGTACTTCATAATAGCTACTAGAACTTCAAGGTAATAAGGAATAAATGCAATGAGAAAATATGAAGAAAATTATAAAACTTTATTAAAGGGCATAAAAACCTGAGTATGCCCAGAAATATACAATGGTCATGAATAGAAAGGCACAAGATCATAAAATTACTACTTCTTCAGGTAATAATCTATGAATTCAGTAAAGTTCTAAACAAAATTCACATAGGACTATTCACAGAATTGGACAAATTGGTTATAAAATTCATTTTGAACTATGTATGTTGAAGAATAGCTAAGTCAATTTTGAAATATAATGAGGAGGGGGGAATCCTATTTTTTGTTGATACCTACAAAACCATACTATTTTTATGTAGGTATATAAAGGATCAGAGTTAAAACATAGGGACCAATACTATAGACTAACTTAGTAGAATCTTCTCCAATGATGGAAATGTTCAGTCTTTAAGCTATCTAATATGGGAACCTCTGGTCACACATGACTACTGAGCATTTGGAGTGTGGCTTGTTACAGAAAATGAAACCCTTAATAACATTTAACTTTAAATAATTTACATATGAATAGTCACCTATGCCTCAGAGTTACCATATTTGGGAGCACAGCTCTGTAATAGAGGCCCTAGAGGCTGACGGAAACAAATATGGCTGAACGGAATCAGACAGAGGTGCCATTATAAATCAGTAAGAAGAAAGGAATTGAGTGTATGTAGGGAAATTTACATATGTATGTAAACTTGAAGCCTTATACCCCATCCACACAAGCAAATGAATTAATTAAGCAAATTCCAGATGAATTAAAGACCTAAAATTAAATTTAATAAAACTTTCAGAGACAATATGGGAGAATACCTTCTAGATCTAAATTTACGAAAAAATTTCTTAAGCAGGACCAGAAATACAAATCTTAATGAAATTTATTATAAAATCAACAATATTAAATTAAAAACCTCTGTACAACAAAAGATGCTGTAAAATAAAGTAAAAATACAATCAATAGAACAGGAAAATATATTTGCTGTATGAATAACTGACAAAAGATAATTATCCATAATATAAAAAACAAATCAATATGAGATTGCAAATGACTCAGTGAAAAATAGGGACAAAGGGTGAGGAGTGATTTGCAGAGGAGAAAACCCAAATGATCAATAAGTATGTGAAAAAGATGTTTAACTTCTCTAGTACTAAGGAAATGCAAATTAAACCAACAGTGGTATAATTTTCATGCTCATAGAGTGTCAATGTAGTAAACACTTGTCAATCTTGTCCATCTATCATCTAAATTCATTCCTCCTATTGGGGAATTCCCCCACTTTGTGTGTTAAAGCCAGACTTCCCCTAAGAGCCTGAAAATGCCAGATGCTTTTCATCCCAGCTTGCCTTGCAAGATAGGACCTGGGCACATGACTTGGTCTCCACCAGTCAGATGCTGCTGACTCTGAGTAACTTGTCCAAGGGGTATTGATGGTGGTGGGACCATAGAGTGCTGGGTCTGCAAGGGAAGGGGCATGATTGGGGCATGCTATTTTACCAGTGTCAGTCGGTACCGCTGTGATGAGCAGTGCTTGTTGATGAGGGCACCCTGGTATGGAGTCCCTGTCAGAATGGAGTTTGGATGTTGTACCTAGCCTAGAAGTACTGCATCTATTTTCTCAGCCTTTGTGTTGGATGATTCTATAAACTCCCCAAAGTCCTTTACGTACTTTTTTTTTTCCTACCTGAATCAGTCTGAGTTTCTTCCTATTGAGGGTAACATCTGAGCACATCAGATGTTGTGAGAATGTGGGAAAATGACATCTGTCACACACCACGGGGGATGAGACATTTTGTTAAAACCACTTTTAAAAGCAACCTGTCAGTACATGTGAAGAAGATCCTAGGACCCTAACTATTTACTTCTAGGAATGTATTGGATAGGAATTGTCACTCTTATGCACAGGTGGATGTGTACAAGGATTTCTATTGTAGCAATGATTTCCGTAGTTTACAATTGGAAGCAATTTTCATCAATGGGGAAATGATACATCAAGGTGCATTCATAAGCTGGATTTAACAGTAATAATAATGTATGAAATTGATCTCTATGTCTCCATATATATAAATTTCACAAAACTATTGGCTTAATGGAAGGTTTTAGTGTGATATCTAGAAAGTAATAACATTTGTATCCATTTACAAACATATAAAGCAATTCTCTATGTGGTTTGTGGGTATGTATGTATGTTTAAAAATTTTGTAGAGAGGACTAAAAGGATAGAAACAGATTTCAGTAGAGTGTTTTTTTTTTTTTTTTCTGGCATGAGAAGGACAGGGACAAGAAACCTCAATGCTATCCATAATGTTTGTTTTAATTTAAAATATCTGGAGTGAATATGTCAAAACTTCCATATTCTTGCATTCTAAGTAGTGGGCATGTGAATGCTTATTATATTCCTCTCCTTACTTAATGTGTATTTAAATTATTAAAGAAAACCTCAAAGCTTTTGACTTAGAAAATTTAAGACCCTTTTATTTCATTTTCACACTCTTCCCTTTACATGGAATAATGTTCACCTATATGTTGGGTGTTTAGAATTTGTTGGGCATAGTACACATTGTTTTCTCTCTTTGATCTCATAGATGCTTTGGTCCATCTTCTGAGTTTGGTCTCAGATCACAGTATGACTCTTACCTCTTGTAATTCTCAGCTTCTCATTTGAAAAACCAAAATAAAAATACACCTTGACAAGTGTCTGTAATAGGATGAGACAGGACAATTCCAAATGCCCAGTGAGGTCTCAACAGAAGGTGGTAGTAGAGATTGCTGTCCTTTTAATCATTAGTATTTAAAGTTTCTTCCCAATGTCACGGACCTCTATCCACCTCATCAGTGAAACACCACCTCTTTACAAAGTGCCTGATCCTGTGTAGCTGCTCATCCATTATTCATAAAGTGACTTCATCTCTTTGCCTTCTATGTCGGCATTCCTCAGGTCTTTGTGTAGTACCTCATGTAAGGTAGGACTTTTGTTGATCATGTTAATGACATCCAAATTCCTTTGACACCTTTGGTGGCCAGATTGGTATCTGTTCACAGTAACTTTGTTGTTTTGTACCTCCCACGACGTCATTCTGATTTTTTGAAATGACAGAGCACATTTTCAGGGTGTGTTGTAGGATTCACTCACACCCCAGTTTTAGGCCAAGGAATTCAAGGAGATATACACAATCTACACCTGGCTAAAGAGAACATTGTCTTCTCAGTTGGAGCAGACACAGGTGTGTGACCTGTGTACCTGATCTGTAACTGTTGAGACCCTAGAGCTGTCTGAAATTGTTGGTTATAACAATAGTTTAAAATTCCAATGACTCTGGATACTGAAAGCTCTCCCAAGGATGAACCAACAGAGGAGAAAATGAGTTAGGAAATAGAGAAAGAAAATGGTAAGTACTAATGAATGTTTTAAGTTCCTATATCCAGCTGTGCCTGAAGCTAACACTTGCTCTGAAATTTTTGGTTACAGAGGGCTAATGGCTTACACTTTATTTCAGCCAGTTTGTGGTGAGTTTCTCTCATTTATAAAGTACTCTATAATTTGGTGGTTTTCAAAGTGTGGTCCCCAGGCTAGTAACACGAATTCACATGAGAACTTGATTTCAATCTGTATTCCCCTCTGATTTCCTCCACCTTTACCTGTCTGAGGCCTGGCCCAGGTGATGTCTTCTTAAAACCATCTTAACCACAAGGCCATAGCATTTTTTACAAGAATTTTATTCTATCATATATTGTAACCACTTGCTCCCTGTCTTCTTTTTCCAGCTCTAAAGTAATGGATATTATATTACTTATCTTTGATTCACCCACTGCATCTAGAACAGGGTCTGAAAAGTCAGTGGTCAAGAATTACTTGGAACTCCTGATTTGTATATTCAGGATTCTGCCTATTCAAAACCCCATTTGAGACAGCAGCATTCTTTTAATTAGAGCTGTTAGCACCAAGAGTGTGTTTGCAGAGCCTGTTTCCCTTGGGTAATTTAAGATTGAAGTACAGGCCTTTGTTAACTGCCCTTGTGATGCAGTTGTCCTGGCCTCAAACGTGGGTCACCAATAGACGGCACAGCAGAAACATAATTCGGGACCTTGCTAATTGTTCTTGCCTCACTGAGTCAGACATTACGTCCACATATGACTGAAGGTCGATGGAATGAAACTAAAACAGTCCCTCAAGAAAGCTAATAGAAAGTCAATTACTTTGGCCCTTTAAATTGCTTTTAGAATAGGCCCTTCCAGGGGCTTGCAGAGGGTAACTTCTGGTATTCATCTCCAGTGGGTGGATGAAGGGATTGAGGAGCACTTTGCGACCTGGCTCGTAAGGAAGCATCTCTTTCCAGCACCATCAAGAACCATATCATCTCCCCTGACTGGGGTCTCTCAACTGAAGCCTTCACTCTGAGTCCAAATCAACAGATGACTTGTATGTTTTGCAGACAAGCCTTCTCTCTAGCCAAGGCAGGCAGGAGACCTGTCAGGGGTCTTTAGAAGTGAGCTGGGCTCATCCACACCTTGAAAAGACACTCAGATACTGTGACTGGAGGGGCTGCATATAGGAGATCTCCACATGGATGTCAGCTCTCCACTGCTGGGACCTGGAACTGACTCTGCTTCTCCCATCTAATGCAAGGTCTCGTGGTTCAAGCTGACCCTGGCTCCCAGGTGTGGTCCTGCTGTCCTCACCTAGCCTGTTGTAGAGATGTTGAGCTAAGTGTGAGCAACTTCTTGCTTCAGCAATTGTCCTGAACATCCATACATCCATGTTTTGTGTTCTGAAAAATATGCTGCAAAGCAGTTGTAAATAAAATTTCCACCCTTGCAAAGATGCTTTTGTTACCCAATTGGTGAATAAAGGATGGAACCATCCAGAGGACAGGGTGCTTAGCATCAGTTTGAGGGGGAA
Source organism: Glaucomys volans (assembly GCA_020662805.1). Classification (NCBI taxonomy): domain Eukaryota; kingdom Metazoa; phylum Chordata; class Mammalia; order Rodentia; family Sciuridae; genus Glaucomys; species Glaucomys volans. The sequence goes on from JAJEJO010002072.1 coordinate 183,583, forward strand.
CCATAAGGTTGGAGATTTTCTTTTTAAACTAAGGAGAACTGTGCATGCTAGGAGTCTAGGAATATAAGGAAATCTGCTTTTATTTCAGTCTGGCTGTGAGCACCCCAACAACAGTGTCTCTGCTTCTTTTCTCAGTCATTGATTTTACTCACTTGGATCCCATTAGAGTAGTTTTTTTTCTCCTTTTCTTTTTTTAGTATTGGAAAAAAATAAGTGTGAGGACTATTCAGAAGCTCAGAAATAAGAGGTCATGCAGTGAAGTTGGAAGTGACTGAAATTGGTTTTATAGGTGTGACAAATCTCAGAGCATTTTGACTTCATGCAGACTTGGGGGACATACGTGGACCAGGGCTCTACTCTAGACTTCTGATTGAGATCTGAGGACCCATCCTGCCCCCAGCTTATGGCAAGCCTGTTCTCACCCTCTTGCAGAGGGGCTTGAGCTCCTGGAGCCCTCAGAGATAAGGGCTGACTGAGATTCAGGCCACCTCCTGCTCTCTCAGCCTCACTTCCCTCAAGACCAGGCAGCAACAAAGAGACCTGCCCCAGCCCTTCACCTCTCTCTTTCTTCTCCAGTTTTGCAGATCAGAGTGGGATTCCTTTTACTGAAGAACTTAAAGAGTTATTTACTTTAAGAAAGGGAGATTGGACTGGGCTTATAGTTCAGTGGTAGAGAGCTTGCCTAGCATGTGTGAGGCATGGGGTTTGATTCTCAGCACTACATATAACTGAGTAAAATAAAGGTTGATTGACAACTAAAAAAATATTTAAAAAAATGAAAGGGAGGTCTTCACTGCCTCTTCATGATTATATAGTGCATCCAGCTGTTTTCTAATTGTTTACAAATTGCATATTCTTGCTGTGTTTCCATGTGTGTATATGTATGTATCTACGTATGTGTGAGAGAGAGAGAGATGGAGGGAGCACTGAAGGGTCATTCTGAATGAGAAGAATTGGGCCATTTCCTCATTGATCTGACTCCTTCCTTCTCTAGCCTCACCCCCACCCCAAGAGTAGAGTAGCACATCTCTTTTTTGCCCGGGGGGTGGGAGATGCTGTCAAGCATTTCCAACAAGGAAAGAAGCTCTCGTGTCTTAGTTGCTCCTTCATACTGATTGGGGTGGATCACGGGGAGATTCGTACCTGCCACTAGAACTATGACTGATGGCTGTCTTCCAGTTCACAGGGATGGTGGCTCACAGGAAAGGGTAAAGCAGCCATCAAAGGTAAGAATGGAAGAAATTGGAATTTGCCAAGTCTTATACAATCCCTCTGATTACACTGTTCCTGGGCCTGGACTGTTCTCTACTCTTCCTCTTTATACCAGGAACTACCTCTTTCATTTTGGGAGAGTGCAGGCAATGTGTGGTGTATCAGATCAATGTGTTTGCAGCACTGGGTGTTGGTAACCAACTTTGCAGAGTCCTTAGTCTTTTGTTGTCACCTCCACTTACAGCACTTTCATGTGTGTATGGGGGCTCTGAGCATTTCAGTCAGGAAATTTTAGTTTGGCTGAGCTGAGGTCTGAGATTGACAATGTGGACAATGTAGCCATGCTTCCTGCCAGCTTACTGGCATGGTCCCCCACCCCTGCTGTTATAAGTCCCACTGGCATGGCTGCCTCTGTCCCCTTCAAAGGTATATTAGTCAAATGTGGATGGAATGGTCTGGAGGCCCTGTCTGGAACTCTGGACCCCAGTGGGGTGCTTCAGAACAGCAACTTAGAGTGACCAGGCTAAGGAGGAGGCTGTGATTTCTCTGCAGAGACTTGGAAGCATGGCCAGTCCTGACTCCCTGAGGATTATACATTTTGGGAGAACAGGGACATTGGAGTTCTCCTTGGTAGAGAGCTCATGTGCCTTGTGTGTCTCAGGCAGCAGAATTTGACAAATGGTAGGTGGAGATGGAAAAAATTAGGAAGGATATTCTGCAGTGACCATCACTGCAGATCTCTTCTCTGGGTCATGTGAGGAATATTGAGACTGAATACTCTGATGCCAGGTACTCTGTTTGGACAAAGAGGTGAGAACCTGGAACCATTTCAATGTGAGCTTTAATGCAAATGTATATCCCTTTGTGAAGTGATAAATTGAGAAAGATCACACATTCCAGCCATTTGTAATTATCAAATCCAGTAAAACTGGAGTCCTGAAGAGGACAGGTGCAGTCAGCGAGGAAGTACAGGTGTCTTTGAATGGCTTTGCTCACATGAGTGTCTGCTGTGACCGGGATGCTGTGTCAACCCATGGTACAGGCAGCTTATAGGAGCAGCCCAGGATGGGTCATGGCTGAGGAGTAGGGCCCTGTCTAGCTTTTCCTGAATGAAGTCATTACTGTGTGTGTATATGTGTGTGTGTGTGTGTGTGTGTGTGTGTGTGTAAGACACAGCATTAGTAATTAACTCAGTGGGTATAAAGAACTTCCTCAGAAATGCACACTTCTTTGCTGTGCTCTGCTTTGGATTGCTTACCTTTTGTATATTCTTGACTCTGAAGTGGTTTCTCTTCCATCTCCAACCACTCCTCCATCCCTTCTTGCTTTAACTCTTTTCTACAGGACTTCCTTCCTTATGCCTTTATTCTATTCTCCATCCCATCACTCTCAGGCACATCAATACTGGTTTGTTTTGTTTGGATTTTTAATTATAATTGGCTTTTGGGATGCATTGAGAGAGCTAGTTATGCAGGACTGCCTTCAACAATAATTGGGACAGCTGCCCATCTTTCACAGTCTCTCATGGTTATCTGCCCTCCTCTTGGAGAATCCCAGTACATTGGCATTGGCCCCTCATGGTCGTGGACATGCTTCATGACCCTGTTTTCATGCTATGGCTGATTTCTCTGATGGGGCAAATCAGATTATCTCTGCCTTGGGACCATGAAACTTGGAACAGAGAATCCAAGAGTGGAGCTGAGCCACCCTGATGGCAGCAATGAGGAGAGAAGGTTCATAATACACTCCTGTTGCTGTAGTAGCTGCTGCAGCTGTGGGTCCTTGTGCATGCCAGACTGAGCTGGCATTCAGGAAAGCATTCCTGCTATGCTATACTAATGGTTTTGATACTGTATGAGAATGGACAGAGCTGCAGTAACAGATGTCTCAAAAGTTTACACAATAAGAGTTTCTGAGTTTCTTGCCCATCCAATACAAGGATTGTATGAGCCATGGTTGGCTCTGCATAGCTGCCCTTCTTCCAACAATGACTCAGATTTTGATGGCTTCCATTGGGTGGATATGCCATCTGGAATGTGTAGCCTTCAAAGTTGCTTCAGCAGACAAAGGAAGAGCGAGAAAACACAAAAGCTATTCATGGCAGTGGCTCAAAAGAGTCCCATGATTCCCAGGTCATGTTAGTTTCAATATAATTTGTCACACTGGTCATGAGGCCCCTCTGGGAACCACAATTTCATAGTTATATGGTGAGCACTATTTCTCTCTTGGCCATGTATGATTTCTCAGAAGATGAGAAGAAAATAGGAACAAGAAACTCTTCTCTTAGATAACCAAAATTTTCATGTGGTGAGAGTGGCTCTTGACATAAATATTTTAAGGCCAAGAGAATCTTTAGAGTGAAGCAAGATACAAGATGAAAGGCATTATCTTGTTTGAACTCAGATGTGCCAGAGCAAAGGTAGTCACTGGTATTCCTCACCTCACCCTTCAGATACTCAAAAGATGGGTAAAATCCAATCCTTTACTGTCTCCAAATCCATAGAGCTGTGCTTGGCATGCTAGATGAGTTGGGAGCTATTTTTCCTCAGTGAAATATACTGTCTGCTTCCAAGAGAATGAGTGTTGAATCACCAGGTAGATATCAAAATTTCAAGTGAGGTCAGCAAGGTGGGCAGAAAGATCCCTGGGGAAGAGGAACTTGGAGAATGTGGGGTGGGTGGATGGATGTGGGGAATCCTCTACTACAAGACCTGGATGGCCCTGCTATAGCCTGAGAATAAGTGGGGACACTGAAGAACACTTCCTAGCTGCTGGCTAAGAAAGGAAAGAAGTTGTGGAAGTTTATAGAATCACGATTAGATTCTTCAGCATCTGCAGCCCGCTTCCTTTTCAGGATCCCCTCACCCCTAAATATGGCTTATAGCTGCAAGACAGCCTAAGACTCAAGATTCATCTATCTGATCCCCACTGCACAGTGCCCTAGCATTTCAGAGGCAAAGGCTATATTTCCTCCCCTGAAGCTTTCCCTTATGCATGTCTATTTCATTACTTTCGCTGCAGAGGGTGCTAAGACAGGAAAAGAAAAATAAAGAGCACTTCTCTCCAATTCCAGTTTAACTGAAAAATGGGAGAAGGATTTAGCTCTGCAGTTCATATTGTTGGTGATATTTTTTAAGGATAGCTTAAAAAACTTAAATGAAGCATCTCTCTCATTTATTCATTTAAAAAAATTCTTGGACTGGGTTGCGGCTCAGTGGTAGAGCACTTGCCTAGCCTGTGTGAGGCACTGGGTTTGATCCTCAGCGCCACATAAAAATAAATAAATACAATAAAAGGTATTGTGCCATCTACAACTAAAAATTAAAAAAAGAATTCTTAAGAGAAAGGGGCTTTGTGCCTCATGGCTGTTCATGTCTATGTCTGGAGAGCAGAACTTGTCTTCCTTGTGGCTCCTATATTACATGAAACTTCTGAGAGTGTTGTCCTGGTTCTTGACTCCCTCCACTCTGCAGTGCTTCCTCAGGCTTGCTCTCTTTCAGGAATTCACACTGTTTGAAACAAACACTTGGTTTCAGTCTTCAGCTCATGGAGGGTTTAGTGGTCAACTTGACATTGTGGAAAGAACACAGGTATCAGTCACATATGCCTGAGTTATAGCCTTGCTCTGCCCCACAGCAGGCTTAGCATAGTGACTTAATTCCAATTTTGCCTACATGTTCTCACCTCAACTCTTTTGTGAACCAAAATGCAAAGCATTTAGCATGATTTTGGTCACATAATAAGAACAAAGCAAATAGAAGCTAATGTTGCCATTATTTTAGGGGTGAAGATGGGGCTTAGCAGGGCCTCTGAAAACAGTGTCTTTCCAAAACAGTGGGTTTTGGACCTTATCTGAGTCATGGACTCATTTGAGTGACTGATGAATGCCCTGGTACTATTCCCCAGGAAAAGGAAATATGCAGATGATAAAAAAAATTTACATTTTTTATTACTTGATTACTATAGCTCAGTACTTCTAAACCAGTTTAACCATGAATATCCTTTTAAAATGTCAGTTTGTTTTGTCTTCTATTCCTTTCTTCCAACCTGATAGCTGTGGCACTTCTCAGCCTGTTGATTGAGAAAATTCTTAATGATGCAGAAATACTCTAAATTTTGTGATGGTTTTAAATTATTTTGCATTCCCTGAATCACAATAACATCGATGTGGATTTAAAAAGGAATGCTGTAAATGTATCTACTGGCTGCATGATTGATTCTATCTGCATTCAATGCTTGGTACCCATGTGGATTCCTCCATTGTTAGAAACCTCTCTAAGAGACAGGTTTATGGAATCAAAGACTGGAAGGAAATCAAAAGACCGCTCAATACAACTCCATTATTTTATATAATGTGGAGGCCAAAGGAGGGAAAAAGATTTTCCAAAATCACACAGACAGATGGTATCAGAGGGAAGATCAGAACCCAGGATCCCCACAGCCTAGCAGCTGCCTGCAACTATCTCTGTCTGGTAGTTCTGCGTTGATGGAAATTCTTCCTTTTCTTCCAGTCAGTGGATAGTGGCCTGTGGGGAATGAATTGGGAAATGAAACTTGGCAGGTGACTGCAGTCTCAAAGCTAGGGTGACTGTATAATTTGTCTTCCAAACTGGGACACCTTTGAGAGTAAAAGGGAATGCTATTAATAATTCTGCTAGGGCAATAGGTGCAGCTGGGATTGTTCTGGGCAATCCAGGACGTGTGGTCACCCTGCTGGAAGCCCATGTCAACCTACCAAGGGCCCATTTCAGAGCACTTCAAAAGCCATTCAGTATTAGGGATGTCGTGCTTAGAGGAAGTTGGACCAATGTCTACCCTTCCCCCTTTTCCAGATTCATATCTTGGAAACACAGCAAAAATGGGCTTTGAATTCTGGAAATTTCTTGGGGATTATTTGTCTTTGGCAGTAAACTCCCCAGAGGTTTTTGGATTTCTATTTCCTGCCCCCTGTTCTGCCTTGAAGATACCTAGTTTCTCTGGCAGAGGGGCTGGAAAGGAGTATTGGAAGAGTCATGAGGTGAGGGAACTTTGGGAGGAGGTGGCCTATGCTGCCACCTTAGCAGATGACCACATGCAGATGACTGCATGTCTTAGCAGATGACCACATGCAGATGACTGCCCATGGCCTGGATGGGGGTGTTTCCTGGTGGGAAAAGAATACTCTCTTCTGATCCTGATATCACAGTAATCATCAGTCCTGATAGACATAATTGGCACCGACCTATTGTCTGGGAGAGTGTTTGGGACTGGGTACCCTTCTCGGCAAATTTGGGCAATCACTTCTTTCCTTGGTTTCCTCATTTATAAAATCAGAATTTGGACTAATCCAGGACTAATTTACTGAATCTTACTAATTTACTGAATCTGAATTTTGGAGTAGAATAGGTTGTGCTGTGATAACAAATAGCTCCCAAATCTAAATGTACTAACACAACAAGGCTTTACTGATCACTTATGCTACACATGGAGAACATGGGTAGACTCTGCTCCCTATAGAGACTCTGAGTCCCAGGCTCCATTTCATGCCACACACTTCCATGATCTATATGAAAAGGAACAGGAAAACAGGATTGTGCAATGGAAATAAAATACTTTCACCTATAAGTGACATTGCCAATCATGTCTCATTGGGCAAAATGAATCAAATGGCCTTAAGGAGATAAAGAAGAGGAGTCTTATCATATCTCCCAAACTTGGGAAACCAGACTACTTATAAATGTTCCCATGTCTTCATTTGTTTTTAATTTTAAATTTTACAGTGGAAAAAATTTACCCCTGTCTACATGAAATTGAATTGAGGTGAATGCAATATAAAATAGGTAGAAGTAAAGGTGATCTTGTTGCCATGGAAGTTGATGACCTAGACCTTCATTTTTCAATGACAACATGAATTTTGCTGTCTTTAAAGAAGGTCACTTAATAACATTAGAGAAGACAGACTGGTTAGGGTTGTAGGGGAGACAGAATATCAGTTAAGGGGCTCCTTGGAAATTTTTAGACAAGGATGAATGAGGGCTAGAATAGAGGATGGGGGACATATTAGTTATGAATAGCTACATAACAATTATCCTTCAAGTTCGTGGATTAAAACAATGCATATTTTGTATCTCACAGTTTCTGTAGGCCAGGATTCTTGGCCTGGCTTTGCTGGGTCCTCTGCTTTGGGGTTTCTCATAAGCTCCAGTGAGTAATGATCAGGGTACTTATCTGGAAGTTCAACTGTGGGACTATGGCAGGATTCTTTCCAAGGTCTTTGGTGGCTACTTAAATGGGATGCTGGACTGAGGTCTCATTTACTGTTGGCTGTTGACTGGGGACATATTTCAGTTCTTTGTCTTGGATATCTCTCCATCAGAACCAAAGTGAGAATGGGAGCAAGATGGAAGTCTCAATGTTGTGTAACCTCAGGATGCAAGTGACATCACATCAATCACATCATCTTACTATATTCTATTGGTTAGAACTCACAAGGTCTGGACTATGCTTAAGGTCTCATGCAAGAGGATTAGACAATGCTGTGAGCACCCAGAGATGTACAGCATATGGAGCCACTGCAAGAGCAGTAGATTTGGGAGAGGTTGAGAAATCTGAAGTGACATGAAAGAGACTGATGGTTCATGGCTTGTCGGTGAAAAAGGAGATGTGACCTCCTGAGTTTTAATTTAGACAAGGAGGAATGACGATGTCATTATTCCATAAGCAGGAGAATGAGGAGTTAGGGGTAGTAAGTTAAGGCTTGAGATATCAAATATTAACCTGGGCATGGGTCAGTTCAGGCTCCTGTTTTCTCAAAAGGGGCCTCTTGACTCGTGACTGAGCACTCACATCCCTCTGCTCTGTTCTCTTACTCTTCTCTCTGCCTCAGAGCTTGACTGAACTAAAGAATTTAGTAATTCAGTAATAGCAAGTAGAGATGATTGAAGTGGATTTAACATTCCAGTCCTTGCAGTGGAAATTACTAGGCTTCTGACTCCTGCTCCAGTGTCCCCCACATGCTGCTAATGCTGAGGAACCAAAAGGACCAGAATTTACATGAGGTTTTAGGGGAAAATGAAAATCACACAGGGCTGTACACAGTCAAGTCCATCAAGCTCAGCTTTCTTTGAGAAATACAACAAATGGCCTATTTAACATTTTTTTTTTCATGTGTGTAAATTTTGTAAATGGTTGACCTAAATGAGTTCTTACCAAGATCTGATAGCCCAGGACAATGGAATAATCCTTTTTAATAGGATTATAGTCTGTGCTAAAAGAGACCAGCAGCTTTCAGGCTTTGCATTGTAATATATGCTCAAAGAGGCACAGGAAAGAGATGACATAAAGCAGGTTTCCTGTGTTCTTTTACACTCCCCAAACCACTAATAGCTCTAGCTCACAGTATCCTTGGCTGCTCAAACCACAGATATCTGGTGTCTTCTTCCAGAATTGTCTCTAATCATACATGATTCCTTAGGCCTCCTTGGACCTCCATGAAAGGAGGCAGTGAAACACGTGATTCGTTAAGGACAGTAGTGGTGGTAGGAGCATGATTTCTTCTGGTACTCCTTTCCTCAAGGTCTCTTACTATCTCTGTTATTTTAGATTCTTTATTGCATGGATCAGTGTGGGAGAGACTTCAGACCTGACCTGGGGACACTGCAGTTGATGTACTGGCGTATTGACCATACCTGAGTCCAGGGACTCTAGGCAGGAGTAATGCAAAGATTTTGTGGAGCTCACTGTAGAAGATGCTGCTGTCTGGGAAGGGATGATATGAAAAGTTTCCCTAGTGCAAAGCATCTTCTGAGTAACAGGCCTTCTGTCCTTTACTAACTTGGAGAGGAAATGCCAGCTGACAGGAGATCCTGATTTATAGTAGAGTATAGTAGAGGGATTTCTCTAGAATGACAGGTCCTATAAATGGAAAAGCCAACCAAGAAACAATAATGACACCAACACTCCCCCTCTAAAACAAAACAAAAACAAACAAGCAAAAAATAAAACAAAGAAACCCCAATAAATTCCATCCTTAAAGGGGCAAGTGAGATCTGTGTTAGATAAGTAATAAACTGCTAATTAAGTGTATATTCTGTGAAAGGGCCCATGAACAGTGTGATAGAATATCTAAAGTTAGCACTTCAAAAGCAATAAGGCTAATTTGAAAATAAAATCACTGGGTTGTAATGAGTGAATTTGAATGATATTCTGTTAAAATTTCATTCAAGCAAAGAGACACAAAGAGGTTATTTTATTAATCACCAGTTTGGATGTTCTATATATTCACTCTAAGACAAAATTTGCTTTTTTATCCTCAGTCAAGATCTTCATGTATTTAGCAAGATCCCATCTGCTTATTTCAAGATATATTTACACCTCCCTCCCCCCTTCCTCTCTTCCTTCTTTCTTTCCTTCCATATGTTTGCAGATGAGAGACCATTAGAAAAAGGACCAATTCTCATTTACTATTGCTTGGGTATACACTTGGAGAATTTCTTGTTGGGTTATCCACTTCAGAGTGGACCCTACACTGCTTTGACTGCTATGGCTCAAAAAACTCAAAAATATTCCATTGTGTATATATAGAGGGTGGGGGGGTGGGGGGTAAAAATAATAACAGAATGTGTGACAGATACCATTGCCCTGTGTACATGCATGAATGCACAGATGGTGTGACTCTACTTTGTGTACAACCAGTGAAACAATAGCTGTACTCCATTTGTGTTCAATGAATCAATAAGTAAAAAAAAAAAAAACCAAAAAAACTCAAAAATAGAAATTTGGAATGAGTGAGGTAATAAATGGAATATGACAGTAGGGGAGGGTATCTTAGGAGGAGAAAAGTCAACCAAACCAACACCTTTTATTAAGTATCGCTGATGCACAGCATCATGGAAATACAGAAGCAGAAACTAGTGCACCTGCTCTCAAGTGTCTTTTAGAGAAAACAATATTGGTGAACAGAAAGCCATCCTCAGAGAGCTGGGATCATACAAGTCTTATTTGTGATCACTGTCTAGTGTCTTAAATAATGCATGATGCTAAAAATTATTAGTTGAATGACTGAATATGAAAGTTAAGGAGGATAAATGGTATTCAGGAAAAGGAGACACTGGTTTGGGATCAGCAGCCAGAATGCACAGAGGGGCCATATGTCCCCAACATACCTGTCCCTGTGTCTAGAATCCTGTAGTGCCCCTCCCTACTCTTCTCTGCTACCAAACATATCCAGCACTTCAAAGTTCTTCGGCATTTCCTACAAGTGTGAGAAAGTGAGCTGGAATCCTTTGGAAAAATATCCCATTTGTTTGTTAAAATAATTCCACAAGAAAGGTACTATTATTGTCTCCATTTTATAGCAGTGGGCATAGGCACAAGAGATTAAGGAGCTTACTAAGGAGCTCAGAGCTGGTAAAGATTGGTTCAGAGTGATACTCAGGTCTGCTGGGCTCCAAATCCCATCTCACATTTTTCAAGTCATGCTTCTCTCTCCCCATGTTTCCTCTACCACCCTATCCCCATCCTCTCCCTGAAATAGACTTGGTCAGCTCCCATTTTATATCATATGGACACTTTACACTTGTGGAGGACTGTTTGCTATGTTGCATAAGATAGATTCTCAGACTTACATGTTGTATTGATGGTGGATGAGACCAACCAGAGCTCCATGGCTGTGCCATAACCCTGAATAGACACCTTGCTGCTTATACCGTACAGATGCTGCTTCTATAGCCACCTTACCTTCTTGTCAACCTGCCCAGGCTCAGCTAGGAAGCCAAACCAACATGAGAGGCCAGGATTTAATGAGACTAGGGCTCCATATACAATGGTCCCACTCTCCATGTAACATACCAAGTTGATACAAGGAGACTAATGTTGCACATGTTAGAATTCTAAATTCAAATCCAATAAATATTTATTGAACACCATAGGCAGAAATATAGTATACTCAAAGATTAAAAGAGAGAGAGGGTGAGAGAAATCAAAGAGACAATTATGTGATTTCCTGGAGGGTAGGAATGTGCTACCATGACTCAGAATCAGAAAGGCTCCTAGAGGCTGATTCAGCACCAGGACCCATGTTTCCTGGACTCCGGACTGTCCTGTCTGAAAACTTGGTATAAAAGCTGACACAGTTCTGCTGTGTTTCCCACAACCACCTTTCTTGGCCTGCCTCTTGCCTGGAGGGTACATTTACCCACCTGCTATTAACATTTGAGAGGTGGTAGATTCCTCATCACAAGTAGCTGACATCACCTGGAACTGGTGGGGCTGAATTTTTAAGTCATTGCTTTTGGGGACTGTGCTTGAGTATGGGACTCTCACTAGAGAATCAAACCCTGGCTCCTTCAAGGACAAACAGGAGGGACCCAGGGATTCTGATGTGGATGGAAACCATATTAAGGTTCTTTGCACAGGTTCAGTGGGCCTCCAGTCCTATTGGCTGGCTGGTTCTTCTGCACATCTACTCTTGATTTATTTTGGCTTTAGCACTTGGATTTCCATTTGATTTCTCAAACTGACTCTCCTTGGCCCATGGTTGATTTGGTCTCCTGATTGTAAGAGCACCACTGTGAACTTTAACCCTGTCTACTTATTCTATGTTAGCTCCAGACCCTAGCCTATAGCTTCAGCCTTGCACTATGTGTTTTTGGAAGGAATAGTTTTGACACAAAGCCTGTGTAGCCCATGTAATTAGAGTTATCTTGTAAATAGCCCCAGTTGGGGGCCCACATGCCTCTATGAGCCAGGCATTCTACCTGTCAGCCAAGTTCACTCTGCCCTTGAACTTTCTCACTTGGGTCATCAAGAAAGAGACCTTGGTACATTTCAAATCTCTAAGACAGATGCTGCTGGGATTCTTCTCAGTGATGATTTATGCATGGGAGTGAAAAAGTGTGCTGTTTTTGCTCCTTTTAAAACTTAGTAATGACCTACAAGGAGAACATTATATCTGTATCTGTTCTTTTCTCTGTATCTATGTCTCTTTCTCTATCTAAATATGTATTTCTACATCTATATTTATTTGTATAGGGACACAATGGCATGAATTTAGTAGTCCAGCAGAGCTCTGTCATACCATTGTCTATTATTTATATTTGACCTAGTAGAATTTGACACTTATTTGCAATGCAAAGATGCAAAGTTGTATTATGCCCTTCAAGAAATATATATGTAAATATAGACCAACCCTTCAAGCAAAATAAAAATATATGTCTGAGCTATGGAGATGCAGGTATTCAATTCACCGAAGAAAAATACTCACTGGGAAAAGGAGATCCTAAGTGAATGACCTTGGGCAAGATCCTCAGACTTAGAATTTTGGCTTCCTCCTTAGGGGAAGAAGAGAGTGGTGAGGGGTGTTGCGGAGAAGGTCTCTGAAGGAAGGCCAAATTCTATGACCATGGCTTAAGGACTGTCATTGTTCAAGAAACAGTTTTTATTCCAAATCTGGTCTGATGGATTCTTCTTATGAAATTATAATTGCTTGTAGATAAATAGAATCCTCCTGGGTCTGGATTGTGTGTCACTCAAGTATAGTTAGAAAACCTATGCCAGGTAGTAGCAGAGGGAATTGAATATAAGAAACCAGTTACAAAGTGTTGAAAGCATAAGAAAACCAAACAAAGGACAATGAGGAAACTCAAGATTAACAATAGCAGGAAGCCATTACCTGTAGGGACGAGGAAAGAGGTAGTTTTGTCAGAGCACAAGATCTGGGGCTCCTGGGGCAGAAGGAGAGAAGGACATACCAGTGATATCTTAGACCACATTGGATATAGTTACTGTCAGGAGTATCACTGAAAGCATAGAGACAGGTAGAAATAACCTGGCTTGTTTGTTCCTTTCTTGCTGATTGGTTCAAGATGCTAGTGGAAGCCAAAAGGCAATGAATTTTGGAATACATTGTGTGTAGCAGACACCTCCTGAAATACAGAGCAGGCGAAGGAAGAGTAGGGGATAGATCTGAAGGTGAGTAAGCAGCGCACTGGCTCTGTGGGCTAGGAAGTACCAGTACAGCCTGTGTGATGCCCATCCCAGCCAGCTTTCCAATGACTTGGCTGCTGTAGAAGTGCAAAGGCATCTTTTAGACCTTTTCCATCCTTATCACCTACATTTGGATTGATCTAAGCAGCTTCTAGTTTCCCAGTTGTAACAAACCTGTGAGAATTCCAATTAATAACTGATTTCTCAGCCCTTGCTACGTGTTATGCAGTTTATAGACAGCATCTCTTTCTATCCTCTAGTGACACTACTTAAAGATATAAACACCTACATTTTTAAAGTCAATAAAATGTGGTAACTGAGATGAAACCAGGTGCCTAAGAGTCACATGTGGACGTGGATGTGTAGCAGGGGAATTCTGACTTCATACTCCTTCTCAAACAGAGGTAAGGCCAAGTCAGGTAGAGCTCACCATTTTTATGAAATATCATTTTGATTTCTGGAAGCAATGACTTTCAATGCCAGGAAGCAGTAGCAATGGCAAACATTCAGAAAGGGTGTGGCTACTGGCCTCAAACCTTCCGAGAAGCATCCACTTGAAGGGCAGCTCCCTCCTCACCAGTCCCTCCCACACAGGGGGCTTCAGGCTTCTAATTTTTCCTGGCAGCTTATTGGATTCATACACTTCTTGGCCTTCAGAACCAGATTTCTTTATTTACAGAATCACACTTGGCTGGTAAAAGTGATGGTGGAAAATAGGATATTACAGATGCTATTTGGAAGAAGTTGCTGAGTAAGGCCATTAAAGGCAAGAGTAAAAATGAGGCGGAGAGATAAGTGGATTGTTTTTCCCCCTTTGAAGGAGAGGAAGGTTTGTGGTGATGACAGGGAAGCTCTGGAGCAGCATGCAGCTGCAAATGGGGATGGACCAGGTGGAACTGGGAAGATGCTAGGTAGGAGGTGCAAAAAAAAGCAGATGAGCCCAACAGTGGATAGTCTGGGAGGTAAAGGCAAGATGCAAAAGGACATTAAGAAAATTAATATCCAGAACATATTAAAAGCTTTAAGAAAACTTACTACCAGAAAACAAAACAAAGCAGAACAAATAACAAAAAAATAAAAATAACCAATTAATAAATGGGGAAATGAATTAAACAGACAATTCTTAAAAGAAGAAATACAAATGACCAACAAATACATGAAAAAATGTTCAATATCTTTAGCAATCGTTGAAATGCAAATTAAAACTACACTGGGATTTCATCTTTCTCCATTTAGAATGGTAGTGATCAAGAATACAAATAATAATAAATGCTGGAAAGGAAGTGGAGGAAAAGGAACACTTTCATGTTGTTGGTGGGATTGAAATTAGTACAACCACTGTAATGGTTAATTTGAATTGTGAACTTGATTGGATTAAGAGATGCAGATGATTAAGAGGCTTCTGGGTGTGTCAATGAGGTTGTGTCTGGGAATGATGTGTGAGAGCGAACTGAAGTGGAGACTCTCCCTAAGAGTGGGCACTACAGTCTGACAGGTGGCTTGGATGGAATAAAAGTCAGAAGAACAAGGAAGCATCAGCTGATGCAAGCTTGATGTTTCTTGAACAGGTTCTTGATTTCTGCTGTGATTGCCTGAGGATATCAAACTCTTGCTTCTTCACTCTTCCAAAGTGGACTCTGCCAGTGAGTTTCCAGAAGCCTTTGTTTCAGGCTAGGGAAGCACCATTGATCCCTCCTGTTCTAAGGCTTCAGCTTCTTGGACTGTGCAGCTATGGTGCCTCCAGCTCTCCACCCTGCAGACAGTCATTGTGGACTATCTAGCTTCTGGCCGAGTAAGCCAATCTAATAAATCTCCTATTTATTATCATACTTCCTGTTGATTCTGTTCCTCTAGAGAATCCTGCCTAATACAACCACTATGGAAATCAGTATAGAGGCTCCTCAAGAGAAAAGGAATAGAAGCACCATATGATTCAGCCATGCCACTTCTTCATATTTACCTGAAAGAATTAAAGTCAGCAATACATACATATCCATGTTTATAGTAGCAATTCACAATAGCCAAACTGGAACAAGCCTAAATGTCCAACAGTGGATAAATGGATAAAGGAAATGTGGTATATATACACAATGAAGTTTTATTCAGTCATAAAGAAAAACAAAATTATGTCATTTTTCAGGAAGATAGATGGAACTTGAGAGCTTTATGCTAAGTGAAATGTTAAGCTATGAAAGTTAAGGTTTGTATGTTTACTTTCATATGTAGAAACTAGAGAGGATAAAAGGGAATAAAAGTGGAGATTTCATGAACATAGAATGAAAACTAGTAAAACAGAGGAAAGGGACCAAGAGGAGGGAGGTGGGGAGAGAAAGGGGAGGTACTAGGGAACAAAACTGACCAAATTGTCATATTGTGTGTATGTATTAATATGCAATAATGAATCCCATTATTATGTATAATTATAATCACCAATACAAAAAGGAAAGTGACTATCATTTAATCATTCATTAAATGTTAACTTAATTTAAAAAGAAAAAGAGAACAGTTGTATGGAATCCAGAGGACCAGGGTACATGGTCTCACTATAAGAAAATGGTTGGGATGAGGATGATAGATTAGGGCTGGGCCTGAAACAAGCATCCAGGAGGATTCAGGAATACATAGGAAGCATTCAGGAATTTGAACTTATGAGTAGTATTCCCATGAACAGGCTACCTAGACTCCCTGAGCTTCAGATCCCTTTTCAACAGATTAATGATGTAATTAAAGCTTCTTATCTCATCTGGTGGAGGTGAAGATTGAGTGAGGTAACTGATATGAAAGTGCTTTATTAATTGGTTAAAACTGTGCAGTTAATTCTGAGTATGTCCCACAGTTACCCTAAAATCACTTCTCTTCATGATGTTCACAGCATGGGAGGTGGTTACATACTATCCCATGCTAATCATAACCCACCTGCTTCTGATTTCTTTACAAGAGATGCGGCCAGGAAAGAGGATGTGTGGAAGCCTGCCCCCAGGTATGGTGGCTTGCCCAGTAGTAACTGAGGGCAAAGGAACTAAGAGCATGAAGGACCAGATTTGGTAGACATGGATCAGGATGGAGAGATTAGCAGGATTAAATAGTCTGTGAAGCTGCATAGGGCAAAGTTAGAACCACTGTTTAGAAACTTTAGAAAGGCAAACTTCAGTGCAATTCAAGAAAGACTTGCTGATAATTTAAGTTATTGGATGCCCACATTGCAAAGTAGTGAGTTCCTCAGCATTGGAGGCATTCAAACTGACAGTAACCATTATTGAAGAGATACTGGTTTATAGCACTGGGTTTTACCAGATGGTCTGGGACAGCTCTTATGACATTGACTGACGTGGAGTTATTTTTCTCTACCTCTTCTCAAACATGACCCACTTCTCAGTAAGGATTCGATTTGGCAGTAAAAAGAAGGCTCAGGGACTCCAAAGGTAAAGAAGGCACAGGATCCCCAAAAAGAAACCAAATTACCCACTAAAAGGAGCCCTGAGTTTCCACAGAGGCAAAGCTGCTGATGGTGGCATCCTGAATGCTCCTAGATGCTGTTTCAGGCCCAGCCCTAATCTGTCATCCTCTTCCCAACCATTCTCTTATAGTAAGAAGGGTACATGACGCCACTCTCAGCAGTTGTGGAATAGTGATGAGTTGTTCTAGCTCTGTGATAGCATGTGTTTTCCCCAAATGCCTTCTAAAGCTATCATGGAGCATCCTCTACCCTGGGGAATAAAGCAAGGTAGGCAGCAATAATCTCACTTAGCAAGTAGGACAAACAGGAAACAGAAACATGTATGACTGTAAATTATAAGTTGAGCAGGCTGGAATCTGGAGAGGTCAGTCATTCCAAAACTGAGGCACAGGAAAGCACAGCCATTTTCCCAAACTCATACTGTGATTAGTGCCAGAGCGGAGTCATTACATGGTCTTGTGCTGTACATCTAAGAGTTCATCACCGGGGAATTAGAGGTAAGGCCAAATATGCTATCGTTGAAGCAGCCAAAGCAGAGAGATCTGACCTGATGTCCCGTCCTGAGTCTTTGAAGGAAGTGCTCCATGTAAACAGAAACCCTGGATCCCAAAAGAATTTGAGGTCCAATGGAGAAGTAACCACAAGTGACCAGGCTGACTCCCATCCCAGCTTTTATTCATTCTCTGAGGGGTTAGAAAAGCCACAGAATATGCTGTCTTCCCTTGGATGATGATTGGAGACACAGAAAGGGTGGTGGAGTCAGCCCCTGGTGCAGCAAGAGCATCAGTTTTGAGATAATTAGTCAGGCTACACAGTGTTATCACTGTAATTACATCAAGAACAACTTCTCTATTTGAAAGAGGAGCTGGAGTACAAGAGACACCTCCCACTGAAGCTATAGGAGCATTGGCGGAACCAACTACTGCAGCTGCTGCTGGTTCCCTGGTGTCTTGGCACAGACTGGTTTGGTGGACTCCAGTTGGACAAAATGTGCAGTGTCTCCTACCCTGCTAACCCCAGGACTGTAGGTGCAGAGGAAAGCTTAGTCATTTTCCAGAAATGTCACTTTCCACCTGATGAGAGAGCAATAGGGAGAGACAGAGGGGTAGAAGGATTGAATAAAGATGGGGTGATGGTGGTGAGGAAGATGTGCAATGATAGAGTCAGAAAAAGAAAGAGAAGTTTGAGGAAGGAGTGGTTCCGGAGAACTGATAGCATGGTAAACCCCAGAAACCCCCAGAAATGCACATTTAAGGAAGGCTGTTTTTCTATCTTGGAAAAGGAGAGAAAAAGATTGTCAAGATCTTTTGTCAAAGATTCAACATATTTTGAATTCATATATACTTTTTCTTTCTATAATGAGTAAATACTATCAACAAAATAAATGGGGTCCCGAATGGTCTATTGCTCCCAAGAAAACTCACAGGGAAGCAGAAGGAAGTAGAGGCAGAGAGAGAGAACCTTGCATGCTTCCTTTGCTGTTTGTGTCACAGCGTGTAATGCATTCGGGGAAGATGGGAGCAGGCAGGGCAGGGAGAAGGTTAAAAGTGTTTGCTTCCTTGAAAGTACTAAGGACAGTTGAGAAATGATTACAAAGTGAGACCTGGGATTGAATCTGGCCCTCATTACTAACTCACCCAATAGTATGTAACTTACATCGTTTGAATCCTGATTTGTTCATCTGTGCAGCAAAAAATAATGCAGTGTTTCTATCTAGGTTATAAGGCAGTTGTGAGGACTTGGAACTTGACAGTGAAATATCCTGCATGTGTAGTTTAAGTGTTTTATAAATATTATAAAACCTATATGAAACTGCAGTATTATCTAAGTTTCCCTCTACCAGTCGAATGCAATTCAATTCAGAGAGCTTCGTTCATTAAGGACTCAACATGTGTAGACCATTGTGCTTACTTATGTGACCATGCCTGATGCAGAAAGCTGGCTGCTTCTCCTATGAGGCTTAATATTTAGGGAGGGGAATGCAGACAGGTTCACAGCAAACCATGACACCATAGGGTGGCCAAGGGCATGATACCCATGTGAGCAAAAAGCTGTGGGGAAATTGAGAGAGTGCTGAATTTCAATAGGTGGGATGAGAAGGACTGAATGTACAGGAAGTTATCTGAACTGGCTAAACTGGCTCTGAAGGACGAAGGACAAATGCTGTGCTTGGGGCTGTAAAGAATTTCAGCACTGGGAAGGGTGGGAGTCAAGAGAGGATCAAAGCCATCTTTAATTGGGGCTCTCAGAAAGGCCTGAGGCCTTTCGGGATTGCCAGAAGTGGCAGGAGCACCACTTCCAGGATTTCCACCTCTCATATCCTCTCCAGAGGTAAGCCTGGTTGGGGGTGTGCTCTCGTTTCCTGGAGACAAGGAGGGTATCAGATTTAGGACTTGACCTTGGAAATGGGATTTCAGTGGAGTGCCTAAGGTCTAGATTTTATTTCCTAGTTCTTCCACCTGCAGGTTGGATGCCTCTAGCCTCAGTTTCCCTTCCTGCCACACATACATCATACTGTTTGCTGTAATGATTAAATTGCACATACAGAAACACACGTAGTAAGTATGATGCGTAACTATTACTTCCCTTTTGCATACTCTTGATTATTTAGTGGTGGCATAGGGGAAAAAAGAAAAAAATGTCTTCCTTTATATTTGAGTTGAGAGGAGGAAAAATTTAGTTTCAGGAGCACTCATAGAAAACACGGAAGCATCCTGGAAGCTGGCCCTGTTATTAGCAGGAAGATACCCAGCAGCACCTTTATTGGTCACTTAGGAGTTTTCTTTGTTGTGTGTTGGTGGTTGTGCTGTGTGGTTTACAGAGACACTCTTTATAAGGTGCAATTACTTGCAAAATTAATTTTGAGCTGTTGAATTTGTTGCCAAGGACAATAGAAATGGGGAGGCAGCTATTTTTTTTACCTTTCATGATGTTTTGGGGGCAATTTACAATGGATGAACATTTTATTAAAAACAGAGAGCAGTGTGTTTCTCTCATCTGCGAACTCTGCATAGGTAGCAAAAAGTTAACTCCAGTCCAATGTGCAAACGCTGCAGATACCTTGCTCTAGAATTGCACACACACTGAGCTTGTCTTGTGAAATTTTCTTATAAGCTCTGAAAGAGAGAATAGAGAATCCCAAACTGGCTCCTGGATTCCATCCAAAATATTTCAAATATTTGATATGACATAATATGAGTGGGGTGTTTTAGTCCTCCAGGATTTGCAGGAGGAAAACTCTTGACCACATAATTATGTGTTCTGACCTCTTGAAATTTATCCTGCCCTTTGCGTGGGTAATGCCATTCTTTCCCTTCTTTCTGGGGACTGTGTGCAAGATGGAAGGATAGATAAACTGAGCAGTTTGTCTGTCTTCCTCTGGCTAAGGTGGCTGGTTTCCACACTAACAATTTGGTTTCTGTATTGTGTAAGGATTTAGGACATCTGCTGGGTTTGATGTTAAGTGTGCTCTTAAACTTAACAAATTGCAATGGAGCAAATCAACAACACCCTGGTGATGTAAGAGCAGCCTTGCATGCTTGAAACATGGGCTGGATGTACATGTTGACAGCACATCTTGTCCAGATGTAACAATTGCAATATCTAAAGTCAAGGACCAATTGGTCTGGAAAAAGCAAGAGGTGGAATTTAGTTCAATAAAGGGTTAGCTATGCTTGCCTTTGACTGAATACATCTTGTTCTTAAAATAACTGCATGGTTGGATTTGAATTTTTTTAATGTTTTGTTTTATTTACATTTGTGTTTTTTTCAAGTACTGCTTTCAAAAGATAATTTATGTCTGTAATCACCTCCTTAACAAAACTGGCTAATCACCCGATTAAAACAAACATTTCAAAAATAGGTAAAGTGAAAAATAGGTTGTTTTAATGACTACTTTAGATTGTTACAGTGGGTAATGGTGGTCCTCTCTCAGAGGAACTTGCTTTGCAGAATCAGGAAGCACAGACAACCCAGGCTCTGGCTGTGGCTCTTTTGGGTCTGCAGATTCTTCAAGGGGGTTTTCTATTTTTTAGGAGACTGTCCCTGACATTATTCTTAAGTTTGTCATATAGTCATAAAAAAAGATACTTTAAGAATAATTGTATTGATGGATCAGGCCTCTGATGTGTCTTCTGTCCCTTTCTTTCTTTTCCAGTTGGATTCCTCTCAATCAGGGGAACCATGATGTTAAATTGAAAACCTCCCATTCAGACTTTATAACAGGTGTAGAAAAATGAAATTCTTTGTGTATTTTCAGCTGCACATAGTCAAAAATTAATTTTGCTTTACTTAGTGATATAGTTGTGGGAGATCTTTCCATGACAAAAGATATGACTTCCTTCCTCTGAAAAACACTGTGTTGAGAGCCACAGTAGCATGTCGAGTCATTTTTTTTAACTGATGGGCATTAATGTTTTTTAAGCATTTTTTCCTATTCTTATACTATCAGAATCCTTGAATGTGCTATTTTGCATCTGTACCAAGTGTTTTTCTAGGATCGATACCTAGAAGTGAAATTTCTGGGTTGAAGGATATGCACATTTTAAATTTTAATAGGACTTCCTAACATATCTCTAAAAATGTTGTATTAATTTACACTCCCATCAACAGTATTTGAAGACCTGTTTCTGAACACCTGAGCCAGTGTTTGCTCTTATTGCTACTTTAATATTTTATAAACTGATGAATTAAAGTGATATCTCACTGTTCTTTTAATTTTCCTTTTAACTGGGTTACTAATGAGATTGAACAATTTTGCATTTTTGATGATATTTTAAAAGCGAATGTTTAAAATTTAGATTTTTTGATGGGTACATCAAAACATAATAATTGCAGAGTTAATGCAATAACATGGGATGTTTTGATACTTGTATACACTGTATAATGTTTAAACCAAGTTAAGCATACCTATCTCCTCAAATATTTATGATATTAAAAATCCTTTCTCCTAGCTTTTTGAATTGCAAGGTAGATTATTGTTATCTATAGTAACTCTGTTGTGCAGTAGGACACCAGAACTTCTTACTCCCATCTAGCTGGAATTTAGTACATGTTGATTAGCCTCTCCCCATCCCTTCCCCTCCTCTAGTCTCTAGTTCGTAAGAACCACCATTCTGCTATCAACTCCTTTGAGATTTCACATGTGAGTGAGATCATGGGTTCTTGTCTTTTTGTGCCTGGCTTATTTCATTTAATTATCTCTATTTCTACTCACATTTCTCACATGACAGGATTCCGTTCTTCTTTATGAATGAATAATATTTCATTGTGTGTATGTACCACGTTTTCTTTATCCACTCATCTGTTGATGGACACTTAGGCTGTTTCCATTTCTCAGCTACGTGGACCAGGCTGCAATGAACACGGTTGTCAGATGTCTCCTGCACATATTGATTTCATTTTCTTTGGCTATTTACCATTCAGGGAATGGCTGGATCAGATGGTAGTTCTCTGTTTTGAAAAATCTCCACCCTGTTTTCCATAATGGCTGCACGAATTGACATTCCCTCCAACAGTGTGGGAGAGGTCCCTTTTCTCCACATCCTTGCCAGCACTTGCTATCTTTTGTCTTTTGGATAGCAGTCATTCTTACTGGGGTGAGATGATATCTCACTGCAATCTTGATTTGCATCATCCTGAGGATTAGTGATATTGAACTTTTTTTTTTTTTAAAAAAAATACCTTTTGGTTATTTGACTTCATTTGAATTTTTAAATTATATTTTCTTTTAGTAAATTAGTGCATGTCCATAATATAAAAGTCAAAGATGCTGAAAAAATATAAGAAAAAGAGAATAATTGCCTTCTAGTTCCTATTTTTTTGCTTTTCTCTCCCAAAATAAAATTTTTCAAATTATAATAATTTCTGGTGACATGTTTTCCAATAATGTGTATATATTGCTGTTTTTGAATTCTTCATTTTTGTGCATCATCTAATGACTTTCTGCGGCAAAAACTGAAAGTTTTCTAAACAAAGTCCATCCTCCCTTTCTTGTCCAGCAATAATCTTCTATATATTAGGTGATGATAATGTTGCCAGCTGAGAAATTCTATTCACTGCGTCTTTTTTATATAGGGTGGTTGATGATTTGTAAATGGAAGTTATTCAAAGGGTAAAGCTTTCTAATAGGAATGAGTGGCATGTAAGTTGGCATATAAGTGAATTTTGATCTTCCCTCTTTTCTTCTTCCTGACTAGAACATAGATCCAATGACTGGAGTTGGAGCAGTCAACTTGTGACCATGAAACATACTGGAAGATTGAATTAGCACACGAATGAAGATGGAGTCTGAAAACAAAAGGAGGCTGGGCCTTGCTTTCGATGAACTGTCTCTGGTTAGTCCCTTTAAGCTTCGTGTACCTTGCTTACAATTTTTAAAATTTTTCCTTCTGCATTTTGGTCTCACATATTATTTTCACATTTAAAGATATTCCCTAGTTTCTTGGAAAATGGAGATTTTGATGGTTTCATTTTCTTTACATTATTTTGTGGATACTTTTGAGAGGCTGTAAGGCAATAAAATGCCTTTTGTGCATGACCTTGACAGCAGAGCTTTGTTGTATTTTACTGATCCTGTGCACATTGTACTTTGCTTTCTTCAAAGGTCAGAGCCTTTCTCACCCATGGCAGTTGTGCATTCTCATATCAATGTTATCTAACTGCCACTACAATTATCCGATTTTTAAATGATTGCTAATTTGATAGGCATACTTTCCATTTCTTTTATTACTAGTGAGATCTAAACACTTTTAAGAACACCTTTATAAAACATTTCCTGTTTTTTATTATTAAACTGAAAGTTTACACCTTTTGACCATCATCTCTCCCTATATTCCTCCATACTCTGTTTATATGATTTTAATTATTTTTAGATCTCACAAAAAGTACCATCTTTTATATTTTTTCTTTTGTGAATTTTATTTTATCTCCTTTGCTCACCATTTTTTAAACTTTCCTTTTTAGCTTTACTACTTTTATTGGATTTCAGGAGCCATTTGTGTACTAATGTCATTAGCCTTTGTCTTATGCAAAATATTGCAGATACTTACAGTTTTTCACATGCATTTTTATTTTGTCTACTTTTAATTTGGATGTATGAAAAAATTGTATTTTGTATTGCATTTTTAGTGTTTCCATTGTGGTTTCCTTTATTGCTCTTTTATTTTTACTTAGAAGATTGTTTTCCCCATTTAGAGAGTTTAAAGATATTTATCTGTATTTTCTTTGAATTGTTTTTATATTTAATTCTTCAAAGTAACTGGGATTTATTTGGATGTGCGTGCATACTAAGGTTTCATTTGTTTTATAAGTAGTTTAACATTTTGGCAGCATTTTTATTGGCTAATAAAATCCTGCCACATTGCCTCGTAGTGCCCTGTGATGAGGAACTGGTTGCTCATTTCTGGACTCCCCATTCAGTGTCTGGGGGCTGTCTTTTGGTTCCTGGGTCAATGTCATGCTTATGAAATTATCACAGCTTCAAAAGTATCTGTCAAGGTTAATAAATACCCAATTATCCTTTTTCTAAAACATAGCTATTTTTTGTTCTAGAAGAACTTTGTAGTCATTTTGGCAAATATTCAAATTATCTAAATGAAATTTTGATTTATACCATATTCACAAGGCATGTTAATATTATGCCTTACTTGTGTGGAATGCTCACACAGCAGAAAAACTCTGTCTTCCCATACAGAAACATTGTTTTCTCTAATCCTTTATTTATCTCCAATTTTGTAGTTTCCTTCATAGAAAATCTTTGTGTTCTTTTTAGGGTTGTTTTTACAGGTAGTTGATTTTTTTTTTTTTTTTTGCTGATTTTTGCAAATATAATTTTCTCTCCATTGTGTCTTTCAAGTGATTATTTCTGGCATATGGGAAATCTGAGTTTTTCACATTTTTTCATATTTTTGCATTACATACAACTACTTACTGAACCCTAATAAATCCTAAGAGTATTAAAATTGATTCCTTAGTGTTTTCTGAGTTACTGCTAGATTTCATATCTGGCTGTCTTTAAGCTTGTTATAATTTTGTCAACTGTTCCTGAAGTGAATTCCTGAATCTTTCATATATACCACACTGTAGTGGAGGGTGGGGGACTCTGGTCGCTTTTCCCATTTCTCAGCATATTCCCTACGAACTGGTTACACTGTCCTTCTTGCTATTTAAGCTGGTCCTTTCTTTTTTCTCTCAAATTCATGCTGCAAATTCCTACTCCTCTTTCAATGTCCTTCTCAATAGTTTCCCAGGCCCCCAATGCTAAACAAAGCAACATCTAGAACAATAGTAATATAATTTTTAAAATAAATCTCACATAGCTGACTCCCATCCTAAACAGGATTCAAATATTACGCCTTATCTTTCCATCTTTCATCATCTAGCCAATGTCTGGCACATAAAAGGCCAGACTTATATTGAATTTGGGCTTTTATATTTAGGAAAGATTTTCCAGTTGTCTATTATATGCACGTGCAATTTCTTTCCCAGATTAAATTATCCTAATTGAAACTCCACATTTTATACTACTTTTTGTTATTCTTCTCTAGCTTCTTACCAGACTGATATCTTTTTAAGCACTGCCCATGGCTTTTCAGATGTTGGCTTCTAAACTATTAATTCTAGCCTATAGGTAGGTAGAAGGAACCAGAAAAAATTCTTATCATTTCTCTAAACATGAGAGAGATAAAATTCACATATTAGGAAGACCGAAGAAAAAAATCTAATGAGATGTCTGTCTCTAGCAGAGAGGGCAACTGATCATATTGAAGGGACACGTGAAATTGAGAGGAATAGGTATTTTATCAAGCATTTCTTTAATCAGAAAAGTTTCTAATCAGTTATTCTGACAGTCTCTTGAAATATTACATTATCACATCTGCAGAGTCTGGTAAGAGTGGAGAAGTTGAAAATCTTTGTTGGCACTATTGGTACATCTAAATAAGACAATATGGATTGGTACAAAATAAATAAATTGAATCAAATTGTTTTTTGAATTGAATCAATTGTTTTCTTCACCCAGTGACAAGGAACACCTGGGTTAGATATTGGAGATAACCTGACATGTGTTCTGGAGTTCAACCAGAGGAAGCTGACTTGACCTTCATGTTGATGAAGTTTCGTTGCTGGAAGAGGTTGCTTGATGGCCCAGTGGATTGATGCCTTGGGAGATGGACAGAATGAGGTGGTTAAATGGGTAACTAAATGCAGATGCAACTCCAGAGTCTGATTGCAGAATCATGCCCATGGAAGAGCACCCAGGTATAAAACAGAGAATGGAATCTGCAATTACTTGTAAGGCACCAGCCAGAAACAGCAAGGTGAGGAGCCCAGTGCAGATGAGTCATAGAGTCAAGGGCTTCTTCTGTGCTTCGCTGGAGTCCCCTCTCCCTCTTAGTGACCAGAGACTCCAACTCAGGCTTTTGGTTAGATAGCATCTACTCAGTGCCTGGACAAATTGATGACAATGTCTTAATTTTTAACCAGGCCCATGATGAAGATCTTAAATCATATTGACTCACAGACCCTCTCCATGGGGCATTCTGCTGTTTAACTAGATACAGGCACTTCAGTCCATTGCACTTTGAATGGGAGTTTATTCATCTGTTTAACCTTAAATTAAGCAAGAAAAATAAAAGGAGGCAAGAAAGTAGTAAATCTGAATCAAATGCTTAGTTACTTTTACTCAAATTTATCAAGAATAAGCATTTTGATTCCACTTTTGAGGGCTGGTGATTAGCCACAAATTTGGTAAGTGAGAATACATTGTCCTGTGATCATAGCAGAACTGTTAACTGTTAGCTGTTAAACTGTTAACCTGATAGTTAGAGAACAGCAAGAAAAACTTTAGAAGGAAAACACATGTTCATACAAAGTACCCCGAGGACAAGCAGAAGAAATAAACAGCTTTAGACTTCAAAGACTGATGATATCACTCTATGATTTTACATGCCATTTGTTAATAATGATGAAAATTGCTAACGTTTATTGGATGTGTGGTATATGCCATCTGCTCTTCCAAATACTTTGCACATATAAATTTTGTGAATCGTCTCCAAATCCCTAAGAGTTAGTTACTATTATTCCATTTTACAGGTAAAGAAATTGAGGTTAAAAGAGGTCAAGACAATTGTCCAAGATCACACAGCCAGTAAATGTCAGAGCTGAAATTATGCACTGTTCTAAAAACTAGGTACACCTTGCAAAATTTAAACATCTCATAAAAAGATAGTACTATTGCATTCATTGTATAAATTTGGAAATCAAGGTTCAGAGAAGTAATGCCAGTTGTCCAAGTTCACATGGTAAATAAGATGATGGAGACTGGAGTCAGAATCCTCACATCTGTGTTACTTACTGATGTGACACACAGAGAAGGACACATAGTCATTCTGTAGTATTCTGGTGTCCTGAGGGATGTTCCTCAAAATGACTGGAATGGACTCTTCAAAAATGTCAATGTCTTTTATGTATAACTGTAACATGAAAATTAAAAAAGAAGTTATTAGATGCAAGACCAATAGAGTAGAGGAAGGGAACCAGGGTAAGGGTGGAGGAGAGGGAAAGGGACAGTCATGGGAATTGAAATGGAGTAAATTATGTTATGTGTATTCAAGAATATGCTAAAATGGACTCCACAAGCATGTACAACTATATTGTACTAATTAAAAACAACCAAAATTGCCCATGTTATGACAAGAAAGAGAGCTGGGGGAACACTCTAGATGAAAATGAACTGGACACACATATCAGGAATTGCAATGTTGATTGTGAACTTAGATTATAGTATTTCATATAGAAATGATAGCATTGGGATAATTGGGGAGATTTGAATGCCAGCAATTTATTAGACAATATTTTATTAGGCAGCAATTTATTGTGCTAATGTATTTTCCCAAGTGCAATAGCTATGCTGTGACTTAGTAAGAAAATGTTGCTCTTTGAGGATCCTGTTGAAGTAGTTCAAATGTTCAATACTTCAAATGTTTTAGCAAAAAGAAAACATGTATATGTATGAGTGTATGTCTCTGTGTACTTTTATGTATACATAGGTATCTTTATATCTGTATATATGTATATTTATGCTTATATATCACATACATATTTGTGGAGAAAGAATTTTAAGTGCTCATTGTTCTATTTTTGCAAGTTTTCTCCTTGTTTGGTTTTATTCACAGTATGAAAGTTAGGGGGACATATATGTGAATGTCTAACTCCCCAACCACTCTTCTTAACTTCTATACTAAATGATTTCCGAAAGTCCGTATTGATGATCTGAGCAACTGGTAGGAAGATGAACTGTTATTACCTCTAGGTATAGTGGGCACCACTTAATATTTACTTTGCATTCCATCAACAACTATTTTAATGAGCATTTACTTTGTGCCAGGCACTGTTCTTGTGCCCTGGGGATAAAATGGTAAAATGCAGTTCCCAACATTTTGAAGATGGGAAAAGCAATATAGAAGAATAGAATAACTAAATGAGTAAATGTTTAATATAAAGATCTAGGTCAGAAAGTGATGGGGAGGGATGTGGACTATTTAGATAAGTGTGGCAAGGAAAGGCCTCTCTGAGGAGGTGACATTTGGGCTGAAAGTCTGATGAGATGAGGAAGCAAGTTCAGGACAAATATGGAAAAAGCGTGTTCCACACAGTGCAAAATCAAGTGGGAAAACCTTACAGTGAGCTATCCCCAAGCCATCCCAAGCATTTCACATCTCTTTTAATCTCACTATAGCATTGTCCCACTTTGGTATTATTTTATATTGTTTATATTTTAAAATGCACAATATGCTTTAGCGAGATTCCTTTAGAAATAACATAAAGTGACATTTTTCCTTCAGGTGCAATCTTCTGCTTTTGAGAAAATGTAGGCAAAGAAATAGATGTACTATTGAAAAATGTTCAGTTGCAATAAATGCCACATTGCTTTGCTTTTAAAAGCTGGGCCATGTGGGGAAGTGACTCTGCCCTTGAGTCATATACTGAGGTCTTTCTTTAGACTCTCCCCTCCCCAACTTTCCTGTATTGATTTGTAAAAGCACTTTATACATGACGTGGTTCAGGCATATATGTTATAAACAAATTTCTTTCCAATCAGTTGACCATCCTTCAGTTTTATCTGTTGTGATAAATGCTGCACACATTGGATTTTTTCAGTTTTCAAAAGCTACCACTTATTTCATGTGTGACTTTAGCTTTTGACAACCTACTTTTGAAGTTTCAAAGATAATAACCTATGCATTTTGTCTTGAATTTCTAGAGTTTTGTTTATTAGAATTAGATATTATATTTATTTAGAACTAATCTTGATCCATGATAAGAGGCATGGATCTAATTTTACTTAAGAATACAAATTTGTTGAAGATCACTAAGGACAAATGCAAAAAGTGTATTTTTTATAGTATAACCTTCTTGGTTATAAAAGCCATATTCACAGCAGAATCTTGTTGTAAGGAGAATTTGTGGTGAGATAATTTTTGTTCTAGGATTTTAAAGCCTTTTCAAGGAAATAGTGCTTGAGTTCTAAAATCATGAGTGAACTATTAGTAAAACACAAATAGTTTTGCATTCCATGAAAACAAAGCAATAAAGTCAATGCACTAAGTAAATAGAAAAGAAGTCAAAGTTGATGCTATTAATAAGGAATAGAAGGCAGTCAATTTTCATTTACTCTTTGTTTTGAATTGTTGGTAAGGTCCTCAGGAGTCTGCGTGTTAGAGGCTTGATTCCCAGGTGGTAGTTTTGGGAGATGCTATGGACCTTTAGGAGGTAGGGCCTTGTAAGAGGTTCTTAGATCCTTAGGAACTTGAAGGGAATTGTGGGACTCCACCAATCTCTGTCTTTCTCTGCTTCTGACATCCTGACTTTGACCAGAGGCCTAAAGCAATGGAACCTCTTGAACTTGGACTGGAAACTCTAGAACCACGAGCCATTTTTCTTTATAAGTTTCTAGAAGCATGAACCATTTTTCTTTATAACTTCATTGCTTTGGGCATTTCGTTACAGTAACATGAAACTGATGAGTATACTCTCTTTTGTTCCCTAGAAACTTTTCAGGATCTCTGGTTTTAGTCTGTTTAGCTGCTGTTATAAAATACCACAAATTGGGTAACTTACAAATAATAGAAATATATTTATAATAGTCCTCAAGATTGGGAAATTTAAGGTCAAGGTGCTGGTAAATTTGAGGTCTAGTGTGGGCCTGTTTTTGATTCATAAACTTACTTCTTGCTATTTGGTCATGTGATAGAAGAAACAAGGTGGCTCTGACCTAATCACCTTTAAAGACTCCAGCTTCCTCTACAAAACATCACACTGGTGATTAGGTTTTAATCTGTGAATTTTGGGGAGACACAGATATAGAACATAGTGCCTCCATTCTTTACAAATTTTTCGTTTAAAACCAATTTTTAGATGTTGTATGTAGTAAGAGACATTATTTTTTGTAATTCTGCCTTTACCCAAATTTTCAAAATATTTTCACTTTTAGTTAAAAAAAATTCTATGTATTCTTGTGTGTGTATGTGTGTGTGTGTGTGTGTATTTATATTTATATTTATATTATTCCATGGAGATCAATATAAACTGGAAACTCTTAAAAATAAACATAGCTTATGTTGCCACCATTCAGAGCTGCCTAATGTTATTCATTTTGGTTTATGTCCTTCCATTCTTTTTTCCACATATTTTGATTGACATTAAATTTTACAAAAAAGATTATGTTTTATATGCCACTTGATAACCTTTGTTTAGCCTCACTCAATAATATACCATGGCATCATTTGGGGTTATTTGATGTGATTTTACTCAATGCATTTCAATGTACTTTTATTTAATAACTTAGAATGACTTGTGACTTATACATACTCAAACTACAATTCTCATTAATGTATAAAAAGTACATAGAATTAAAATCACATATACTGGAATTTTGCATAATGAGAATTCACAGTAGGGAAGGGAGTATCATAATAATGGAAATTAGTAGATGCTAAGTAGATGAAGAAACATTGTTGAGGTCTTGGTACTTCCTGTTGAGAAAATTATCCACTGCTTTCTCCTTAACAGTGCAAGTGTACATATATGTGCATTTGTAAATAAATGGCCTTTTAACAATGCTGCCTCCAGTTCTGGCCATAGCGTTCTATAAAAGAAAATGGAAAAAAAAAGGCAGAGGACACAATTTGGGAAAAACAATAGAAAGGGTTAGATATAAGAATCAAGGGCCCTTAACAAACAAGATGCCAAAGGGAGTTTATTGAATTTGAGGAAGGGGAGATTTAGGAATCCCTCAATCTTGTATTTAACCTAAACCTAGGGAACATGATACATCATTGAACTTGTAGCAAGAGAAAGCTCAATCAGGCATAAGGTTGAACTTTTGAGTCATTCAATCAATACTGACATGCAGCTTGTAGGATCTCCACCTGGAGATTCTAAATATTAGAGTCTATTCGTAGGAGTCTTCACATTTGAGATCCTGAAATATTGGAGTCAAGGGTGGGCTGGGCAATACATTGAAATTCCTTTAGGTGATGAAACTTACATGAGTACTTCAGAGTTTTGGGAAAGTATAGAACATTTGAACATAAAGAGTTAAAGGACCTGCTGGGCACAGTGGTGCATACCTGTAATCCTAGCACTTGGGAGGCTGAGGCAGGAGGATCTCAAATTCAAAGCCAGCCTCAGCAACTTAGTGAGGCCCTAAGCAACTCAGTGAGACCCTGTCTCTAATAAAATACAAAATAGGGCTTGGGATGTGGCTCAGTGGTGGAGTGCCCCTGAGTTCAATCCCCAGTTCAAAAAAAAAAAGAAATGAAAGAGTTAAAGGACCCATCCTTACAGAGTGTTTTAGCCAATACAGAGATTTTCCTACACAGAATCCCATAGTACTTAAGGACTTGCATCAGTCCATACATCATTTTGCAGTATGTTATGAGTATTCCCTCCACCCTGAAATTCTTCTCAAGTTAATGTCAAATTGTTGAGCGGCTGTATAGTATTCCACAGCAAGACTGTGCCCTGGTTTTTCCACTTTCTGAATTTAGCCCTTACTCATCCATTTGGGTTTGGTGTCAGTATTTGAGAAGGTGCTGATGTGGCTTTGGGAGGAGTGTCTGCCTTCAGTTGCATCCAGCCTCTTTGACACCCCAGCTGAGCAGTTCCCAGAGTGTTCTCCGCAAGCCTCTTCAGCAACATTCACAAGAGTAGGTTCACTTCCCTTTGAAAAGCTATTGTAGACAGAAGGGCTCTGTCTTCATTCAATCCTACCTCAAAGAGACTCATGGGGACTCTGGGACCCAAATGGTCTTTAAAATGAGTTTCTCTTCTGAATCAAGCCCATTCCACAGAGGCATTCTTTCTGCATTTTCTCAGGCTCGCATCCCAAAGTCAGTGATTTGCTTCTGCTGTCTATGCACTTAATAATAAATTCATCTTTATTAAGAATTTCCATGTTCTGATTTGTCATGAATCAACAGCTTCCTCAACAAGGCATGTAATTTTCAGGTTAAATGGGGGAGGAACACAGTGTGATCAATTGAGAAATCACTGGCCAGCCTCCATGGGTCCCCCTGGGATTTGCTGAGGCCATTTCTAGAATTTCTGTGCTGGGGCTGTTGGTGATATCAGACAGAATCCTGCATTTCCTACAGTTTGATGGGGAATGCCAGCATCTCCTGCCTTATCAAAATTCAACACCTCTCTATAAGACAAGAAATACTCTACTTCTCCAGGTCTGTCATATTTTGACTCTTTAAATGTCCATAGAAATTTCACTGACAATTTTAGTTTGTAAATGGGAATCCCACATTACTTTTTTTGGGGAACTGAGTGTATTGCAAATAGCATAGTGACCCTGGGACGAAACAAAAGGAATAGCATGCAAAGTTTAAGGAGGCAGCCCAGATGACACAAGATTCCTGGCAGAGATTGACATATATGGGCAAGATAGTTTCAGTTTCTTTCAGACACAATATCCACTTCTAGTTGCCCAGATGTAAAAAAGATGACCAGAAATGGTAAAAAGTTGAAAGATTTATTCTAACCATAGAAAAAATTAACCCAGTGTGTGTGTGTGTGTGTGTGTGTGTGTGCGCGCGCGCGCATATGTATATGAGTGACCTAGACAGAGACATGATTATGGATGACTAAAGTCCAGCATATTTCAGGGCACATAGTAACACTGTTCACATTGATTTGAATTGAAATCTGATGTGTAAATGAAGCCAGAGTTTTATTATTGCCCTACCACTCCCTCACCTTCTCCGTGTGAGGCTGGGAATAAATCAGGGTTTGCCTGAGTTGGAGTCATGTTTGTCAAAAGGCCTTAGAATCTTTCTTAGCCCAGAGCTCCAGGAAGCTACTACCAATCAATGGAATGGCACAAATTGAAACCCCTTTCCCAGCTCTAGATTGGGTCAAGTTAGTGCCCCTTTCATTGTTTTCTTTCTAAGATCTATCATTTAGAATTGTACATCTCCACTTCTCATACCATATTTTGTAAATTTTTCTAGTCTTATTGGGGCGAGATGATGCCTTCAATGTGTTCAAAGAAAGGACTCCTGAGTTCTGGCTCCAGACCTCTCCTAGAGAGACCAAAGGGCTCTGAGTTTCCTTCCCCTCTGATTCCCCCTGCTGATCTTGTCTGTGTCAAATTCTTTCCATAAATGGTATAAATGTGAGTTACCTTAAGGTAGTAAGTTTCCAAACCCAGCCTCATGGTTTGAAATGCTTGGAGCCAGGCTGAGGAGCTCTCAGCTGGAACCAAATCATTTTATGACTTTCCAATTAAAAGGGGAAAAAGAGAAGCAGGGAGAATTTAAAAAATTTTAAATACTATAAGTTTGTCTTAAACTTCTGGTACCTTTACTACTTGTTTAAACTAGGAATCAGCACAAAGAGGTCATAATTTAATTTACCCTGGAACTATCTATTTGATTATTGCAAATTTAATATATTAGTGTTGAAAAATGTACCACAAAGCACATTCCCTGTGCTTTGCAGTTGAATGTGTTTGAGAATCATTTTACCTGGATTGTTTGCATTGGGAAGCCAAAGCCATGCTCAGATGAGCTTGAACCAGATTGAACACTTCAATTCTTCCATATGTTCTCAGGAGTAGACATTCTCTAGCCTAGAATTTTTGGAGTGGGGCTAGGACTAGGAGGACAAGGTGCTCCTGGGTCTGATAATCTGAGACGACTGATCCCATTTTGTCACTATGACTTTTCTGGTTGCAGACACATGTCAGGCAGCATGTGAAGATGATTGCTGGTCCTCGCCAGGTTACAGCTATCTATCAGATATCAACCATGTCCTAAAATGAAGTCACCGGGACATACTTCATCCTATATCTACCACCACATCAAGGGACATGGCCATTAGCCTATGGACCATTACCTAGTCTCCTAAGCCCTGGCAGAAGTATTGGTTCAACAGAATTCTTTAACTTCTGCCACTAACATGTCCATTAACTCAAATATCTATGATGATTTCTTTCCCAATCCCTCGGTGCCAATTGGGAACATCTATCACAAAACCGGAGGATGTGACATTTTCTTCTGAGTGTTAAGGATTTTGCTTGTTTATGCAGAGAACGATTTATTCCATGAGATCTGGTGTTTTCCCCCCTTCGTTATAAGATAGACCTTGCTGGGCTTGCCCACAGACCCTGGTGACCTGCAGAACCCCAGGCCCTGCTTGGATGACTTTAGCATCCCACTTTCTTCTCCAGGGGAGGAGACAACACTTCTGTTCCCTAGTTGTTTTCTTTCCTGTTTCTCCGGCACCTACCTAGAACAAAGTCTTCCCATGCCTTCTCCAGGTTGACATTACCAACAGGTTTTACAGGTCCAACATCTTCCTGGGAAGGTGAAGAATTTTGTGCATGGGCAAAAGGAAGTCAATTCAAGAAGAAAATTGGAATATATTGGTCAAGTGAGCTATCTGGACTAGTGTAGATAGCCTTTCTCATTTTTCTTGACCCTCTGTAACACATTTTGATCAGTGTGGATGAGTCCCTGGGCATATTTAACTAGTTAGCAGTTGGCATTGCCACTAAAAGCTTTAGGCTGCCTTCTCTCCAATTGTACTGTTCAAATTCTCAAATGGCCAATGACTCCCTTTGAAGTATTCAACTTGTGCCTCCAGAACAGGTCATTTCAAAAGACCTTTGAATTCTGAAGGTCATTGGTCAAATGCCTTTCTCCTCTAGAAGGTTTTGTTCAAGATTTCTGGTCCTAAGTGCTTCTTGATAAATGCTGGCCTGAATGGATCCTGCAGAACTGGGGGCTCTCACCAGCTGAGATGGCACAGGGAAGATCTAGATCAGTTCATTCTGACATCAGCAGAGCCGTTATTTTTGCTGAATCTGTGCTTGAGAGTAGACAGACCCTTTCTTATCAAAGCAAGGTGCTCTGTTTCAGCTCATTACGTGGGACATAGATTCTCTGCAGGAAAGGACTTCAACCACCCTATTCTATTCATCTAAAGAGTTCAAGGGAAATCTTGATCAAACTTCCCCAGGGAACTTCATCCAAGATATAACAACAACAATGATTCTTTATGAAGAAATGAATGTGTGCCAGGCTCTCTGTTAATATGCATTATTCTGTGATCCTCACAGCAGACCTAGGAGGAATTCCATTTTTTTTTTTGAATGAACAGAATAGAAAGGGGCTATTTGCTTAAGACCACAGAACTTAACAGTAACAAAGACAAGATTTGAACTCTGGACCCTGGAGCCCATTCTTGGAACCACCATGCAAACTTGCCTTACTTTCAAAAGTAGTTCTTGATTCTGTTTTCCAGGAATCATTTCACAGATGGACAAACTCAAAGGAGATTGACTGGGTGGCTATATCCAAAGACACAGATCTTAAAAACTGGTATGGATGGGTTTTGAGCTCAGATCTCCTTGCATGTTGAAAGTGAGCATAAAGAACAAGAAAGCAAGATAAACCTACTGGTCTTTCCATACAAGTTCTTCATCCTGTCATTCAATAACTCTTTCTTGACACTATTTTGGCACT
Source organism: Glaucomys volans (assembly GCA_020662805.1). Lineage (NCBI taxonomy): Eukaryota > Metazoa > Chordata > Mammalia > Rodentia > Sciuridae > Glaucomys > Glaucomys volans. Next base: position 219,250 of record JAJEJO010002072.1, read on the forward strand.
AACATTTTTAGGTATGTGGAATGTGCTTCTAAGGACTCAACTGCTTCCTTTTGGCATCTAAAAATCTGCAAATACTAGGTGTGCAGTCGATTCTCAATGACTTGTATAGAAAGTGGAAGTAGAACCTGTTTAGGGGTGACGGTAAACCTCCTGTATCCCTAGAAATGGAAAACTGGATTCAAATGAGAGAAAAAGTCCTGGAGCCTCTGTTTTCCCTGGAACTTTTGAAGTGCTGTTGTAGTCAGGATGATTGTTATTTTATTCACATTCCCTGGATCTGATTGCCTTTTCTCCTCCTTGCCCTGCATGACTCTTGAGCTATGCAGCACTCCCAATAGATTCTCTGAAGGGTTCAGGCTGTATATGCACTAGAGTGGGAGAGAGCATGGAGTAAAAAAAGGGGATAGAAAGTCTGGCTTTCTACCACTGATGCTCACGTAACACACTCACATCAACACCCAGATGTTTTTGTGTACATGCCTGGAGACTTGCATGTATAGGCACACAGATACACTATCTAAACAAAGATAAGCAAATAAACCCGCAGGTCCCTTAGACACACACATGAATCACGTCCTCCATCAAACACATGCAAGCATAGTTTTGCAGTGTGTAACGTGTACCCCATTAATAATCCTAAGGTTGGTGAGACAGCAAGTACAGAGCAGTGATAGGAAGGCACCCCTCCTCCATTCCACAACAGGGTAGCTACTTATTATTTTGTAGTTGTTGCTGCTCTTTTTTCAGAGGAAGAGATGCATCTCCTTTAGGCATTGTGATCCCTGTGTGAGTCCTAAATGATGTTCCTCAGTCTCATCTATCTCCAGCCCAGAGGATGATTGCTGACCTGGGATTCAGCCACCCTTTCTCTATGGCAAGAGGGAAGCACTTTCTCCAGAACCCAGAGCAGGTAGGTATTCACCTAACTTTCCAGCTGTCATCTGTCTGAGGAAGGACATGAATCTGCCAGACTTAGCTTCAGAATTTTCTCTTTGCTCATGTGTCAAGTGGCTCCAAAATTTCAAAGTCCTGTCTCCAGTAACCTCACTTTCACCCAGCTTCCCAATCTGAGGCTGGTCATAACCCAGGGTGAGGTGCAAAAATAAGGCCCTGATACTAGCCATCTGCAGGAGAGTGGTGAGGCGTGGTCTGGGGCCTCAGTCCTCCCCACTCTGGGACAGACCAGCCGCCCTGCCTGAGGCCTTGCCAATGTTTTCACAGCTGCGTGTGGGGAGAACTGCTCCCCAAGCGCCTTGCACACAGTTGGCCTGAGACCCAGCAGCTGTGCACACCCATGCATGACCCCAGTCCCTGCAGGGAGTGGGGGGACCCCTGGCCAGTGTGCCCAGCTGGAACTGACCAGCATCACTGGGGAGGGCTGCATCTTATGCTTCTGACCCACTTGGTTTAACGCAGCTATTAAGTGATTCTCACATGGCTTCCCCGGCTTTCTATTAACTCCCCAGGCAGCAGCGACAGCCTTATTAACTGCAAATGGCTTCTCGTGGCAGTGTTCCATTTCTAATATTAATAATCAGCATTTAATAAAAACAAAGAGGGGGAAAATACAGGCGGAAAAAAACAGACCGCTTTGCCCTGTTCTCATTTATCACTCTGGCGATGGGGAGGCCACGCAGACACCAGCAGTGGCTGCAGAATGTCCCTTGACAGAGACACACGGGCACCAGGACACATATGCCCACGAATACTCACACTCACAAATATACACAAGTGCACACACATGTGCACAGGCACACACAGACATCGCACTAACACAAACATGCACACACCTGTTCCCAGAACTGTGCTTCATCTGTTACTTGGACAAAGTCAGGTGTAGCTCTCTCCTACCCCCAACCCCATCCCCACCTCTCTCTATCCCCAATCTAGCATCTATAGGGACTGCAGTGGTCCTGCATGTCTTTTGATGAAGAGAGGAAAGAGGGGTTGCTGGCTCTGACATTGTCTTTTCTCTCTTCCCTTCCCCTTTCCATCATGCTACATCATCTGTAAGACAAATGACTCCCTCCTGCCAAAGCAGAGGAGAGTGGAGTTAAAAATGTAGTTAATTAAATCTACTCAGAAAGATCAACTCTCAAGATTAGGAGCTGGGTTTATTGCCACTAAAAATAAACAGGACTGGGGAAGACAGGATGGAAGAGAGGGGAATGAGAAGGTGGGTGGGACAGAGAGGGACTTGGGGCTTTGCATCTTTGGATGCTGGATTGATAAAGACCTTTTACATTATGAAAGACCTCAGAGAACATCTGACGTCTCCTGGGGACCTGGGGAGGATTTTGTGATAACAAACAATCCCACTTGGAGGGTAAGGGGGTCTGCTCTCTGGGTTTGCAGAGACCTATAGGAAAAAGAGCTTATGGTGAGGAGTCTGGGTCTTCCTACCTAGCATCTCCACCCCCATTCCCTTGCTGTGCCCAAGAGTGATGAAAACAAAGACTCATGCATAGAGTCAAAGCCACTCATGCATACAGTCATAGTGGCTGTCCTGGAGGGGGCACAGCCTACAGGACTTAGCTTTCCCTGTGTATTTCAGATCCTGCACTGCCAGGGCACTCTTGCTCCTCCTCAGCCCAAAGTAAGTGTGCTGAGAAGTCCCCTGACTAGGAACACCTGGCAAAGGACTTGGTGGGTGACTTTGAAGCTTTACTCCATCACATTCATGGAGGGGAAAGCTGGAGCCTGGAAGCCCCACTTTATCTGTGAGTCAGTTTGTCTCTACTTCTTCCCACCTCCACAACCTCCTGTTAGGTTCTTATTCCTCCTTCAGAAACCAATGTAATGTCCCTTCCTCAATCCTTCTTCTTCAACTTCCAAAGAGAAGCTGATCTATCTTCAGCTAATTCAGTCTTGACTCTCATCCCTGCATGCTTTGCTTTCTTGCGTGACTCTCTACTATACCAGAAACTTTTAGAGGTCACGAACTACCTGGCTTCTCATCTTGCTCTCTCCAGCACTTTATGTTGTGCTCCTAAGAGAAGTCCAGGGGTGAAGACTCTGAGACGACAAGGTGGGTAGTATTTGCAGGAAACTGGGTTTGCATGCTATTTGAGTCATGGGTGGGCCTGAACCCAAGAAGCCCTCTGAGTTCATCAAAGTGCCAGTGATTATTGACAAAGGACTTCTGGCTTGAAAAATGACTGTCACTCTCCATTTTGGAGCTTTACCTTGGAAACATCCAGAGAATAAAGTGAGTGTCTTTCAGATTAATTTACTCATCAAAATGTCATTCTGCAAAAGCTATTTTCTAGCTGTGAGTCTCTCCAAGTTCCCTCGCTTGGAGCAGGAGGTCTCTCTCTGCCAAACATGAACACACAGGGATTCTGGGAGATGGGGCCTGTGTTGGGGGCTCAGACTCCTTGAGGCTCCCCTGACCAAAGCCCAGGCTTTCAGTAGTACTGCCATCAAATTCCCCTCAAGGGAAGGCTAGGAGAGAAAAGAAGACAGTAAAATAAACTCTGACAGGGAGAAAGAAGAAAAAAAAGCATCATTCCCATGGAAAAGATACATAGAAAATCAAAGTTCTTTTTTTTAAAGAGAGACATAAGCTCAAAAAATCATCATCTACAAGTATATTAATGATGTTGTTACTTTTTAATTTCTTACATTTAATATCCAAGAAAACCCACAGTGTAATAAAACTGGTGAGGTTAGCCCAGGGAGGAACTGGTTTCAGAGTCTCAAGTTCTGCTACATTGTGCCTCCCATTCCCCGACACACACCAAAGAGTGGTATCTTTTCATCCCCTGTCAGCTGAGCTGCAGAAATGGAAAAACAAAAGAAGCAAGAGCCAATGTCACCCTGTGGTCCCAGCTCTGGGCCAGTTTCTTCAGTTTCCTGGGGAGAGTGTCAGACAGTCAGTCATAACACAGCAAAACACAGCCTCTCTGAATAGGCTGCCCTGCTTCTCCACTCAGAACACAAAATAACGGTGAGGGTTTTTAACCACCCTGGAGACTGCAGCTCTCTTCAACCTCTGTGTAGAGGATCTGGACCTAATACCTCTGTTGAAATTAGGACTGGTCATCTACCTTCTGGGTTCTCAATACACCAGACCCCATTTAAGAGTTTCTGCAGTTTTTGCCTTAGCAATGGACATTGTATATTCTCTACATGGGTGCAGTTTGTGTATGTGGGTCCCTCATAGAAAGGACTCAAAGAGCTTTAAAGAACCCTGAAAGAGGAAATAGCAATCAATATGCCTGTCCAAACAATTAGAAAGAGATGTTTCTGAGTCTCCTAAATCTATCTGGCATGTGTTAGATGCATGCTGTCAGGCTGGCTGCCATTAAATAGCTTCTAAATAATGCAAAGACAATCAGATGTACAAATAAGCAATTCAATTTGGGTGATTGATTATTGGAATAATGCTCATGCACCCAAGGCAGACATTTCCAATCACATCTCCATTTTATTTCACCAGCAGTAATGATCTTTTTACCTCTACCACTGGAAAGTGATCCTACAGCTGGTGATTTGAGACATGGGTTCTTACTCTTGGGATCTATGCTTGGCTGTTTATTTTGCTCAAATGTTTCTTGGGCACATGAGACAGGTGTACAGTGCAAGAATGCTATAGAAACCACATGCTATATTCTTTCAACAAAAACAGAGCAAATGGGCAGAAATCTTTGAAGACTGATGTCTTGCAGAAGACTGTAACATGACTGGGTTCTTCCACCCTGTGTAAGTCAGCTTTGTGTCACTGTGACCAAAATACCTAAAAAGAACAACTTAGAGCAGGGAAAGTTTATTTTGCTTCATGGTTTTAGAGATTTAGTTCATTATCAGTTGACTCCATTGCTCTACGCACAAGGAAGATTAGGCAGGACATCGTGGTGGAAGGGGATGGTAAAGGACAGCTGCTCTGCCCATGGCGGCCATGAAGGGAAGATGCCAAAGGGAAGATGAACCCTCCCAGGGCACACCTTCCCAGTGACCTCCTCCAGTCACACCCCACCTGCCTGAGGTTATCATCCAGTTAGTTCATTCAAAGTTAAATGAACTGATTAGCTTACAGTTCTCATAATCCAATCATATTATCTCTGAGTATTCCTGCATTGACACAGAGGTGCTTTTGGGGGACACCTCATATTCATGTCATAGCACACCTTTTTTCCCTACCGGGTTCTTCAATGTTTGCAACTTCTGAGAAAACATACTGAGATCTCATCAGTGTCTTTGCTACTTTATTTTAATTTCAGAAAGGTAATAATATAGTGCTTATAGTATGGGAATCTCCCCAGAATTGTCTCTAGATCTCAGATAGTTATAAAATGAGCTGTTTCTGTCTTTGCCACAAGTGCAGACTCTAGTTTGAGTTCTGCACACCTCCAGGCTTCTGACTTCTAAACGTGGCAGCAGTGGGTGAAGCTGTTATCTCCTTTAGGGCGCATGTTATACAGCTGCAACCTTTTCAGGTTGATTTGGAAGAGATTCCTTTGACCTGTTTGAGAGGAGGACATTCATAGGAGTTAGCTTGTGACACAGCAGGGCTCTCCAGCTCAGAGTCTTGCATTATCCTTGGCAAGAGTCAACAGGTATGGTAAGCTCTAAATTCTGGTTTACTCAAGGATGCAGAATTTTGCAATATGGTAACTTAAACTTTGTAACATATTTACACCTATGGACATTTGTGACAAAATGGACATTTGTCTAGATTAGAATCTCAGTACTCAAAATGCAGTTCCTGGACAGCCTAGTTTCCTTACCTAGGAGAATGTTTCAGGCCATATCCCAGACTTACTGAATCAGAATCTGCATTTTAACCCAGTCATTGAGTGACTCATAAATATCTTAAAACTTGAGAAGTGTGGTGGAAAAGAAATGGGTGCTGGGTATGGCATTTTCTATGGTGAAGTAGGGTAAGTCACTTGCTTTCACAATTTCACTATCTTAACCTGAAAACACTGAGTGAGGATGAATTCTACTCTGCATGGCATCTGTGAAGCGAAATGAATCAGTGTATGAAAAGTGTCTGACCTAGAACCTAGGCCAGCTTAGGCACCCAGAAAGATGTGAGTTTTCTTTATCAGGTCTTTGACTTATAAAAAGAGTTACTATTGCCTATTCACTTACAGTTTTATATGCCTATGCAATAAGTTAATTTAAAAAAAATAACTAACAATACACAGTAGACAAGATGATAGGTGAAATATAATTGTTTTCTTTCCCTTCTCTGAATGAAAAACTAGCATTTGAAGACTTAGAAAGGTTTCCAAAGACAGAATATACACTCAAAAATGGTAGCAGGGATTACCATTAGTAGTTCAGGGATTTATTGCATGGCAGTCTACTTAGATTAGCTGACGTCTTGGTTTTGTGGTGGTTTTTCTTATCTTTGCATAAGAGAGTTCATACATTAAGACATCTTTCCAAATGCTGCACCAGAACATCAACCCAGAAGCAGAGATTAGTCTCTATTCTTCAGAATGTGTTCAGCTTCATCTACCTGGACCTAGAGATTATCTTCACTGGTGGGATTTTTAAGGTGCTTTATTAACCCAGCTCATACTCTGTAAGGCTCAGTTTAGTACCACCTCCTCCAGGAAGTCTTCCCTGACCCACATCCCAGCTCAGCTTGGGATCCGTATCTCTGGATCTCTGGATCTCAAGGCAGCTGTGTATGATTTTTAGCTCAGCAGTAAGCAAAGTTATCTTCTTTGGCTCTCCGACTGGAGTAAGTCCTTGGGGGTCTGTACCACATTCCTGTGTGCCCCTTCAAGGAGCCTGAACAGCACAGCCATGTGTTATGGTTTGGTTATGAGGTATCCCCCAAGGCTCCTCTTAATGAAGGAGTATTCAAAGGTGAAATGATTGGATTATAAGAACTGTAACCTAACCAGTTCATCCTAGTTTTAATAGACTGACTGGGTGGTAACTGTAGGAAGGTGGGGCAGGGCTGGTGGAGGTGGGTCACTGGGGACATGCCCTGGAAAAGTGCATCTTCCCTTTGGTCCCTTCCCCTCTTCCTCTTCTTCCCTGTTGCCATGATCTGAGCAGCATTCCTCTTCGGCACTCTTCTGCCATGATGATCTGTCTAAGAGCTATGGATTTGGCCTACCATGGACTGAACCTCTGAAACCATGAGCCAAAATAAATTTTCTTCCTCTAAGTTGTTTTTGTCAGGTCTTTTGGTCACAGTGATGAAAACACATGGAAAGGCAGTGACTAGTATGTTCTATCCCTTATTCCAACCCAGTCAAGATTCCAGGTGGCCATTTATTCTCCATAATTATGTAAATATTCTAAATATTTTAAGCAGTTTATTTCCTCTGTTCCCAGTTGCTGTATTAGAAATGAATAACATCTCATTTTGGGAGCAGAGTACCTACCCTGCTCTTCTTGGGCCCCTTTCTGTAAAATTTCATTTCTTGCTTCTTGTATCTGCCAGTAGCCTTGTGCAAATTCAGAAAGTGAACTTTCCAAGGCTCCCATTGTCATGCTCTTTCCCCTTTACAACACAGACTGTTTTCTTATGTGTTCTTTACCTTCAAAAAACACTCTTTCTTCTTTATTCCCTCTTCACATCTTCTCTCAAAGGCAACACTTCAAAGAAAGACTTAAATGAATCACCTTCATATTGTTCCTGGAGCAAGTTGGGTAAATAGTAGGAAAGCCTGCAGCTAAAGGCAATCATCTCTAACTGGCATGGCTGGTTTCAGCAAGTCACTTAACAGAATTTGAGAGAGACAGTGACTCTGAAAAAATTCAACACTATAACTTTTCTGAGTGTACAGTGGGTGACTTTCTGGGTACTGCCCATGCATAAGTAAACAAGATAGATATTATCTTCGCTTAAGTAGCTAAATGATGGGTGGACCAGTATTACAGGAAGAAAGAAAAGAAGATTCAAAGGAAAAGGTATGCAAAAAGAATAGAAAATTGGTCAATTTGATCCAAGTGAGTAAAGGGAAATTTCATGTGAAATGAATGATGTTGGAGCAGTGAGAATAGATCAGATTATTTTGTACCTTGGAGTAATCTTTAAGTAATATGAGCCCCTGAGGGTGTAATGTGATCTGATTTGTAAAATATCAATGACTGCTATAGTGAGAACAGATGGTGGGGAGGGATGTGGCTGGAAGGAGGGAGGAAAATCTGGGGCTTCTCAAAAGTTTAAACCCTAGAGAATTAGAATAGACTTGAATATATCTGTTCATAAGCTACCTGCAATAAAGACTAAAACTAACTTCTAGCACTAGGAGAGAGGATCAATGTCCACATCTTTGGCTTGCAAACTTGTTGGGTCAGTGGAATTATTTCAACAAGTTTTAGAATCTCTATATGCATCAGTTATTTTTGATAGATTGAGGATGGGGGCAAGTGTTAGGGAGTGATATTGGCCAAATTTTGTTGTTACAACAAATACCACCATTATGTACAACTACAATGCACCAACAAATTGTGGAAAAAAAGAATAAAGAACATGCTGTGTCCTAGTATTATGTATAATTATTATTTTTCAGTATAAAAGTAATTTGATTAATCAAATACATGTATTCATTAAAAAGCATTATAAAATTTGGAGGAAATTTCTCTCATTACCTGTTGTATATATTAAGTGAATCCTTTAATCAGTATGGGATCTGTAAAATGTTTCAAATTTAAAATATGTCCTGCGAAGCAAGTCAATTTTTATCATTTATCCTAGACACAGGGGAGACTATGTCTTCACCACATAGTTTCCTCTTCCTGGAGACTCTAGGAAATTATACTTCCCAGCCACACTTGTGGCAAGGTATAGGATCCTGTGATTTGAGTTGCAACCCTTGGGACTGTGAGCATGATTTGATGTGTTTTTTCCTTCTTGAACTAGAAGAGCAGGTATATGTTCTCATGCTTTCTGCATTCTTAGTCCACTAGGATGGCAGTAAAGAACTCCTAATCACAGAGTTGCAGTTTGGAATTAGCTGGGATGTGAGATCCTCAAGGCAACGCTGGAGGAGCTTCCAGAAAGCATTATATGATCTGCATTGGACTGGGAAGACTACAAGAAGGGAAGCTTTTGTTGCATTAAGCCACTGAGCTTTTGGAATTTATTTACTACCATGGTCTAGTTGAGTCTAAGCAGAAACAGAGTGTCCATTAAACTTACTTGTACCTGCAGCAGAAGAGGTATAGACTAGGGTTGTCATTGCCATAGCATTGTGACAACAAGAAAATGGAAACACCTTAAATATCTATGCATAGTAAGCTGGTTCAATCGGTTATGGAACATTCATTCAGTGGCATCTTATGCCTTTGTTATGAGGGAGCTTGTAAATTATACCATTAGGTTCACTAGAGTGTGCATAGTATTTGGTCATTGGTATGTAAAAAAGACAAGTTCATGCAGCAGTAACTAACACATATTGGGTTAATGTGCCATTCAGTATTCTAAAGCTTTATGATGATTAACTCAAATAATCCTCACAAGAGTCCTCTGAGGTAGATCCCAGTATCCTTCCTATTTTACCAGTGAAAGTGGGACACAGAGAGACCAAGAAACCCACCCCAGGTAGCACAGCTAGGACATGTGAGAACAGGGACCCAAACCTAGGTTTCAGGGTTTGGAACTCACTCTTTAATAACTCACCATAGTACATAGTTGAAGAAGTTCATTTAAGTAGAACATTTTGGGGGAGTTGGGGGAGATGAGAATCTGGCAGCAATATATTTCTCTGGGCAGAAAAATTGAAAAGTTGGGGACAAGGTTGGGACCCAGATTTGATTTTCAGTGCTTTCCTTATTTGGTACCTCTGGATTTTCTTTCTTAATTGTGTGCAGAAACCACATATTTCAAAACAAAAATAAATCATTTTTGAAAGAGCAAAGATACTAGAAGATCCTCCCAATTTTAACATCATACCCCTGTTTTCAGGACTCCTTGGCTCCCAATCCAAAGAAAAAAGATAACTGACGTTTCTCCAAGATGATAAAAGATGCCTGCAGGCTTTTGTCAAAGTCCTCCTCCTCTCTGGGAGCATGGTTTCTCCTCGTCCTCCTCCCCCAGCTCCCAGGCCCCAGCACCAGAGAGAGGAACACTGAGCCACTGTGTGAGACTGCATTCCTTAGTCACAGAGAAGTTTTTACTTGGATAGATTTTTGCCTTTTGCAATTATGTCATTAAAAACGTCCTGAACTTCAGACTTGAAATGAACTCCAACAAGGGTCTGCCCTTTTAGCTTTCTGGCTTTACATAATTTATGGTTTTGAATCATATTGAAAAATGCAAAAAGGATTCAGAAAAGGTTCCAGGCAGGCACACATGAATGTTCATCCCTCTACCCCTTCCAGCAAATCTCTCTCCACAGAGGAGGGGGTTCTGTCCTCAGGATTAGCAGGTCCTAATCCTGTATAACATTAGGAGAACACTGTATAAGAATATGGAAATTGTAACACAACCTTCTAGCCACTCCTTTGTCTCATCAGTTATCAGCAGTGAAGGTCCACTCTTGTGACCTTCTTTCACTGATCTCTTTCTTCTTTTTCCTCTCCTCTCTTCCCTTCTCTGACTCACCTGGTCCTGGGTGGGTCACCTAACCCTTGAAGAGTAGGTTGAGGCTGTGAGGTGAGGATACTGAGATCAAATGGCCAGCTTTATATTCCTGGCTCTGCCTCTTTCCAAAGTTGTGCCTCTGAGCAAATCACTTTAACCTCTGAATTGATGTTTTGCACATCTGTAAACTGAGGCTAACAGCTGGATTTTATCCCATCGGTTATACTGTGGGTTAAATGTTATACTGAAATGAATGAATTCATCACTCTGCTTCTGTATAGTAAATATTTAACTTATTATTATTGTTATTTATTTAAGGGAGGGATACCAGTGTTGTAGGTAAGATGGTATTCTCTGGGGACAGAGGGAGTTTAAATCCCTGCTCTGCATTTAGAGCTTGGTGGGTCTTTTTCAAAGTCACCTCCACTCTCTAAGGTCAGTTTGCTTATCTTTGCCATAGGAATAACAATGCCATTTATCTGTGGCATTGCTGTGAAGGGAAATGAAATGAAACATCAGCAAGGGGCTTAGCACAAGGACCAGTCAATGGGAGAATTTCAATAAAGTTTGGCTCACTGTGGGAATCTTGTTCTCTGCAGAAGGAAGGAAGCAAACGAAAAGCAAACACATTTCATGAATCCTCAGAAGACGATTACACCTGATACTTTGGGAGGAAGAGTGGCCTCATCCTAAATAAGATCCTTGGTTGCAAATCCAGACCTGGGCTGATGTCACCTACCTTTGTCTATGTTACTGACCAGAGAAAACTGTTACCCCAGATCTGTGACAGTTTGGGGATAAGGAGAATTTCTGCATTTTTATTTGGCCATTTCCAGCTTTCTGCCCACCTGTTGATGGGGATAACCCTCTAGATTTCTCTTCCCTAGTGACCTGCCCTCCACTTAACCCCCTGCCTGCATTGCAGATAAAGAAGCCAGTGGCTTAGGGTGTGTACCTGTGTGGGTGGGATAGCACTGCAGCAGGTATTTTCCATTGGGGACTCCAGGCCTGTGGTCTCTTGTCAGTGTGGGACAAGTTCAGTGCTCAAGTCTGAGAATTGCATTTTTTGACCTGGCCTTGACCTGGATCTGCTACTTTGGACTGAATCCTAGACAAGTTGTTTTACATCTCTCAGCCTCAGTTTTCTCAACTACAAAACTGGAAAACAACAGTGTATTCTTTAAAGAGTTGCTATTAACATATTACCTAGAGAGAAAACTGGCTCAGCAGATGGGAGAAGAGTTAAAACCCATGTGAACTTGGATCCACAGAATAGCCAACAGAAGGCTGGTGAGTGGGGGCCTGGGGAAAGAAGGTTGCATAATTTGAAGATCTAAGGTTTCCAGTGCATTCCACTCCTCCTCTAAATATAGTGAGGATGGTCCAGGGGAAGGCTGTGGCAGAGAGGCCCTGGATAATATGAGAAAGAGGTGGAACGTGCTTAATTGGAGGCAGGAGTCCTCAGATCTCTGTTGAATACATTGATTAAGTCCTCTTCCTGTGTATGCTGCTTAAGCAAGGATTCAGAGACCATTATTTCTACTGCCCCCATAATCTAGTCCTTTACTTGTTATGTGCTTTCTCAAACCAACAGATAAACCTTACACCTCATTTTGCAAAAGCAATAATATAATACACCGAGAGATTCTCAGGTGCCTGTGGCAGGCAGAGACTTTGGAGTTCTGCTGGTATTGCCTTGCAGGTACACTGGCTCTGAGAGGTCAAGACTCCCTAAATTCACACCAACTCTCATTGCAGAAGGTCTTAGAATTCTTTCAAGAGTCCTTTGAACAGAATAGAGAATCACACACTGTCAGACCAGAAAGACACCTTAGTGATTATTTTCTCCACAGATTATGAAATCCAAGCCCATGGTCAATTTGATCCACAAATGTACTTTGTTTCATCCCCACAGATTCTTTTTTTTTGCAAAATTATGAATCTGACCACAGTATTTCGACATGGCAGCATCAGATGAGTGCTGCACAGTGATAGTGCCCTTGGCATTGTGCCTGGACCTCCATGCACCACAGTCCTCAACGCTCCCTATTGTGTATATTCAGTTCCTTTGGGAACTCAATTAGCATTTGAGTTTGCAAATGCTTCTAATCTGATGAAATCCTCATGGTATAGATGGGAAATCTAAATGCTGGCCATATGAAGTGGCTCTGTCGACATCACCAAGAGGACGAGTGGCAGAAATGGAATTAGAAGCCACTATGTGTTTTTCACAGTTTTCATAGTAGCCCAACTTACTGAGGACGTGAAGCACCTCGTCAACATGCATGTATCTTGGCCTTGACACCTTCTGGAATGACCCCATGAGACTATGTGTCCCTTCTCTCTGGGTATCAGCCCTCATGAATCATCAGTTTAGGTTGGGATTACTGTTGGAGAGGGCTGGACTCCTGAGTTTCATATGGGACTTTCTCCAGATGGCCAGAACCAGAAAATTAGACCCAGAGATGATACCTGCTCTCCTGTTGGCTGTTTTGATTCCTTCTTTTCTTCATCTCCTTTCTTGTCTCTTTCCATTATCCTTGCTAGAAAAATCTGGTGTAATATTCTCAGTGTTTTTTACCAACTGTGGTTAAGAAAGGTGCATTATTGTGGTGCCTGGTGCTCAGCAGCCCAGGAGCCTGGTCTCCCTGCCTCACATCCCCCATTTACTGATGAAGGCATCAGGCAGAAAGGATGACATGATATTGGCCCTATGGAGCCAAGATTATGGCTAAACCCTGCCTTTCCCCTTCTAGCTTTCAGCTCCCAGAAGTGCATCACTGGTGCCATGAATGACAGAATTGACTCCAAGCAGGCTGAGGAGACTGGCAGACAACATTAAGAGTGACCTCTCTATCCTCTTCCTCCCCAGGGACATCGATGCTCTGCATGGCCTGTGACAACAGGTGGGGCTTGCATGGGGGGGACATCTCAGTGCTTGGCAGGTTTGTGCATTAATGTGTGTGCCCAGAGGCCCCGGGGGCTGGCAGGGGCTAGTCCTGGATTTCTACTCTTTTCAGGCAGCTGCAAATCCCTGTCTCTGGAAATGAAATTAAAAAGAGCAGCTGGGAGATAATACATACAGTAGATCCAAGTGTAAAGTGGCTCCCTGTCCCTCTGATAAGGCCGCTTCTAGGACAAGCAACAAGGATTACACAGTAATCTTATTATAGAGGGTCTGCCAAGGGCAAAGAAAGGGTCACTTTTCTGTGCACAGAAACACCATCCCCCTCTTTTCTCCCCAAAGCAACCACCCCATCACTGCACTGGTTTCCATCCTCAGAGAGGAAGGCACATTCATGCTAGTACTCCTGGAGTCTTTCTGAATTCATCCCCATCTCAGGGGAGCTCGGTGCAGCCTCCAATCTCATTGACTTTCCCCACAGATTGGACCTACTAATGGAGTTTGGATCCATCAAAAGAGAACAGCTACATAGGGAAGAGAAATTGCATCCAGGTATCTGCCTGTCAAGGTGTCTGGTAGCAAAGAACTTGGGTCTTTTTTGGACAATCTGAGAGGCAGAGTCATGATGAGTTTCTGTTCAAAGAGATAGTATTGGGAGGAATAAATGTGCTGGAGGTGGGAGATGAGGTCTTGCCCCTAACTTCTGACTCTGCTGCCTATTTTCTACATAACTACAGAAATCATTCCTAATCCCCACCTGCCTTCCTCTTGCCATCAGAACAATGTAACCTCAACTCCTTTACCCATGGAGCATAGTTCTGGAAATACGTGTGTGTGATGTGAGGGCTGAGGGGAGATAGGGAGAAACAGATTTGGCAAATTTCCATTTTAAGTCACCCAAGGATATGAAAATAAACAGATTTTGGTCAGTGAAAAGTAATAAGATCTGGTATTTACACAGAATTTTATGTGCAAAACCCAAAAGAACTTATGCTTTTTCACTCAACTCTGTTTTCTCTGCCAATGGATGGGAAGAAAATAAACAATTTAAGAGAATGATAAAACCATTGTTCCAAGTTTCATATATATTTCATTTATGTGTAACACCCAAATATGGATTCATGCTTACATTATGTGAAGTCATGTTTAATGTGTTCACATTACATAAAAACTCCTCCATCTGCAGGCAATGACTTGGGCTGGCAGGAGCTGCATGAGGACCTGTTAAGTGATTAACCCAGCATTATTTCATGCAATAACTCAGACATTCTCAACACACAGATGCCCCCTCTCTAGTATTTAAAATCATGGTTTGTAATTACTTTAAATTGTAAGCCAAAGCCAACATATTTTTTCTACAAGGTCCCAAATAGCAAATGATTTAACTTTGCAGGCCAGAAAATCCCTGTCACGACTACCTTGACTCTGCCATTACAGCAAAAAGGAGCCACAGACAATACAAAATTAATGGGTGTGGCCGTGTCACAGCAAAGCTTAACTTAGGAAAACAGCTGGCCAGTTGTATGTGACCTAGGGGACAGTTAACACCTACTGCTCTAGACCTTCAGTAAGCTCTGTGATCAAGGGCTATGTAAAATAGGTCTGCCACTTTGGCAAAATTTGGTAATGGCTAGAGGAATGGACTGAATAGGTTACCATGAGAAAAAGCATAAGAATTGTTACCAGGGAAACTGGATTATCTTCTGCTCATTGTCTTGAAGTGAGGACCTAAGAAAGCTACTTTAGTTCTCTCAGTCATCGCTTCTTCATAAATTGAGAGTTTGCACCAGAAGACCTTTAAGGTCTTTTTCAGAATGTCTAGAAGTTACATCATATACTTTTCCCACACATCCCATGAGCTTTGTTTTTTATTTATTTTTTACCTTTGAAGAACATTTGGGAACTCAGCATGGATCTTATGAGAAAAATCAGATTTGAGAGTGTAATACGGAAGAGAAAAATCTTAACCGTGCCTACATTTTCTTTCTGGAAGCAAAAATAAAAAAATAACCTTTCATATCTATAAAGTTTACTCACGGTGTCATTTTATTTGTGGATATAAAGGATATGTATCATAAATTTTGGTGACCTAATGTCTCAAAGCTACCCCAACAGCTGTGTGCTCTGACATTGCCTGCATGGTGGTAGAAGGGCAGTGCCTCATAACCACCAGTTAGGGTTCTGCGCTCACCTCAAGTTAAGAAAATTTTGACCTTCTCACTTGCAGATTGTGAATCTTGAGAAATGGAATGAAGGCAAAGGATGTCAGATATATTATTCACAGAACCAGCAGCAGAGAGGCTCCAGTGGGACCCAAAGGGAATTGACTGGGGAAAGGGCCAACTGGAGATCCTAACCAGACTCTCCCTTGATCTGTCTATGGCTCTGGTTCTTGGTCCCAATATCTCTTGCCCATTGTACAAGACTGAACCTTTATACTGATTCTCTGTTGATACTTTCCCAACAAATTTAGGTCATGCTTAAGTTACAGGCCTCTTCTATTCTTAGAATCAAAATTCCTGACTGGAATTAGTCATCTTTTAATTTTTATTTTTAAATTTAAAACATGTTCTAGAGCCAGGAGTCATTTAGGCTCCTAGAGCCAGGAGTCATATAGGCTCATTTTCTTATAGTACCACTCACTGGGAGGAAGCCACCCATTCACTCTGGGAAGTGTCACCCTCGTACTTACTGCTGAATTTTGTGCTGACCTCAGAAATGTCCAAAGGGCTGACACTCTAGAAGCAATATCTTTTATGCCAGTGTTTCATTCATTCACTCATTTAATCATTTATTCCATCAACATTTATCCAATATCTACTCTGCACTCAGCACTGTATAGGGTATACTCCCAAGCCAGTTAGGCAAAAGGAATGTCCAGTCTATGGTGAGAACAGACATATCCAAACATGACTAACTACTTAATTGTATATTTTGTTCTTTTTGCAAGAATCACAGGGAAGTTTAAGTTTTTTAACATTAATAGCAGGGAGATGCTCCATAATTGATAAGGAATGGTGATAAAATCCTCACCAAGAAGCAACATTTGAGCTGTGAACCAAAGAATGAATGAGTATGAACTAGATGAAGCAGAGGTAGAAGCAGAGGAAATAGCAAAGTGAAGGGCATGGGCAGGCAGGAGCCTCCTGTACTTGGGAACTGAAAAGAAGCCAACGGGACCAGAGTTGAATGAGTCTGAAGAACAAGGAGGTGAGTTAAGGTCAGAAAGTTGTTTTGGACTTGTTGGTCAAGGTAAATGTAGGGATATTTTAGCTCCATAAGGAATGGAAGCCATTGAGAAGTCTTATTCCAGTGAGTGACATGATTGGATTTCCATTGTTCAAGAACCTCTGTGACTATGTGGAAAGAATACCTCTGATGGGTTCCAGTAGCGCTGTGAGGATGCAAGTACAGGAAATATTTCAGTCCATCTGGGCAGAACTCCTGTTGGTGAAGGTAGAAAGAAGAGAAATAGAAGTGTGATTAGTAAAATTGGCAGAATTTCATGACCAGTTGGTGGAAGGTTTCTGAAATTGCTGAAGGGAAGATGGAAATGATATTTACTGATATGGGGAGATGTGAAGGAGGAGCAATTTTGTTTCCCTCTTATCTTGGTATTATCTAGTGACCCTCATGTACACTAGATTTTGCAAATTAGTTGCACCTATTAAGTCAATTCTTACCATGTATATCATCACTGCCCTCATTAGTTCTTTCTTGGGGATATAGGGTAATGCTCATATAAAAGTATTGCCTTTTCTGTATCCCACACCATTAGTTCCTCTATTCCTGAATTTCTTGGTGTGAGCCCTATGATAATTATTCTTCCAGGAGGCCTAGGACAAACCTCTTCCTTGCTCTCTTATCCTTACTGTGCATCCTCTGAATCTCTTATTGAACAATCCAGTTGTGGCTCCCTCTTGACTCTCTTTAGTTTTTTTTTTTTCCGAAGGACATAACTAGTTCAGGCCTGCCAATCTTCTGTGTGGGCCACACTTTGGAATCCATTGTGAATCTGGTCATGTGTATGCTCATTAGGTATGGCTGCACCCCCAGCTATAATCTATATACATGCAAAATCTCTCAAAGATTCAGGATTTATTATCTGCCTAAATTTCAGGTTTCTTTTCCTTGCTATTTCATCAAAGTCCTGGTCATTTCAAGGCTTATAGCACTACACCTGAAAACAGAGAAAAGTTTTGAAACTCCCATCAAGAAGCCATCATCAAAATTTCACGGAGGTGTGTTTTCTGGGTGACCTGTGACCACCATTTCTATTTTTGCTTTCTTTTCCTCTTTATCTTGTGAATAATTGGAGCTGACTGTCATGATTGAATCAATGATAATGATTGCCAAGCCCTTAGAAAATGTCAAAAACTAGATGTGATAATGCATTCCATGCAGGGAAACTAAAAGTAAGGACTGGGCTTTGCTCTCTATTCTTTACAGAAAACTTAACTTCAGAAAAATCCCACAAATGGTCCAAATGAAGATTCAAGTTCTCCCCTCCTCACCTTGAGGCACACAAACACGATGTCCTTTCATTCCATTATATTTTCCACTTTTCTCTATGGTCATTGTGTTGGAAAAAAAAAATGAGCATGATTGCATTTGAAGGGCACAGAAGGAAAAATATACCCCATGGGCAGAGGAAAGATGGAATGAGCAAGTGCATTAAAATATTATTGAAAGTGCAGAGGAACAAAGCAGAATCCATCAGCTCAGCAGTCCTGGATTATTTCACTACATGACACCAAAAATGAACAAGATACTAACCAATTAGTTTTTATTTTTTTTCCACATGACTCTTAGTTAGAACAGGAACATCTGGAGTTTGGAATCAATTGTCCAGAACTAGCTGCTCTGCTAATTAATATTCAGTCAAATGGCATTCCACCAAGGTGTCCCTTCTTGCATTCTGTTCCCTACAGGTACCAGTGCTTTCCCAGAAACTCTCTCCATCTTAGAAAAGCACTGGTTGGCCAGTACAGGGAGCAGGAAAGGAGACAAGAATGCTAAAATGGGCTGCAGCATGCCCTCCTGTCTGAGACAATGAAAATCCTCTTGGAGGAAGGGCTGGAAAACAGGTCTAGAGAAGGAATAATTCTGCAGAATGAATAGGGAGATTGAATCTGCACTATTCCCTTCTTTCTCAGCATAGAAGGGGTGAGTCCTACCATGACTTCAAGTTTGCCTCTTTTCAAATGAGGGAGAAAGGATGGAATTAAGATCCTTACCTTTAACTGTTGACTATTCTGACTTGGCCACAGTTTCCCTTCTTAATGATGAACAGGAGTAGGTGCTAGAAATGTCTGGGAAATTCCACTACTAAGAAGGAACTGCCACATAATTCAGAATCCACTGCACTCTGTTCTTAAGGCTCATAACCATCTGTTCTTCACTTTTGCTTCAAACTACATCACTTGAGTAGACACTGGATGTACATGAACTTCCTAACAAACAACATGATTCAATTCACATACCTATACTGGACAATATGGCAGCCACTTGAAATGTGACTGGTCTGAGTTCGGATGTGCCATAAGTGGAATATTATTTCAAAAAATTAGTATAAAAGAAGACAAAATATTTAAATAATTTTTACATTGATTATACATTGAGGATAATACTTGTGGCCTTATTTGATTAAATTAAATATAATATTAAAATTATTTGCCTGCTTCTTTTTATCCTTTTAATATGTCTACTAGAAAATTTAATTATATGTGTGAGTTGCATTTGTGATTACACTATGTTTCTTTTGGGAATATTAATCTAGAGTTCCAAATATTAGTTAATGGAATTGCTTGCAGTTCCCTCTCATGACATTGTTTCTATTTACTGACAGCCTACCATAAGGCACCCTACTTTAGGTACTTGTACATTTTGTTTAATACTCATGGCAGCCCTATAATCTCGGGATTACCAGGTTCCTTTTACCATATGAGGAGTTTGGAACAAGAGATGACATGTAATTTCTTGTTTCCATTCATGTCAAGTCAACAATGTTGATTGAGCACCAACTGTATGCTCTGGACAGTTCCAGGCATTGCAGAGTTATACCCATGATGGATTTGATTAGAATCTTGGCCCCTTGGGTCCCCTTTGCTCTAAATCATTCTTTCCTGACATCATGCTACTTCCCTTGAAGTTTCTTAATGTCAGGAAGGTGGGATTTTCAGTCATTTATATCAATGCATCTTCATTTTCGTGGAAACCAGTTATGAAGACAATGCAATTGGATAGAATTAGAGTCAGGGTTCGAGTTTGACTTACTAGAGCACTCAGTTTTTGAAAATCCTTTCTAAAACAAATTCGGAATCCTAGTAATCTATAAGTGTTATACACAGACGTTTCCAACCCTGGGCTTATTATTTATATATGTCAGCACGAGGTTAATTCAGGAAGGGTTGAGACTTGATGAACTATGCAATTTTAGGAAATAGGTTGTATCTGAGGAGTCTGAGTAGAAAGGCAATGAGTCATGAGGCTCTGTAGGCACCATGCCAAGGGGACAGGGTCAATAGCAGGAGGTGAGCAGGCTGAACTATGGCAAGGGGCTTATGCAGGCTCTGATGGCAGACTGGGGACTTACAATTAAAGGCCCAATAATATGTGAGGGCATCCGAGAGTATAGGAAGCAAGCATCTGAAACCTACCTAAGGGGCCCAAGAGAGAACAGAATCTAAAAATAAAAAGGGAAGGGGGTCAGAAATAGTAACTCTGATTCCAGAAAAAGTAAGTATATAACACAACCTGAATGTGAGCTTTGAATCTTAGGCAAAAGCTGCCATGCTGTTGAGCCCTTGTCTTAGTGTAGGAAAGTAACAATAGTAGTGGTTATTCTGTCTCCAGTATGGGGAGAGAACATTTCATATTTAGTTATGAAGAGATTTGTGCCCAGCTTCCAAAAACCCTAAGAGGCAGATATACCTTTTATCATCTTTTCCATATTGAAAATGAAAAAATTGAGGCACAAAAAATTTAGATAACATTTGAGCACACAATTCATTAGAGATAGAGCGGGAATTCCTATCTAGACAGTATGTTCATGATCTATTGCTGCATAATAAATTACTACAAACTCAGCAACTTCAAATAGCACACATTTATTATTTATTATCTCACAGTTTCATGGGTCAGAATTCCAGGCATGGCTCAAGAGAGACCTTTGCTCATGGTCTTAGAAGGCTGAAGACAACATGGTAGCTGGATCACATTCTCATCTGGAAGCTTGACAGAGGAGGAATCCATTTCCAGGCTTTTCTGACTATTGGCAGAGTTCATTTCCTCACAGCTGTACGACTGAGCTTGCTGTTTTCTTACAGGCTATGAGTCAGTGTCCTCTCTCACTCCTAGAGACCATCCTCAGATCATTTCCACATGGCCCTTTCCATGGTCCCTCTCAGAACATGGCAGCTTCTTCAAGAGCAACAGGAGAATATCTGCCTCCTGTCTTACGAAGATGTTCCTTGACTTCGAATGGAGTTACATGCTAATATAACCATTTTAAACTAAAATATTATCAGTTGAAAGTGCATTTAATGCCCCTAACCTACTGAACATCATAACTTACAACCTGCATGGTGCAAGGTATGGGTTGTTCACCTTCAAGGTTGCATGACTGACTGGGAACTGTGACTTGCTCTTGCTGCCCAGCATGGTGAGAGTACCCTGCCACATAGCACTAAACCAGGAATAGATCAAGATTCAAAATTCAGTCAGGCTTTTATTGAGTGTGCATCATTTTCACACCACCATGAAACTGAACCATCACACGTCAGGGAATGGTCTGTATAATGTAGCAGAATCATAGGAATGATTACTCCATCACCCCTGCCATATTCTTTTGGCAGGACCAACTGACAGACTAACCATTCTCTTGGGGTGGCCCTGATACAAGGCAGCACTTATTGGGGGTCCTCTGAGAGTGTTATCTCCCAGTGTGTGTGCCAGTCACAGAAAGGAGAGATGAAAGCCCAGTGTGCTGCCTCCCAGAACCAGGCTGAACCTGTCCTGTGCTGTTTGCTTCCTCTCTGTTTGACTACTCCTGTGAAGAAGATCCTGGGGGGCCACAGCCTCAGCTCTGCTCTCCCTGAGCTTGTGAGCACTGAGCCTGAAAAAGCACCTGCTCCCAGGTGTCCACCTCACCAGCAGGTGGAGTCTGGAGTCATCCTGTCTCCCTTCATTCTCTTTGTGTGCCCCTGCCTGGTGGTGGTGGACATATAAAGAACCCTCTCCCTTTATCTTCTATCTGCTAGTTGAGCTCCTTCTTTAACCCAGAAGATCCTGGAACTCCAGACAAACTCCCAGAGATTCCTGTTTATGTTCAAGGTCCATCATAATGAATTCCCTAAATGTAATGCAGTTTACAGTGTATTTTCTACTATTATCCTTGGATTTTAGAAGGTGTCCAAAGCTGGGTCAGTCTGGGCCAGCCTTCCTGCTTCTTTTCCTCCTATCTCACTTTCCACTATTCCTGCTCCTCATCATGGTGGAGGCCTTGAATAACTCTGATTAGGGTCCAGGAGACTTGTGATGGGCTCTACTGTACTGATAGCTGGAAGTTGCTACTCTAAGTTAAGCTCACTTAAATCTAATGAATATCTTTAAATAAGACCATGGCTGTGCTTTGGTTAAAATACATTTACCACTCTGGGGATAATGAGAGCTTAAGAGTAGTGATAAAGCACTTGTCCATAGCAGAAGTTCCTGACCAGAGGGATTCAGCTGCAGTACTGGTTCCAGAGAAGGGGACATCCAACAGGGCAGAAATAAATAACCTCACTTTCTGAGTGGTCAAAACTTCAATTATGGGCTAGGGATATAGCTCAGTTGGTAGAGTGCTTGCCTCGCAACCACAAGCCCCTGGGTTCAATCCCCAGTAACCGTCCACCCCCCAAAAAAACTTCAGTTATTTCTGTTAGTCAAAGGAACTGTATGTATTTTGTTTATTGGGTATCTATCTAATAAAGGAATTGGTAAGTATTCAATACATACATATTCAGATATATGAATTAATGAACAGATGATTTAATTCATCAATCACTTTTATATTTATTCATTAAAAATACATATTTATATTCATTAAAAATACATATTTATCAGTGAATTTCCTCACTCCATTCACTACTCTTAGTTCTGCCAACTGCCCAGAGCTTGGATTTGTTCATTCCTTAATCAATCAGTGACCTTGATTTGCTTTTGCATAAATGAACTGACCGTTTGAGCTTAATTCCATTTAGATCTGAACCATCTAATTAGCACATCTGCCATGCTAAATCCTGGATCTGCTCTGTCCTGATCCATTCCCTCCCCTGTAAGCTTTGCTTTGCTATAATAATCTTTCCAGGTCCTTTTTTAAACCAGGAGTCTGAGATAAGAACCATTGAAATGCACAACCAACAGGTGGTTTGATATTCATACACCATGATATTTTTGCATCTTGGATTACCTATGTTGTTTCTCAAATAGATATTTAGGGACCTCATTGTAGGAAGTGACGGTTCTACAAGAAATTCTTGAGAGCTCTGTGACTTTCTATGGTAATTCTTAAATATATATGTGACACCTTATATATTATTTTTTGAAAATGCTCACAGCAGCTTTATTTATGGGATCCGAAGCATAAAATGATCAATATGTTTAGTGAAAATATCTAGACATAAAATTATACTTATGATATAATTGATTAGCCTGCTAGAGCTACCATAACAAAATTGCAGATTGGTTAGACAGAAATTTATTTTCTCACAGTTCTGGAAAGTGGAAGTCCAAGATCAATGTATCATCAGATGTGATGGACACATCACAAGGACAGATGTTCTCTGTCCTTGGCTTGCAAAGGACATGCCCTGTACTCACATGGCGTTTTCTATGCAAATGCATCCCTGGTATCTCTGTCTCTTTGTGTGAGAGCACTGGTCCTATAGATGAGGCCCACAAGAGGACACTAACCCTATTGGATAATGACACAGTGACATTGGAGATTAGGGCTTCCACATTTGTATTTGAGGAGGAAAGAGCAATCCATTCCATAACACTATTATTATATTTCAAAGAAGCTCTAAGACTCACACAATGAATCTATAGTGATAGATTATTGATAGTCTATAGGGCTGGAAGAATGAGCACAAAGGAGCACCCTGGAATTTTCTAAATATTTTTTTTTGTTAATGATTAAATAAGCCTATACACTTGTTCAAATTTACCAAACTATGAATGTAATCACATTATATATTCTTAAATTTCCAAGACCCTGAGCGTGGCTAACATTTAAGAAGATATTGCTACCATTTCAGTGGTCACTCTCACAGTTTCTTCATGATCACATCAAAGCCAGTGAGTTATTATCTGGGCAAAGGAAGAAAGAACAGAAGTAGATTAAAGCATAAAAGATGTTTTCCAATCAAGTGATGTTATAACATCTTGCACCAGGCATGGTTTTGCAGTAGTTTGCAAAGAAAAAAATGTAATGGGAAAATTGAGTCATCACAGAGCCCACAGTAGTATCAGCATGCTAAATTCAAAATAATTTATTCCATAGCAGTCAGTATCACATTCACATTGTGAGCTGAAATTTAGTTTTAGGAAAGGAATCATATCCATCACATTAAATTAATGTTGTTAATTTAAATATTATTGGCTTTGTTTGTATTTGATTTGTGACTGTTTGGATTTTATATTTGTGTAAGGATTAAAAGCATAAGATATGTCAAGGATAAGAGAGAAAAAACTAAACATCCACTGTCTCTTCCTATCAAGTACAGCCTAATAGCACCCAAACCTCCAATTTCCTTGAAGTTGTTTGTCAAAGTCTCCTAATTTCTGGAGATTATATTCTGGATCAGAAGGGTCCCTCATCTAGACTACTGAATTGGTCTAAATTTTGTCCAGAAATCACACTGTACAAGGGGCAAGTTTTATGAATTACCTGGGGTAGAAAGAATAAATTCTCTAAGAATTTCATTGAAGGCAGTTTCTAAGTTGGTTCAGGTGAACTTGATCACATCTGGCACCAGAGTGCCAGTGGATTTCAACCCTTTGAAGGGTTGAAGAGAAACGCCCCCCAAAGAAATGCTACAACAAAACAGAGCAGATATCAGAGGTAAAAGTAGGATCTGCTGGTGGTGTGATCTGGACCTGGATCAAGAGTAGGTGGTATATCCACATGAACCTCAAAGTGACATCAAAGGTGAGGGTTGGGTGTGAACTCTAAGAGCAACATCATTTATATTCCAGGTTCCTACCATGGTGAGGGAAGACAGGATAGCACAAACATTGGTGCTTCCTTCAGACTCTGGTCTCTATGGCCAAAGCAATGGTTGCTACTGGCAATACCAAGGGGGAGCAATGCTTATGTTGATACTTAGAATGTCTTCTTCCACCTCTGGCTTTGTAGTATGTGCACAGAAGAAAAGTAGAGTGCCAGAGTCTGAGTCTGCTTACTACTGGATGTCACAACTCAGTGGTTCAGGTGCCTTTAGATGAAACCTTATAAAGAAGAATGACAGATGGGAACTATGGTGGCCAGGTAGATGTCAGACCAGTGCCCAGAGGACTTTCTATCCTCCTCATGACAAAACTGTTTGAACATGATTCTAACCCCAATAGCCTTGGACTTTATGTCTCTCTCTCCCACTTCACTTGGGGGATCTGGATCAGGTTTGGAGCATTCCATTAACATTTGAAATTTTGACTATTAGAAGGATTCCCCATGGTGGAAGTTTTTCACCCCCCACTTCTGCAAGTTGAAATTTATTTCTGGTCTCCTGTTAAGCATGGGGAATTCTAGAATGCAGCATGTCTACATGCCTTGGATATCATCTCTGGCTATGTACTAGACCCTAGTAGCAACTCCTTCCCAATTATGGCAAACAAAAATGACTCCAGACATTGTTGAATGTCACCTGGGGTGGGGGAACAAAACCTCCCTGGATGAGAACCAGTGATGGAGAATTAGAGATCTTTGTATACCTTTCTGCAGGAAGATGACTAAGAGATTTCTTTCCCATGTTGCCTCTTCTGTTGCTCCTACCTTTAAGTAATTATGTTCCTGCATGGATCATTGTACTACCCCAAGCAGATCAATATTAAAAATCAGTACTAATGTAGCTTCATCTCAAATATCTTCAGTTAGCTACCATGAACAAGAGTTCACCAAAACAGACCTCTAGAAAGTCAGCAATGTCATCTAGGAAACCACTTGTTTATTGGGTATCTGCTATGTGTATGTATTATATTACTTCCATTTCTTTCAACTCTCCAGCAGGATAGGAGTTAGTCATTCAATTTTACAGGTGAAGAGTTTGAGGCTGAGGAGTTAACTTAGGAGGAGGAGCAAGGCTTTCATCATGGATGGATTTTTGCTCCGAAGCTCATATAACCATTTTTTTTCCCTAAGAGCTTCATCATATCCTGATGAAATTCTGTAACACACAACTCTAGAGCGCTGCAAGGCAGTAGTCTTGTCGCCACTAAAGCCACACAAATGGTGCCACCCACAGACAGGCTTTCAGCACGCTGTCAGCCCAGCACTCTGGGGACCTGCACCACTGCTCCAAAGCCGACCTTACTCTGCTTTTTGGATTCCCATGAAACCTGATCGCCTCTTTTAAGCGCTTTACTGTCTCTGGATATTGGCCAAACTCCCTTCCACTTGTCTTATTTGAGTTGTGACTATGATAAAACCTCTCTCCTTCAGGGAGTGAGGTGGACGGATTCTGAGCTCATGATTTCAGAAATACAATCTGAGAAGTTGTGCCCTCAAGACTATGTTTTGTCATTTCATTTGTGCTGGTGGATTTCTCTTCTCCAAATCTTTGGAGTGCTCACATCTTTGGAGGTCACGTCCATTATGTAAACTTACAGTGATCACCTAGAAAGTTCCAAATACATGACTTACTGGCCTATTTTTAAAGCCCATAAAAGTAGGTAGTTGGGAAAAAAATAGAATCTTTTGCGATTAATTGTTGAAATTCTCATAATAAATGCATGTATGTATTTCCTTGTCTTTTTCTACTTTGGACTGAATTCTGTTTGCACAAAACAATGACATAAACCTGAAATGTGGCTCTGAGAAACCTTGGCAAGTGTTTTCAGCAATTGTTCCCGTGCCATTTTGGTGGATTCTCATTACTTTTACTTTCTGCCACTGGTCTGCTCCTGCCTCTGGCTAGCTTCCCAATTCTCCATGGTTTTTTAATAATTCCTACCTCAAATCACTGTAAGTGGTTCAGTGTGTTAGGCAATTTCCTTATTACTCCAGGAGCCATGTCATGAGAATCTACTGATTTGTATACATTCATATTTCTTAGGCATCTTCTTATCTTTTGACAATAGCAATTTAGGTAAAGCTTTCATTACTTCCTAATTGCTCCAATTCCTTTCCTTTATTTCCCCTCGTTAACGACAAGTTTAGAAAATGAGCTCCTTTTCTCGGCAGTTTTAGTCTTGCCCTCATTCTGTGTTCCTTCTTTTCCTTCCTTATTACCTGAGCTGAGGTGTCTTGGTTAGCTAATTCCCTCATCATTTCTCTCTGAAGGTACAGAATACTTCATTCTGCTTTTTAAATTTTTGTTTTCACTAAAGAGTGTCAAGCAAAGAAGAGCATCATTTAAACACAGGCAGATCCCTCACAATTCTCATGCAAACTGTCTGCAGACCCTTCCTTGCTACCACAGTGCTTGTTTAATCCTCAATATGCAGCATGGATCAGAGACAGCCAAATTCCAAACACACCACCCATATCGACATTGTACTTTAGGCCCTGGCTTCCAAATTAACCTTGTTTCAAGTCTACCTTCTGTAGATTTTTGGTTTTCTTTGGTTCTATTATTTTGAGTTTCTGGACAGCACCAGTTCCGAGCTAACGCTGCTGAAAATGAGTCTTCCAGCAGTTCTCTCATTCTCTTTGCTCTGAATGTACATGTGTGTTCAGGAGACTGTGTGTGCATGCGTGTGTGTGTTTGTGTGTGCCCCTATTTGATAACTCAAACTGACGCTACCTGTTGTCCACATCTGTATGAAATCAGCAATCATTTCTTCCAGTCCCACTAAAGGGTTCCAAACATCTGGAGGTCTGAAATCTGTGAGCAGATCTCCTGGATACTTGCACCCGTTCTTTGTCTTTCTGGTTTTTGTCCCCATGCTTGGCGCTGGTGTCGACACCACTTTGGTGTTTCCTCTTGTAAACTGAGCCCTGTGGTGCAGACCTGTTACTGAAGTGAGCCCTGGAAAGTGCGTCATGGGCCTCAGAGGAAAGCTGTTGGACAAGCCCCAGATTGTGTTATGAAACAAACCCTGTTTCCAGGGCAGTACAGCCGTTGAATGATGTATGTTACATGGTTGCAAAGAATGACAAAAATAAAACATTTTTAATTTCTGGGAAGCTCAATAATCCAGCTTTAAGAATGAGTTATCAAGGGAAGGGGTGCTATCTTGTGGGTGGAAGCTCCCTTGGAGAGAGCCCAACAGCTTTCCCAAGTGGAGTCACTTACTCATCCCTGGGGACCACGCTCTGTTTTTTGGGCTGAGAAATAGGAGTCAGTGAGTGGTTTGTCATGTTGACAGCTATTCATAAAGGCCCTGAGGCCCATTTTCTGAATTATGGTGTTCCTCTCTTCCCTTCCCTAACTGAATCCTTTCCTGGGATTCAGGCAAGGTCTGTTCCCTAAGTCAGATCTTTATGTTGTACCATAGTGTCTGGGTTAACCAATGTCCCTGGCTAACAGATATACATGCATTGATGCAGAAATCAGTTTGTGAACCCATACCAGGCTCTGGAAATACAAAACTAAAAACATATTTTCTGCTATCAAACAGACTAGTGAGGGAGCCAGCAAGTAACTCCCAATTAAAGTGTGATAAGATAGGGCAGAGTTCAAAAGCAAGAGAAGGCCAGAGTAGGTGGCAGGGGGAAATTCCCATGGAAGGAAAAATCTGAAGTGGGTTTTAGGGAATGTTTAAGGGTGGTGAAGCCCAATGGGGCAGAGGAATGAAGCAACCATGGGGCAGCATGGAGTAGGGCAGGGAAGTATGCTGGTTAGAGTTCTCCAGAGGAACAGAACCAATAGGATAGATGTTGATCTATAAAGGAAACTTATTAAGAGAATTGGGTCACTTGGTAGTGGAGGTCAAGAGATCTTGTGACACACTGTCTACAGATTGGAGATTCAGGAGTCAGTGGTGCAAGTCAGTCTGAGTGTCAAGATGAGAGTCCAGGAGCTGTGTGGGTATGATGCTGAGATAAGCCCTGGTGTCTGAGGCCTGAGAACCTTTGGTTCTGATGTCCTGGGCAGGAGAGGACAGATGTCCCAGTTCTATACAAGAGCAAATTCATGCTTCCTTTGATTTTTTTGTTTGTTTGTTTTAATTGGGCCTTTACTAGACTGGATGATACCCACCCATACTGATGACAGTAGATTTTCTTTACACAGTCTACTGATTCAAATGCTGATCTTTTCTGGAAATGATCTTACAGACCCACCTGGGAATAATGTTTCTCCAGCTATCTGTGTATTCCTTTGCCCAGCTAAACTGATAAATAAAATGGACCATCACAGGATATATTTAATAGGACTGACTGCCCAATGCCTTCTTCATGTCTTAGGTTAGCCTTTCAGGGTGATAAGCTGAGAATTACTATGGATGGAAACTTAAAGCAGATGATTTACCAAAGACCACAACATAAATTAGTGCTGGGGTTGAAATAGATTCCAGTTATCAGATATAGCTGATTCATTTATTCATTTGTTTGTTTTGTCATTCATTTATTCACTTGTCCAAGAAGTGTTTGGTCAGTGACTAGGTACCATATAAGTTGAAATCCCAGCTCCATCACCACTCTTGGACAAATCAGTCGAGCTCTGGGAGCCTTAGTTTGCTTGCCTATAAAGTAGAAATAGGAGTAGTAATGATCTCTCTCAGGGGCTCTTGTAAAAATTAAGTGCACTCATGGCTTATGATGCTCTTAGCATGTAATGTGCGGTGCAGGTACTCAGTGTCAGATGCCATTGTAGACAGCATCATCAGCATCATCACCGCAGCTATTAGAATTCTCCTTCCCAGATGCATGGTTTTGCACTAGAGGTTTAGCTACTCATGCAGTGAGGAGACTCCTGGAGACTCCCAGCCACATAGGCAGAGTATATTTTGTATTCTATTTGCCTCTCTTCAGCAACCAGATCCCGAGCTGAACAGATTGCTCACTAAGCCTGCCATTCACGCATTTCCTCTTTCCCTCCTTATAAGCTGCTAAAAGGTAGGCAAGAAGCTGTTTCATTACAGTCTCATTTACACCTCTCCTGTTTTCCTGCTCCCTACAAGGAGAGTCAGGTTTCTGTGTTCTGCACAAACACAACCTGGCATACAGTAATCCAGGGCAGACATTCTCAGTGAATGTCATTCCAAATGCACTGCCCAGAGGTAAAAGCGATTACCACACCCCACCCCAACAAGGTATTTCCAGGACTCTATGGTTATATAACTGCCCTCTGGGCAGGAGTCATGGCAAGGCAACCAGGCTACGCTGTGGTAATGGCTAGGGGCTACAGGGATCACTTTTCAAACTGGCTCCTGTAGGGCTATAAATTGATCCCAGATTTGTTCTCAGAGCAGGCTAATCCCTGTCCCTTCCTGTGCACTGAAGGATTACGAGGGCCCGAGACACATTATCAGACTCACAGATGGCTGGATGTCATGTTTGGCAGTTCTAACTTAAGAATGGCTCAGTTGTGTTTTTCTCTGGTGTTTCAGCTTATGACATGTCTGAGAATGTGCTGGAATGTTCTTCGCTGGGAGAAGAATCCCTTTCCTTCCACCTCTACCAACCTCCATACCCCTTTGCCTGCCTGAATGCACCCACAGAAGTGCCTGTCCACACAATAACTGTTGTCAAACACATGTGAGAAATCTCAGACATCGTGCCCAATCAAATGAAGCAGTTCACTGATGAGATGGTGGTATGGCATCCACATGGATAGGTGAAAGATGTCATGGTCTCTGTGACTTTGCTTGAGAGTCAGAAAGAAGTTAAGACAATGGAAGTCATCATCCTACATCACTGGACACTCATGCTCATCTGAGAGACCACCATATGTTTAGAACTATTATGGTTTAGATATGAGGTGTCCCCAAGGTGGCCCTCATGTGTGAGACAATGCAAGAACATGCAGAGGTGAAATAATTAGATTATGAGAGTTTTAACCTAACTGGTGGATTAATCCACTGAAATGGATTAACTGGGTGGTAACTGTAGTCAAGGAGGGTGAAGCTGGAAGAAGTAGGTTACTAGAGGTGGGCCTTTGGGTTTATATTTTGTCCCTGGTGAGTGGAACTCTCTCTCTGCTTCTTGGCTGTCATGTTCTGAGCTGCTTTCCTCCATAATGCCCTTCTGTCATGATGTTCTGCTTCATCTTGGGTCCAAAGCTATAGAGTCAACCAACCATGGACTGAACCTCTGAAACCCTGAGCCAAAATAAACATTTTCCTCTATATTTTCCTCATCAGGTCTTTTGGTGACAATGATGAAAGAGCTGACTAAAACTCTGTCTTCCTCAAACTCTAGCATGCTTTAGACTTACCTGGAGGTCTTGATAAAACCCATAGGAGGACCCTCAACTATGTTTGTATTTTTCTGTTACTGGTTGGCTAAGGTTAAAACTTTCATTGCTGGACTGGACTGGAGTGGTAATGAAATATGGTCCTGGATGGGATGGCTTTCCACAGCAGTGAGGAATAAGAAAAATCAGAGGTGGGTGTAAGTCACATCATAGAGAGCTCCAGGATGCAAACCACAGAAGCCAAGTTCAAATTCCAGGAAGGAAGTGGGACCGGAGATGACAGACAATGAAAACTGTGACACCTGACAGATGAAATATGGGTGAGTGAACTTAAGGGCAGGACTTAGCAGTGTGAGTTCAGAATGCTCCCAACAGTGGGCCTGGTCTGGAACAGGTCTGTGAAGGGTTCCCACCAGGTAAAGGTCGGCAGCACGTGAGTGGATCCACCTTATTTAAAGATCAGTCTCTCCAGATCTTCTTGGTTCCTCCGTGGCTTCACCTCCCTCCTTTTGCTGCCTGTAACTGTGCTAAGTGTCATTTGTGTTTTGTGTTACATGGATGAATGTGAACCATCTTAATGGCGTGCATGGCACAACTGAATAAATATATTTACCTTTACTCACAACATTGTTTCTTTATCTCTTCATTGGTCCTCCTTAGCTTGGCTTGCTTCTCAAAAGAAAAGGGTTCCTCCTTCTTGCCTAAGTTCAACCTTCTCTTAAGCTCTTGTTTCTTTCCTCCTCTGGCCATCTCCCCTTTTCTTCTTTGACTCCTTCTACTTTGCATCCAAACCTTCTCCTCTCGCCCCTTCTAATCCAGAAAGAGATAGACCAACATCCTCCACAAGGGCAACTCCTTATGCTTCTGTTTGGTTCCTCCCATTTCTTTACCCTCCAACATCTGAAAAGCATAATGAGTTTAACATTGCCTGCTGTTCGTTAATCCTTTTCGGACTGTGGCCCACCCCGGTTCACATTTCTTCTCCCAAGACCTCTGCACACCACCATCACAATATTCACATGCCATAGCAATTCTTCAGGTAACAAATTGTTGGTTAATCATATAATAATCATCACAGTAATAATGATTTGAATTTGTTGAAATTTTGGTTCTTCACATGGTGTTTTTATACTATTGTGTTATCTGTGTTATCGTGTACTCCTCCTGGTCATCTTTTAGAGCAAAGAATAAATCTTAAATTGTTCATAAATAAATGGTTGCTGCAGAAGGGTAAGTGCCAAGATGCTCAGGGTAACACCTCGACTCACTTTGGATCCCACGTCTTTTGCCCCTGCTATTCCTCTGCAGCAATTGATCTGCTCTGGTTCTTCTTCTCTATCATTTCTCAGACTCCTTTGCTTGTGTTATGGTTTGGATGTGAGGTGTCCCCCGAAAGTTCACATGTGAGACAATGCAGAGGAGAAATGATTGGGTTGTAAGAGTCTTAACCTAATCAGTGAATTAATCCCCAATGGGATTAATTGAAGTGGTAGGAGGAGATGGGAATTGGGGTGTGGCTATGGGGTATATATTTTTTATCTGGAGACTGGAGACTCTCTCTGCTTCCTGATCACCATGATGTGAGCAGCTTCCCTCTGCCACCCTCTCCTTCGATGATGTTCAGCCTCACCTGGAGCCCCAAGGAATGGAGCCAGCTTTCTATGGACTAAGACCTCTGAAACCGTGAGCCCTCAAATAAACCTTCTCTTCTCTACAATTGTGCTGGTCAGAACCTTTTAGAGCAGCGAAAAAGCTGACTATAATAGCTTGAGTCCCTTCTTCCTCCCTTTGCTCCCAGGTTTTGTCCTAAGGCTATTCTCTTTAGATCAGCTCATTAGGTCCCATGCCTCTGAGATGTACTTTTAAATATCTGCTTGGTCATTGTGTATCTTTGGGCCACTTAGTTCCGCTCTTCAGTGTCAGATTCTTTGCTTGAAATATAAGAGCACTGGGTAGTCGATATATGTTTCTCCACAGCTCTAACTTTAAATGATATGAAGAATGTTAAAGTAATTTTTAAACAAAAATCAATACGAAAATATGTGACCTAATAAATAAGTTCAGCAAGGTTATGGGATGAATATTAATGTAGAAAAACATCAATGGCATTTCTATATATGAGCAATGAGCAATCCAAAAATGAAATTAAGAAAGCAATTAGTTTTACAATAACATCTAAAGGGATAAAATGTTTAGAAATAATTTAAGGGAAGAAGTGAAAGAGTTATACACTGGAAAACCTAAAGTATTATAAAAATAATATAAATAGATGTAAAGCAATCCTATGCTCATGGATAAGAAGATTCATAATGTTAGCATGCTTTTATTCCCCAATGTGATCTAAAAATTGACAAAATCCCTATCAAAATACCAACTTTTTTTGTAGAAATTGTCAAGCAGATTCTAAAAATCAAAAATCCATCTGAAATTGCATCATTATTAAAATAGTCAACACAATCTTGATGAAGAACAAATTTGGAGACCCTACACTTACTTATTTCAAATTTGTTATAGTAACCAAAATAGTATGAAGGCATAAATATAGAGATCAATGGAATGCCATCCATAATCTAGAAATATACTCATAAATCTACATTCATTGGTTTTTAAACAAGGTTACCAAAACAATTCAATGGGGAAAGAGCAGTTTTCAAAAACAGGCATTGAGACAACTAGATATCCACATGAAAATGAATGAACTTGACTCCCTACCTCACATGATGCAAGAGAGTTGATTCCAAATAGGTAAAAAATTAATGCTATAGCTAAAACTATGCAACTCTTAGAAGAAAAACTGGAGTGAATGTTAGTGACTTGGATTAGCCAAGGTACAAACAAGAGAAGAAAAAATTAGACTTCATCAGAAATAAGATTTTTTTGTATGTCAGAGGATATTAAACAATTGAGCAAAGAAAGGGAATCATGGGGAAGGAAGAAAGGGAAGGAAGGGGAGGTAATGGTGCTATGTGCATGTATAAATATAGCACGATGAACCACAGTTTTGTGTAATTATAATGAACCAATTAATAAAACATAAACAGAAAAGAGATGAGTAGAGTAGAAGAAAGGGGTAGGGTAAGAAGGAGTGGAGGGAAAGGGGATGTCTTGGGTAATGAAATGGAGCAAAATATATTAGGTGCATGTACAAATACATCACAATGAACCTAATATTATGCATAATTATAATGCACTAATAAAAACATAAAAAATGAAAACACAATCCAGAGAGTCAGATAATATATTTATAAGCCACATGTGTAATAAGAGACTTAGATCCAGAATATGTATTTTTAAAAGTCTCATAGCTCAAAAATAAAAAGATAGTCAGATTAAAAATGGGTAATTAGTCTGAATAGACATTTCTCCAAGAAAAATTTACAAATAACCGGTAAGAACACTGAAAGATTCTTAGCATCATTAGACTTGGGAAAATGCAAATCAAAACCACAGTGGGATCCTACTTCATCTGCATTAGGAGGCCTGTAATATAAAAGGCAGAAAATGACAAGCCTTGGTGAGGTTGTGGAAAAATTAAAACGCTCCTACATTGCTGATGGGAATGTACAATGGTGCACCCCTTCTGGAAAACAGTTTGGTAGTTCCTCAAAAAGTGAAAAGCAGGTCCAGACAAATTTATGAATGTTCAGAGCAATGCTGTTTGCAATGGTCAAAGTGATAATAATCCAAATGTCCATTTACTGATGGATGGATAAACTAAGTGCAGTATGATATAGAGTTAAATATTATTTGGCAATTAAAAGCAATTAAGTCTTCATATATGTCACAGTGTTAGGTGGACATTGAAAACATTAAACTAAATTAAAGAAGCCAGACACTATACATAGTGTATGAGTTCATTTATATGAAATGGCCAGGATAGGCAAATCATATATATATATGCATATATATATGATAACTTGTATATCACATATGTATAAATATGTATCACATATGTATAAATACATCATACACATACACCTATATATAAATTAGTGACTCTCTAGTCTAGGGAGTTTGGGGAGAATAGGGAGGGACTGGTAAAATGGGCTCAGGGTTTCTTCTGGGAGGTAAGAGTGTTCTAAGCTTAGATAATGGTCATGGTTGTACAACTCTATATATATACTGAAAACCATTGATTTGTACATTTTAGAGGATGAACTGTATGGCATGCAAATTACATCTCACTGAAAGAGCTTAAAATAAATATGTCAAAATTGTGAGAGTGATTTAATACTATTATTAATAAATTATTGTGGCATTCATATGGGTTTTGGCATTAGAGGCTGCTTCTCCTAAGAAGATGGTTGTGGTTCACCTGAGAATTATTTCTGATTGTAATTGAGAGTACATGACGACCATGGTGTTCTAGATTAAGACAGCCTCAGATGGACTCCTCAGTCTCCTACTGCCTAGCCATGGGATGGTGGACAATTCTTGAACTTCTCTGAGCCTCAGCTTCTCTACTTCCCACCAATAAGGACAGCAATCCTGTCCAAGCAATGCTAAACACAGGATGCACTGAAAGCATTTAACTCAAAGCCAAATGCATGATGTCTGTCCAATAAATGTTATTCCATCTCCTATTCCAGAAGTGCATCTCCAGCTCTTCCACCTGGATGGAGCAGAGAGGAGCTATTATGAGGGTCTGTGTGGCTGAAGTCACAGGGGGAGGGGAGGAGAGGAGAGCTGAGGCTGGCAGGGCCTGCATGTCTTTCTGGGGGTACATTTGGTGCTTTTAAGTGCTCCAGGGTGGATAAAAGGGTCACATCTGTAAGCTGAGAGCTTTCTCAGTGGATTGCTTGTTCTATAAAGGAGTAATTAAAAGGACACCATGGAGAGGTTTTCAAAGGCTGGAACCTTTCTTCCTGCTGAAGCCTCTGAGGGTTAGGACAGCTGGCTTTCCCCAGGAGGAGTGGTGGGGTGGAAAGAATAATTGACTGGAGTTTTACTCCCAACTTTGCTCAGTCAATGAAATAGTGTGGTCTGAAAGCAGCTGTGTTAACCCTGTCATTCAGCTTCCCCTCCTACTAAATGGGGATTAAACTCCCCCTCAGCCTCTTTCCCTCCAGGAGAGGATTGTTGTGGAACCATTGAAAGCACTCTGAACTTCGTGGAAAGGAGACCTCAAATTGAAAACAAGGTTTCATTAGCAGCACTATTGTTTCCCACCCTTAATTTCTGTAATTTGGTGGTGCTGTATAATTACATCAGAAAGGCATAATTATTGAGGTCTTGCCTGGAAAGCCACACGGACATTCCATTTGGATATAAGTATAATATTGTTACGTAATAACCTGTAGAAATCTGCATTTAATTGTGGTGGCCAACTTGCCTCTTGTTGACCCCTTCCATTCAGCCCATTCTGTGTGGTAGAGACCATTTCTCAGTTCCTGGGCTCTGCTACCAGAATGCCCAGGTTCATGCCCACTGTGGTTGGAGCAGTGGGTCCTATGGCAGCCACTCTGATCAAAGTGAGCATTATGGCACCCAGGTCTTCAGTGTAAACCCTGGGGTCAGAAGTACCTGCACCTTTGTGCATTCAATGCATAGATATCAGGCATGGATGTACTAAACGCCATTCCAGGTGCTGGGGATTTATCACTGAAACAAAAAAAAAAAAATGTAAGACATCTCCACTGTTGCATGTGTGTACGTGTGGAGTGGGTAGTGATGGGGATAAATAAGATAAAATGGTCAAATACATAGAATGTTATATGATAATAAATGCTACAGAGAAAACTACAATGTGAAGGAAGGTGGAGTAGTATCACTGAAAAGGTCATTGTTTTGTTCCAGATCTAAAGAGGTAAGTCAGTCACCAGGCGAAATCTGATGAAAGAGAATTCAGGCAGCTGGTCTGAAAATGAGGACACCCGGTGTGGGTGTGTCTGAAGTCCAGTGTGACTAATGGAGTGAGCCAAAGGGCAGTGGTGAGAGATGGGGCCAGAGAATGATGGGGCAAGATCAAGGACTGCAGGGCCTGATAGACGATGCAGCAAGGCTAAATCTGACTTGCTTCCTGTTTTATGTATAAAGTTTTATTGGCACACGAGATGCTCATGTGTTTTTATATTGTGTTATGGCTGTGTAACGCTGTAATGTCAAGTTCTGTGACGACAGAGACAGGTGAATGGGGAACCTTACAAAATATTTCCTAACTACCCTTTGCAAAAAAGGTTTAGTGGTTCCTGAAATAAGGCATTTCTGGCATCATTTCCATCTCCTTCATCTCACACAGCATACTGCAGACATGGAGGTAAGAGTTTAGCTCATTCCCTCAGGGTGCAGCAGTGTAGTGTAGTGGGGCGAGAGACAGTTGAAACACAGCTCCATGTTCTCATGCATTGTTCTGGGGTTGCAGAACAAAACAACAAATTCAAAAAATTGATTTCTCAGTATCTACTACAGAAAATACATTTATGTACTCTAACCTAACACTTTCACTCCAGAGTTTATACCCACTCCACATGTCTTCTAAAAGACACATATAGGAAAGTTCCGAGAAACTTCATTCATAATAGCCCCCAAAGGAAAACAAACATGAAAATCTTTCAACATTTGAATGAATAAATAAATTGTGCTATATTCATGCAATGAAATATTATATAGCAATGAAAAAAGAACAAATGACTGCTACACAAGTATTGGATGAATTTCACAAACATAACAATGAATGAAGAATTTAGACATGAAAGAACATATACTACATAATTTTTTTACATGAAGTTCAAAAACAGACAAAACTGATCTATGAAAATAGAAATCACAGGAGTGATTATCAGTGATTATCTTGGATTGCCTAATTGGGAATGCTATGAGAAGATTTCTGGGCATGTAGAAAGCTAGCATATCTTGATCTGAATGTAGGGCTATAACTGAAAATAAGCCAATCAATAAATGGGCTAAGGAACTGAACAAACACTTCACAGAAGAAGAAATCAATCAATCAATGAATATATGAAAAAATGTTCAACTTATCTAGCAATTAGAGATATGTAAAGCAAAACTACTCTAAGAGTTCATCTCACTCCAGTCAGAATGGCAATTATCAAGAACACAAGCAACAATAAGTGTTGGCAAGGATGTGGGGAGAAAGCTACATTCATATGTTGCTAGTGGGACTGCAAATTGGTGCAACCATTATGGAAAGCAGATATGTGGATGCTAATTCACAATGGGGGAGCTGGGAAGAACAGAGAGACTTTATGTTAGGCAGAGGGGAGTGAAGGGAGAGGAGGGGACATGGGGTTAGGAAGGACAGAAGAATGAATCAGACATTACTACCCTGTGTGCATATATGACTATACAACCGGTGTGATTCTACATCATGTACAACCTGAAGAGTGAGAAGTCACACTCCATTTAAGTACAATGTGTCAGAATGCATTCTACTGTCATGTATAACTAATTAGAACAAATTTTAAAAAATTTTTCAAAAGGAAATGAAAATGCATATGCCACACCATGGAGGCTTGAGAGTTGTTTTCACAAGGGCAAATCAGAATAAAAAGATGTCTTTGGGAAAGGAGATAGCATTTTTTAAAAAATCTGAAAAACAAGGCCGACATAGTGTAGATCCGTTTCTCTCTCTTTATGCTTCCTCCTTCCAGTGGCTTTTGATACATTCACAATGTTGTGCCATGCCACGACCTTAATTCCAGAATATTTCCACCACTTCAAAAACAAGCTCTGTACTCACTGGTAATTGCTACTAATTCTCCTTTCTCCTAGTCCTTGGTAACTACTAATGTACATTCTGCTTCTACAGATTTGCTGTACTGGGCATTTTCTACAAGTTGAGTTATAGAATATGTGAATTTGTGTTTGGCTTCTCTCACTTAGCATATTTTGAGGGTTTATCTGTTTCATGGAGTGACTGAATGGTATTTCCTTCTACAGATGCACAATATTTCATTGAGCCATTCATCAACTGATAGGCATTGGGTCATTTTCATTTTTACAGTGGCAATGCTTCTATGAACATTTGCATATAATTTTCTGTGCAGGGGAACATGCTTAATTCTCCAGAATGTGTGTGAAAGGTGATTGTGGATGGTTGGTTACTCTGTTTCACTTTTTTTTTCAATTTTTAAAAATTTGTACATGACAGTAGAATGCATTTACACATTTTGATAGATCACACATAAATAGAGTGCAATCTCTAATTTTTCTGATTGTACATATTGTAGGATCACATCCATCATGCAGTCATACATGTACGTGAGGTAATGTCCGTTTCACTCTACTCTCATTCCTACCCCCATACCCCTTCCCCTCCCTTCACTCCCTTCTACCTAATATAAAGTAACTCTGTTCTTTCCTATTCCCCCCTTATTGTGAATTAGCATCTGCATATCAGACAAACATTTAACCTTTGGTTGATTGGGTTTGGCTTATTTCTCTTAGCATGATATTCTCTAACTTCATCCCTTACCAACAAATGCCATAATTTCATTCTCATTTCAAGCTGAGTAACATTCCATCGTATAAATATATATAATTTCTTTATCCATTCATCTATTGAAGGGCATCTAGGTTGATTCCATATTTTATGGTGAATTGAGCTGCTATAAACATTGATGTGGCTGCATCACTGTAGTGTGCTGAATTTAAGCCCTTTGGGTATAAACCGAGGAGTGGGATAACTAGGTCAAATGGTGGTTCCATTCCAAGTTTTCTGAGGAATCTCCATACTGCTTTCCATAATGGTTGCAACAATTTGCATTCCCACCAGCAATGTATGAGTGTTCGTTTTTCCCACATCCTCACCAACATTTATTATTGCTTGTATTCTTGATAGTTGCCATTCTGATTGAAGTGAGATGAAATCTTAGAGTAGTTTTGACTTGAATGTCTCTAATTGCTAGAGATGTTGAATTTTTTTAATGTATTTGTTGATCAATTGTGTATCTTCTTCTGTAAAGTGTTTGTTCAGTTCCTTAACACATTTATAGATTGGGTTATTTGTTTAACTTTTTGAAGAACTACCAGACTGCCCATTTACACTCTTACCTGCAATATAGGAGAGTTTTAGTTTCTCAACATTTTCACAATGGCTCCATTATGGTCTGTCCTTTTATATTATGGTCATCTTGGTGAATCTGAAGTGGAATTCCATGGTTGATTTAGATTTGCATTTCTCCAATAACTAAGGTAGATTTTAACTTTGTAGCGTATTTCAAAAATGGGAAGTAAGTCAAACAATTTTGCTTTTTTCAAGATTGTTTTAAATCATTCTGGAATCCACTTTATGTTTAGAATCTAATTATTAATTTCTGCAAAAAGGCTAGCCAGGGAGTTTGATTGAGATTGAATTGATCTGTAGATCTCCTGGGACAAAACTGTACATTAACAATTTTGTCTTCCCATCCATGAATATGGAGGTCTTATTATGTAGACCTTTAATTTTTTCAACAATGTACATTAAGTTATTCTAGCACAAGTCTTATACTTCTTTTGTTTAATTAATTATTCCTGCTATTCTTTCTGGTGATATTGCATATTGGAATAATTTTCTTAATTTCATCTTCAGATTGTTCATCTACTATCTAGAAATTCAATTGGTATTTGTATTCATTTTGTGTCCAATGTATATTATTAGTTTTTGAAATTGTCTTTAAATCAGATAGGAGCAAAAAATTACAACAACATTCACATATGTCCTTTATATTTTCATTTTTAGCTACCTTTACCTTTTGTTTTTATTCATGTGGATTCAAGTTATTGTGTAGTGCCCTTTCAGTTCGGTTTGAAGGACTCCTTTTAGTATGTCTTATAATGCAAGAAATTCAACCTCTGTGTATCTTGGAATGTCTTAATATATGCTTCATTTTATTGCAGTTCATCATTTGGTAGTTCTCTGAGAATGACACTTTGAGAGAGTGACAACTCCTTTTGTACCCCTTATTTCACTTCTCCACTGGCAGCCAGGCTAATGGTTTTTACTGTGAATTTGGTCCCCTTTTTTTGAAGGTTAAAATAGAGTGGGGTAGTGGGCAATGGAGTGAAAACAAGTTAAAAGGCCATGAAGTTCTTACTGAGATTTTTTCATTTTTCTTGCATAAATGCTACCCAGATTGTTGCAAGCCTCTGGTTAATTTCCAGAGTTGTAAAATAGAGTTGATTGAAAAAATTTTTTTTGTCATTGGTTTTATGGAGGAGAGAATTATCAGAGGGTAATTGTTCCTACATCCTCAACTTTTTGAATGCATCTGTGTGGCAGGAATACTGAAGTATGCTAGAGAGAACTTATATTCTATTGGAGAGAGAGAGAGATTATGTGCAAATACAGAGCAATGTAGATATCTTGCTACTCAAATTATCCAAGGACTTGAAGAATTGATATGCCAGGAGGTTGTGAGGAAGGAATGCAGAATATTGAGTTCCTCCCTGGATCTATTGTATTTTAACATTTTAAGAAGATCTCCAGGTAATTTACAAGTACATTAACTTTAGAGAAATGCTGATGTCATGTACTTCTCATTAGGTAAAGCAAGGGCTCCTTCTGCTACCTAGAACCCCTTTATCCAACTTTATCAGCTTAGCACAACATATTTCTCACGTATAGTGTTTCCAATGTGGGTGAGTGGAGACTCCCTCCCATTCTATGGCACAAGGATTTGGTTCTATTAACTTTTTAACACCATCATATAAACACAAAACTTCCAAGTTTTCCACTCAAATGGAATCAGCATACTGTCTCTCAAATGCCTCAGCCAATAAATGAGACAGGAGACTTCTGTTCATAATCCATTGCCATGAGCTAGTCACATAGCCCTAGTCTAAATAAGCTGAAAATGTACAGATGGGGCACCTGAATTATTTTCTGAGTGCAATTTCTGCTACTCCTCTTCAGAAAGGTTCACATGGTCCAATAGGAATAATCAGAGTAAGGAAAATTTCAACTTTAGAAAAATCACAAAAAAGGTTAAAAAAATATAATTTTGATTTGGAGCTCAGAAGAGGCACTGGATCCAAAAGCTAAACAAGCAGAGGAAGATAGGTATTAGAAGATGAAAAGAGAACATAAATTTAATACACACAATATTCTAAGAGGAAGTACTGGGTATCAACATTTATACGAAGAGAAAAAATGTGTAGACATTTCATAAAATCCTCTGGCTTCATTGTAAACTTGAATCACAATTTTGCCAGCTTTTTTTGACAGTTTGATTTGGATGGATTCAGGGAGTCAGAAGTAACAAATCCTGAAAGTGTTAAGATCAACTTGTAGGTTGTTATAAGAGTGGACATATGTCCTTGTCCAGAGACAGGCAGGTGGATACAGGGCAATGCATATAAGATTGGACGTTTGGAGGTCCAATCTTCACTTTAGAAAGATTTCACTTCACTCCAATTTACTTCAGAAAAATTAGGGATGAAATAGCAAGAGCCAGACAGCTATACAATTAAAACTGGTCCTAATCCCAGCTCTGTTAGGCATTCACTGTGGGTTTTTAAGCAAGATCTTAACACTATTGAGTTTTATGAGAAGACTGATGTA
Organism: Glaucomys volans; assembly: GCA_020662805.1. NCBI lineage: Eukaryota > Metazoa > Chordata > Mammalia > Rodentia > Sciuridae > Glaucomys > Glaucomys volans. The sequence goes on from JAJEJO010002072.1 coordinate 261,717, forward strand.
AACCAGTGGTTCTCAACATTGGCTGTGCATGAGAATCAGAATCATCCATGAATCTTTCAAAAAAAGTCCCAGACCAAATGAAACACTCTCTGGAGATGACACCAAGATGCCTTTAGAAAGCTAGATCATCCCAGTGTCTTCATACTTGAATGTGCATGGAGATCAATTGAGGATCTTGTTGAAATGAAGATTCTGATTTACCTGGGTCTGGGATGTGACCTGCAATTCTGCTTGCTAAGTGCTGCTGCTGCTAGTCCAGGCTCCCAGGCCTAGGGCATCTGAAATAGATCATCAATTTAATTCAAAGGCTCTTTTCCCCAACTTAACCAAATTGGCCAATGATTTTAACAGGGTTTAAAAGCAGGCTAGGCTGAATTGGGTAGAAAAGACTGGAGGGAGGAGTGAAATATTTCCACTCAAGGCTAATCCAGCTCCAGTGAGGTACATGAGTGGGCACCGCTTATCTCTCATGTCAGCATTCCCCTGCCAGGGATCCCAGGAACATGACCTCTAGGGATGCCAGGCAGACTGATACAGGATTGGAAGGAATCAGACTTAGGCCATGGATCAACAGGAGCTGTGTTGTGTCACTGGGCAGTGAAGAAGATAAGAAAGGTGAGGATGGGGAGGGCGGCCAGTGGTCGCTGAGGAACCCAGCCAGTCATTTTCACATGCATTGCACTGTGTATCTTAATAAAACTCTAAGTCCTGTCATCATTTATCTCATTTTCTAGATTGGAAAATTGTGACTCAGAAGGCGAATCACTTGTCAGTCAAGAAAGCATTTGTGTGACACCTAAACCCACCATCTTCCTATTACAGCACACTAAAAAGTGTCATATTTTCAGTTGACGGTGGACAGAAGAACTGGGGGCTGTGTCCTTCCTTCATGGGCCAGGTTATAATGGCTATGATGGTTGGGTTGCTCCTCTAGTGATTCCATCTAGTATTTTCCATATGTAGTTTACTTACAGACAAGAAGACGAGAAGATCCACAGATGTAAACTATGGGAAAGGAAGCAATGAGAGTTCAGGAATTGTCACAGATTGTTTCCCTGGCTCTTCCCACCCTCTGTAGCCCACCATTTATTATTTCCAGAAAAAGGCAAAATATATGATGTAATACAAGTTTGTTATATTACATCACGTAGATCTCTTACTTCTTGGCCCTTCTCCATTCCAAATAGACATTGCTAAGTAGAATGTAAGTGGAATATCCTTGGATATTTGCATGCTCTGTTCCTTCTCATATTCTGATAGCTTCCTTCTCTCACCTCCCAGGCTTGGCTCTGATGCCCCCTTCTCACAGAACACATTACTGACCAGCCCAAATGAAACATCATTCACCATGTGAGTGACCCCATAATTCTCAATTATCCAAACTTGTTTGAATTATTTAGGGCTTGTGTGTGTGTGTGTGTGTGTGTGTGTGTGTGTGTGTGGTATTTTAAATCTCTTTACTATTTCACCTGTTCACTAAAATAATGGGTTGCAAATTTATTCTGAAAGAGCCCCCAAAATATTTTAGGCTTTGTGAGTGATAGAGTCTTTGTGGCAATTGCTCAGCTATTGTTATGAGTGTGTCGATGTTTCACTAAAATTGTTTTTATAGAAACAGATAGTAGGTTAGATTTGGTCTACAGCCCTTTGCTTGCCAACAACTTGATTTAGAAAATAAGTCTTACTAGGGCATTGTCTTATATCCTATTGTATTTATAGCACCAAAACGAACAAAACAAAACAAAACAAAACAAAAAAACGATTACCTAACATCTAGTACCATTTAGTGGATTTATTTTCAAATGAATGAATGAATACACAAATGAATCCACTTGCTCAGCAAATAGGGGCCACAAAAGAACATACACAAAGAAAATAAGTAAATTAGGAACTTTTAAACCTGGGAACCTATCTGCTAAGACAGTGTGCTATCTCTGCTACCATGTCCTATCTTAACTCTTAAAAATTACTTCAGAAAAATTAGGGATGAAATAGCAAGAGCCAGACAGCTATACAATTAAAACTGGTGTGGATCCCTGTGAGGGGCTCTATAGCTGGCCCCTTCTGAGCTGAGCATGGTCAAGGTTGAAGGTTTGAGTTGGTGGAACCAGAGAAATGAAGAGATCTAAGAAGAGAGAAGACTTGTGCTCCCATCTGATTTGGGCTTGGGGAGCTGGAGAAGTGCTGTGTGTGTTTGTAGAAGTGGATGTAGAAGTGGGTGTGCCAGAAAGTCTAATCAATCTTAGAGAGCTTCTGCTTGTGCAATATGGTAAGGGCCAAGACTCAGTGGGTCACTGTGCATCTAAATGCAGCTCAGCCCTGACACAGACCTTGAGTTGGAATGAAGGGTTGAGAATGTTCTCTCAGGTGTCAGCCTGGACCACTAATCTGAATCCTGAGAAGATGAGGACTTAGAAGATGCCAGAATGAAGCAGATGCTTTTCCTCCATTCATATCATGAACACAGGAAAGCCTGCCTCATTGGCTTGTGCTCAGTGAGGTCACACATCATTTGTGCTTAGAAGGCCCCTGTCCTTTGCTCTACTACTGCCCTCCTGAAACTCTTAATAATTTTTGGAGAGGTCCCTGTTTTCATTTTGCTCTGGGTCCTACAAATCATATAGCTACTCTGCCTCTACATTAACATACTAAACTGAGACTAAAACACAGGGAAAGGGAAAATAATTTCAAGCCTGAACTGAGAAAATTTTGAATGGACTCAGTTTCCCCTAAATGGTTGAACATGAAGCCTTTGCTAAGAAGTTGGATGGTATTTTAATAGGATTCATTAACATCTAGAAAAATAAAGGAATTTGGAATTCTGCTAATGTACATCAGTGGGCCAAGACCACTGTTCTCGACTGATGGGAAGGAAGAGAAAAGCTTAGATAATTTCTAGCAGATTAGTTGAAGACCCTATGGAGCTTTAATTCTTTCTGAAAATATCAGAAAACTGAATTCTCAGTCACCAAGACACTTGTTCAGAATTATCCTTTGTTGAACTGAGGAAGCAGGGTCATTTTGGAGCACTGGGGAAACTGCCTAATTTATATTCCTTGCATAGTCCTTATGAATTAAGCAAAATACATTTATATTCAAGAACTCAGAGCTTTAGGTCTAAGATCAAAACTTGGTTTGTGTTGAATAAGCAGATTGGGCAGTATAGGCTCTCTCCCAACAGAGACCAAAGGAGGCCAGGCAGAGGCCACTAGGAAGGAGGTTGGGATAAAGAGGCATGACCAGTGCAGCTAGCAGATCATTTGGCATTAGAATAACACTCATCCATGTCCATTCTGGGTGAGACCAACATCATTGTCACTCTAGAGGGCCTGTTGCTGACTTTCAATGTCCCCTGATTGCCTAATGGGCCACATGCAAAGTTCTCACTCAGCTCCACTGTGTCTGACCCCCACTTACTGTCCACCTTCATCTTGCATCTTGCTATTCCCTGCCTCCAAGCTTTTCATTTTCCTATGTCCTGTCTGAATTAGCTTTCTCTCCTCTTTTACCTAGTGATCATGTCTCCATTTTATCCCTCCAATAGAGTCCCACTAACTCATCCAAACACAATTGCTATCTCTGTCCTTTGGGTCAACACTGTAATTCATAAATTCAGCTATTAATGGTCTATTATCACTTGCTGTTTAGATTGCAATCTGGGAGCTCCATCAGGGTAAGGACTGGCACAGTTGCTCCCTAGCACCTGGACAGAAATATGATGGGTTTTTAATAAATATTTGTGAAATAGTTTAAGGAATGAATGAATGAATGATGGAATGAGTGAACAAATGGACTCTTGGCTGGTCTGTGAGATCTAATAGGATAAAGGCCATGCTTTGTTACTTGTGAGTTATTTATATCTTGCACAGTTTCTGGTGGTTAAGAAAAATTCTGTTATTGTTTATTTGCAAAATAGAGATGCCACTGGAGGACCATATCTCCCTCTGGTAGTAGAAAAGCCTGGATACTCAGTGGAGAATAGCTGCCCTGTGTAGAAAGACTGAGGCAGTGTAGATGCTGACATGAGATAGCTCAACTAACTTCAACATAAGACCCTTTGGCATTCCTTAATTGATAATCAGCCTTTGCTTTCACGGACAGAAATTTGCTCTGAGTAATGTAACTACACTTTCTGTTAGCCTGGGACAGTATTGGTTAATGGCTGTTGTCCTGGAGTATCAGCTGATCCCTGTTCTTTCACCGAAGTGTCCTACCTTGGAAGATAAATTATGTGGCCACCCTGGTTGTGTGCTAAATGAAATGCATACCTTAAAGTACATTATAGGTCTCAAGTATTATTAATGTTTTCACAAAGGCCAAAATGTGCTAGCACCTGATGAAGCTTGTAATGAGATAAAGAGAGATGAGAAAAATGTTCACAAATTAAAATGCAGTGAAGTATCACCAGATAAGCAAAAAAATAGTTGCATATGACACTGTCCATGTGCTTGTGCATTCTAGGGAAGTCTCCAGAGAGACCATGGCCTTGAAGAAGCACCAGGAGTGATACAGAATGGATTCTTTTTGCAACAATTGAGTTTTCCTACATTTCCCTAAAGTACCTGAAGCTACACTCCCTTGATTTATGCTAGCAGTTTCTTTTGTCCCTTTTCCTGCCTTTGCCTATGGTGTCCACAGTCCCTGGAATGTCTTTTCTCCTTCAATGCACTTATCTGAATGTCACTCATTCTTCATGATACAAGTTGAGCCCTGCAGTTCAAGGTCTTCCCCCTTTCATGGTTATTCCCACATATTTTAACTCCTGTACACCTTAAAACCTATTCAACTAGTTTGTCACTTACCATACTACTGCCTTCAAATCTTTCTTTCCGTTTTTAATCTGTTTGCCTTTACAAGTAAAAAGTAAATCCATAAGTAAGACTCACAAAGGTTTGGCTGGAAGAATGGAGACTGACAGCCAGCAACCTTAGAGTGAGTGGGACAGAGAGGAGGGTAAGGCAGTGAGTTCTAGGACCAGGTGTCAGCCAGAGCTAAGTTATCTGTGAGAAAGCACCTTCCCCCTAGACCCGAGCAAAGTAAATGGTCCCTGAAGAGTGAGCCTGGGGCACACAGTTCTCAAAGATTGGAAGGGAGAAGTGTAGACTTCGGTGTCATTGGCAGGGGTGGCGGCAATTGAATGAGGGACCCCACGTGGTGGTGAGTTCAGGAAATGTTGGCTCTTCATGTCCTGCCCTTTGGCCACTCTACCCGCAGAAGGAAAGTCTAGGAATGGTGGGCTACATGCAAGACCCAGGTGCAATCATGGGAGGGACAGCAAGTAGCTTTTCCAGGATATGGGTAGATTCTTGGAGCAGGGCAAGAACATTTCCAGGAGACCCAAGGATTTTTCTGGAATCAAGAGAAAATCCACACAGGACAACATCCTAGTCTTCTTGGAATGAGAGACCACACATGACAGGAAGAAATATCTCAAGAATACTTTCTTTATTTTGATTCAGAGAAAAATCTTTAGGAGGCCCTGAGATTAAAAAGACCCTGAAAGCAATGAGTATCCTGGTGATGGTTCTAAACTTCCAGTCAGGAAAACATCTATTACACCCAACACTATTATCTTCCCCTTCTTCTCACCACTTGTCTAGCTGCCTGCCTCCCTCCCTTTCTTTCTTCCTTTCCTCCCTTCTTCCTGTCTTCCTTCCATCTTTCTATCCATCACCCCAAGTTGAATGTAAATCCATGAAAATCATTAATAATGTAGTGCAATGATTTATATCACTACAGCATTTATTCTGATGTCCTAAATCTAAACTGTAGTGGGTGCTCAATGAATGCTTTCCAATCAAATGATTAGCTGGGAGTGTTCATGAAGATAAGGTATTTTCCTTATCTGAGTCACTCTTAAAATTCAAACATCAGACATAAGTAATGCCCATGGCTCCTCAGTTATTTATTTTGGAAATATCCTTTTCAGATTTTAGATATGTTATTTTTCTAATACAGACTATACTATTTATAGTATTTTTCCCAAAAATTTTAACATAACATTTCTTCTATGTCATATTATGGAAATTATAAATAGATACAAAAAATGAAAATCTCCTTTTAAGGTCCATAAAAGTTTTAGTGCTCGTAGAGCTCCAGGTTTAGATATTTTGCTTTTAGTGGTTTTTTCCTCCTCCCCTGAAGCTTGGGTAATGGTGATCACCAAAAGAGAGAAACAGAACAAAACACGAGTGAGGAGTCAGGTTCTAGAATCCAATGTTCTTATCAGATTAGAACTGCAGGAACTGGAAGGCAGGTTGACCAGCATGGTTTGCCTGAACACAGCTAGAATCCATCAGGTAATGCATTAACCCTCTGAGCAGCACCCAGGGTGGTCACCCAATAAGCTAGAATGAAGACATTACCAGAGAAGAGGATGTTTCCTTGCAAACAGGCAAAGGCATTTGCTGAGTTGATATGTCTCTTATTTTCTCTTGACTTTACTTGGTGCATGAATCAGGGATGGTGGTAGATCCTCCCACTTGGGCTTTGGTTCACCCCCACCTATCTTGTCACATATATAAACTTGTTCCTTGCCTGCTGGTTTTGTGTGGGTTTTCTCCCCCTGCCAGCCATTCTCTGCTCCTCTCAGCCCAGCCCTTTAAGCCCTCTCTAAGGTCAGACAATCTCAGAGAGAGCATGAACATACCAATAGCCTACACCCCGCATTTCTTTCCTGACCTCTTAATGTATGAAATTTCACATGTGCAACAATAGTTGCCAAAGCTTGGACAACTTTTTCCACTTAAGAAGAGCGTCCCAATGGGTGGGCTCTGTTTCAAACTTCCCAGTGGACCAAAGACCTGATTCCCTCAGTTCTAGAGGCAGCTGGAGTCCCTAGCCTTGTCTCCAGGCACATGTTGGGAAGCACTGATCTAAACCATCAGCTTAGGAGCAGTGTCTTTAGAAAATCTGACTCCTTCTTTATTTTTCAATAATAAAGAAATAACCCTCTTTTTCTGGGTCTCCAGAAAGCCATCTGAAAAGCACTGCTTGCTCAGGATAAATGGGCTCATGATAATGGACTGGGGTGTAGCTCAGTGGTAAAGTGCTGGCCTAGCATGCCTGAGGTTCTAGGTTCCATACTTAGTACTGCAAAATGAATGAATAAATAAATAAAGAATAAATAAAGAAGAATGACATTGCTGAGTCATTACCTTCATGTCTACTCATCATAAACAATTTATAAACCTCCAAAGTGGCCATCCTTGACCTGCCTCTGTACTTTGGGACCTGCTACTGTTGTTTCCCCTAGAAGACCTTTCAAATAGTTAATTCATCTTTCAGCTCAAAATGACCTCCTTTGTGAAGCCTTCTGTAATTTCCCCAAGACAAGTGTAGGAACTGCCTGCTCTCTTCTACCAGATTAATTTCTCTACTAATTCTTTTTGTGTTTCATGAAATAATTTTTTAAAAATGACTATCACATGCCAGGAACTCTGCTAAGAAGTGATTTAAAAAAAATGAAATGAGACTTAAACCTTGTCATTGAGATGCTTAGGTTGTTTCTGATCTCATTAGTGAAACTACGTACTTATGTGTTTGTTCTGTACATAACAGAAGCATGATTCCTGGATTTAGGTTGTCCAGGGTCATATTTTGGCTCTACAATTAATTAGCTGTGAGAATGAGAACATTCTTGTCTCTATGGACCTTGGTTTTCTTATCTGTACAATGGGTACATTAATGATACAACTTATTACAAGGAGTAAATGATTTAATGTTTGCAAACAAAACAGTGCTTGAAACTTAGTAAGCACTTAAATATTGGCTATTATTTTATAGATTCTCTTCCTTTTTGGGTAGGTCTTTGATTTTATTTATTTTTTCATATATTCCAAATATTTAAAGATGTATGTAGCACACAATAAATGCTTAATAAGTATTTGTTGAATAAATGAACCATTATACAACAGATTAGTTTTAAAAAGAGAAGACTGTAACTCTTACAACTCTTCTAACATAGGGAATTTGCTATTTATTCCCTGAAGACATTCAGCTTCGACAGCCATGCATGAAACCGTATTAAGCCTGGAGAATTTTCTATCCACTCTGGGGGCTGCTATTGATTTTACCTACTGAAATGTTTGGCTCCTTCATAAAATGAAAAATTATTCACAAACAAAGCAGGAAAACAGTCTTTAAATGCTTATATCTGCAATTCACATGTGATTTAACATTTTTCCTTTTGGATAGGAATGAAAAATCTCTCTGTGTTTTGGATAGGAGTAAAAAATGGCTCCAAATCAATTGGTTATTTGGTCCATAGTCATTTCAGAAGATGTATGGGGAACAAAACAATAATTTTGTAAACTGCTTTTTGCTTGGAAACAGCAGATCAGATTTTCTCCCTGGCTCAGCCAGAAACCAAGATTTTATGTATGGGGGTTTGTTGTGATAGAATTTTCCAGTTAGCTGGGTCAAACACTTAGTGTGAACCATCTTTCTACTCTGCCTAATGATGTTTTGTGTAAACTGACTCTATTTCACTTTTTTGGAATCGGGAGTTTTAGTTTGATGAGAGAAACACTGTGCCTTGCAGAGACCCAAGAGGCATCTCTCCTTTTATAGTTGGTTATCCCTGCTGAGATCAAAGTCTTTTCTTAGATTTTATACAATTTTTGTAATTTTTATTTTTATTGGTGCATTATAATTATATGTAATAGTGGAGCTTATTATTAAATATTTATGCAAGCACATAACATAATTTGGTCAATTTCATTCCCTGTACCTCTCCTTTCCCTGCTCTTTTCCCTCCCTGTGGTTCTATTTCTCTATTCTGCCAGTCTCCTTTCTATTTTCATGACACCCTCCTGCTTTTTCTTCCTTTTCCCTCTCTAGCTTCTACGTATGAGAGAAAATGTTTGACATTTTATTTTCTGAGTCTTTTTACACTTAGCATAATGCTTTCAAATTCCATCCATTTTTCAACAAATAGCATTATTTCATTCTCTTAATGACTGAATAAACCTGCATTGTGCATATATACCACATTTTCTTTATCTATTCACCTGTTGATAGACACCTAGGCTGGTTCCATTATTTGACTACTGTGAATTGTATGGTTATAAACATGGATATGTATGCATTGATATAGTAGGATGACCGTAAATTTTTTGGCTAAATACTGAGGAGTGGAATAGCCAGGTCATACGGTGGTTCCACTTCTAGACTTGAGGAAACTCCATACTGATTTTCAAAGTGGTTGAACTAATTTACAATTCCACCAACAGTGTATAAGTGTTCCTTTTCCCCCACATTTTTGCCACCATTTATTATTATTTCAGAGTCTTTTCATAGCAGAATACAAGTCTGTCAGTCTTCTAAATCTTGGAAACAGGGCCTAAGTCTTCCCAAAGACTCACATAGAGCTCAATTTCAGACCAAACATGATCTTCCTTTTCTTTTTACTATCAATTCCAATAAATTATTTAGCACCTCATATATAAGGTCTTTTGCATACATTGTCTCACATGTTTTCAAGTTTTCCAACACTCTACTCATCAGGGTACCAGTCAGAGGAGAATACTCCTTGTGGTTTCTGTGGCTTTTCATATTAATGCTTTCTCATTCTTGCAGTTGCCAGGATTCAGTCTCATGTTTGGGGGTGACCTTCCACACAGCGATTCAGGGATCCAGGCTCAATGTATCTAATGTCTCTGACTTCTTCCAGGACTTAAGAATGCTTCACTGGAAGATCCTCATTCTTTGGGAAACCATGGATGAGTACAATGAGACAAGTTGTGTTCCCCAACCCCCCAAAATATATTCAAATCCTGAACTTCTGTACTTATGAAAGTGACCTAATTGGACATGGGCTCTTTGCAGATATAATTAAGATGAAAGTAAATGAGGTCATACTGATTAGGGTAGGTCTTAAATCCAATGACTGGTACCCTGATGAGTAGAGTGTTGGAAAACAGAAAACACAGGGAAGAAGATTATAGGATGATAGAGGCAGAGACTCAAGTGGACAATCACAATTCAAGGAACAAAAGGGATCATGGAAGCCACCAAGCTTGGAGAGGTATGGACCAGATTCTCCTTCAGGGCTTCCAGGACTGTGAGAGAACACATTTTGTTGTTCTACTACCTAGTTTGGGGTGATTTTTAGTGGCAGTCCTGGGAAGCTATCCCCAAGAGGGAAAATGAAGAGAGGGTTTTCCCACTGTGGATCCTTACGGACTCTAAAGAGCTTGCATCATTGTCTCCTGAATCATTCCATTGAGAAATCTACCATCACACTTATTTTTTGTATTTTTGTGCATATGTGTATTTTCTGTGGCTCCCTTTAAGATTTTATTTTTCACTAGTTTTAAGCAATTTTATTACAGTGTGACTTGGAGTGATATTTTTTGTTGTTGTTTATTTTGCTTTCAGTTCATGGAGCTTCTTAGATATGTGTACTTATTGTGTTCACTGAATTTGGCTGACATTGCCCCATAATTCACTGGCATTGTTTTTAAGTTTTTTTCCTCTATGCGTCATCTGGAATAGTTTTGATTGCTATGTCTTCAATTTCACAAAATACTTTCTTCTGACAGGCCATCTAATCTGCCATTAATCCCATCCAGTGGATTTTTCATCTCAGACATTGTACTTTTCATCTCTAGACATTCAATTTCAGTATCTTTTTTAAACTTTACTTGTCTCTACTGAACATGTTTAATCTTTCCTATAACCTCTTATAACATGTAGAATATGGTCATCATATCTATTTTAATGTACTTAACTGCTAGCTCTATACTCTGTGTCATTTCTGGGTCACTTTTATTGATGGTGTTTTGAATTTCTTCTTCTTATTGACTGTATTTTCCTGCTTCTTTGCACGTGTGGTAATTTATGATTGGCTATTCCACCTTGTTGGATGCTGGATATTTTTGCATTCTTATAAATATATATTTTTGAATTTTGTCCTAGGACAGGGTAAAGTAATTTAGAGACCCTTTTATCCTTTCACATCTTTCTTTAAGCTTTGTTGGCTCAGACCAGAGTGACAGCTACTCTGGGGATAATCTTTCATAGTACTCTGGCATCTTTGAATTATGAGGATTTTTTGCATTGACTTCGGGAACAGGCACTACTTACTCCAGGTTCTTCCTGAGTCCCAGACTTCATTACTGCTGATGCTTCCAGGTGATTTTTTTTCTCACTCCCATGCCCTGATCAGTATTCAACTGAATATTTAATAGGAATTTTCTGCAGATATCTGGAGCTCTCTCTCCCTCTCTTTCTGTCTCTCTCTCTCTCTCTCTCTCCAGCTTTGTCTTTTCCTGTATTCTTCCCTGTAATCTCTAGCCAATTTAGTGTCTGCAGATACGTAGATCTTTCTCCCTAAGTAAGAGAAAGGACTGGAGTCAGACTTAGTTTACTTTACTGAGCTCTGGACTGGAAAATTCCTCCATCTAGTTGTGGCTGGGCAGTTGTAGGGCTCACCCTTTGTTTCCTGTCTCTTAGGGGTCACTGGCCTTGGTTGACTGCTGTCCACTGTCTTGAATGATGTTGGCTCTTAAATTTTGCCTGGTTTTCAGTTTTTCTCAGATGCAAGGGTAATCTAATTTAATTATAATCTAATCATTTTCTCCATTTTTGCCTGGGACTTTAGGGGGATTAATCAGGACCAGGGATTTTTTCTCTCTCTTCCCACAGAGGCTTGGTCTGTGTCTTCTCCCCTTATATGCAGACAGGTTCTGTGACTGCTTTAATAACACAACACAGAGAAAATTGCTTTATTGGTATTTGGGGTCCAGACTTTCAAAAGCCTGGCAGCTTCCTTTCCCGTCTCTTGGAATGCTTTCTCTTGGAACCCTACCATTACAGTTCAGGGAAGCCCTCCACCTTATAGAAAATCTTATGTGGAGAAAAGCAGAGCCCCCCACCCACGACAGCTCCAGCTAAATCCTAGTTGACAACCAGCACCAGCCATGTGAGTGAGTGATCTTGGAAGTAGATCATCCAGTCTCAGTCAAGCTGTCCCAGCAGATGCCACATTGAAAAGAGACAAGCTGTCACTTTAAGCCCTGCCCAAGCAGTAGATTGATAAGCAGTATAAATGACTGTTATTAAATTTCTAAATTTAGGGGTAGTTTGTGACACAGCCATAGATATCTGAAACACCCACTTCTGAAAGGTAAGAGCTCATCGTTTGGCCTAATAATTGAAAGGGGACAGGAAAATGTCATTTAACATGTGCTTCAAAAGAAGAAATTGTGGATTTGCTAAACATATACTATGATAACCTCATCTTTGGAGTGGCCATAGTTATACTGAACATTTTGGGAGGCTATGATTCAGAAAGGTTAAAAAAATGCATGCAAGGTCACAAAAAGTAAGTGGAAGCATTCAAAGTTTGACTTTGACTTTTTTGATCCTCCAACCTAAACTTTCCTGCATTTCCTTCCATTAGCCTTCATTCATCTGAACAGCTAAGGTCCTGCCCCAAACTGTAGTCCTCCTTGTGCATACTCATATATTATTTTTATTTTTCTGTATCCTGCTCCTCTGTACATGGTTGGGACTGATAGGAGACTGGGAGGTAAAGTGAAGGAGACTCCAAAATAGGGCACATGTGAAGCTTAGTCATATGGCAAAACAGGTTCCCCCAATGAGTCTGAATCCATCAAATAAAAAAATCTAAGGTGCTGTCACATTTAGGGAATCCAAGAGTCAAAGTGCAGGGCTAAGGAATGTTTATGGTGATCTTGAGTAGTCCGAGGACTTGAATTGTGCCTGACACTTACAGGCAAGACAAAGTATGGCTCAGATATACTTGAAAGAAAGCAAAGGGCTGGGACTAGTATTGACTCTGTTGCTAAGGATTTCACTTGGGTTGATGTAGATTTAAAAGGAAAACCCTAATGCTACAGTTTATGAAGGTTGACTGTGTCTTACTGAGTTTTACCGAGTTTTACTTGGTTAGGCTATCATACCCAGTTGTTCCATCAAAACTTAATCCACACTGGGTACAATGACGTAGGCCTATAATCCTAGTTACTCAGGAGGCTGATTTAAAATTCTAGACCAGTCTGAGTAACTTTGTAAGACCCTCTCCCAAGTCAATAATAAAAATGAAAAGGGCTGAAGATGTCCCCCAGAGGTAGAGGGCCCCTGGGTTCAATTCCCAGTACCACACACATACAAAAGCCTAAGTCAGGTGTTGCTGTGAAATATTTTGTAATATACTCAGTTGACTAAGTGCAAAAGATATTTTTTTTATTAAGGACAATCGATTGTAATTATTAATATATGTAGCTGTATACAATCAGTTGAAAGATCTTACAGGCAAAACAAATTTCCCTGATGAATGAATGAGAGGTTTTTCTCTAAGACAGGAGCGATATCTCCTGCCTTCAGTGTCCAGCATGCCAGCCTGTTCTATGGATCGTGAACTTGCCATTCCTTGCAATTGTGAAGGCCGATTCCTTGAAATAGCGATCTCCCTCCCTCCCACTGGCTCTGCTCTGTACAGAACCCTGACTGATAAATGCTCCATGAGGGGCTCATGGAACACAGATAAATTACCATTCCAATAACACACTTGAGTTCTTTTCTAAAACACCAGAGAATATAGCAACTAGCATTAGGACTCAGTTACAAATATTCAGAGGGGACCAAATGCTACCGCCAACTTGACCTGATCTTGGTGGCATCAATTACACCCTTGAAAGACAGGAGCAAGTTTTCCCATGCCCTAATCTCCATTGCTCAGCAAATCAATGCATACTCATCTTGGAAAGCTGACTTCTTGCCCTAGAAACCCAGGGACATCTCAGCAGGCAGACTTGCCTCTCATATCCAACATTTATTCTTAAACTGGGGTTCAAGTGCTGTGGGGACCAGAGCTGCTTTAAGGAATTTCTCTGACAGGCAATTATCTGCATTGCACACCAGGATGAGGCAATGCTCACTGGTAGGGAGCAATTTAAACTCTATGCACACACCAGTGGCCTCTGAATTAACTGCAATGCCTGTGTTAAAAAGGGAGAAAGAGGTATAAAAGAAAGAAGGGGAGATCTACAGCCAGTGTCATTATGGGCAGCTCAATGAAGACATCTGCTCCATGCCCAGTGGCGGTCAGAGCTGCAGATAAGACACATGACTGTGTGAAGGGGATGGAGAATGAGATGTGGAAATATTATCATGTCATTCTATAAATCAGTGGTGCATCCTTACTTTGAATACAGCAGCCAGGGCCAGCTGTCTTATCTCAAAAAGGATATAAATGAAAGGGTGAAAGGCCAGTGAAGGGCAGTGGAGCTGATTAGAGGCACCGGGGACAAGGTGGGGGCAGGAGGCAAGAGGGTGGATTTCGCCAGCAGTGAGAATGGGGATGATTAGAGCTCTGTATTACAGAACCCTGTGGAGTGGCGAGAGACCAGGTAGAGGTAAATGAAGTAATGAAGGGCTCCCCAAAGGCCAGGTGGGTGTTCCTATTTATCCTGCCTCATGAAATTAAATGGCAACAGATTTGAAATGGATGAAAGGACATCTCTCTTACTGCATGAGGTGCTTGGTTTTCAACTGAGCTTGTGGGAGGCTGCCTGCCTGGCCTAGAGAGAGGAGTGCTGGGGAGGTTAGGCTGGGAGTGAGGATGCACTGTCTCTCATTAGGTGGGTGGCCTGCTGGCTTCTCCCATCTGAGCCTCAGCTTCTGCACCTTTAGAATGTAGGGGTGGGACCACATTTTCTAATGCCCTTCTGACTCTGAAGATCTTTGATTCTCTGTGTCTCCCTGTGGTGAGTTCAGGGAAGCCCAGGAGCCCTGTGTGTTGCCTCCTTCCCTGCTTCACTCCCCCTACTGGGAGAGGAGAGGAATAGGCAGGCTGGGAAAGGGGGTGGCAGAATGCCTGGAGCTTCCCAAGGTCATCATGGCAATTGACTATATAAACCTGGGACACTGATGGGATGGAATGTTTCAGGATATAAATTAGAGATAAATTAATTTAATTAGATAAATTAAAAACCTCTTTTTAAATCCCAGAGCAATTCCAGCTCACACTTCCCAGCTTCTTGACTTAAGTAAATTACCAAATTATTTATCTTTCCTGAGCCTCAGTTTCTTTCTTTTTTAAGTGGGAATAATATGGTCACTTACCTTATAAATGTTGCATTTAAGGCACTTAGCTACATGAGCAGCTTTTAGTAAGTGGAAGCTAGTATTAAAACCACGGTCAAAAAGATTGGCGTAAACCTGTAAGTAATAATGACAAATCAAACTGGTAATTAATGAAATGTTTAGGATTTAAAAGCCAATCTGTCATCACAGGAAGTATGTGCTTTTCCCACGAGGTCACAGTGCTTTTAGTTGAGGGCAGAAACTGCCCACAGTCCAAGGCAGGGTTTGATGAATGCCACTTGATTGAAATACATAAGAAGCACCATGAGAGGTTAGGGAGGGGAAATGCTCACTAGGATGCACTGGGGTAGTCCTAGAGGGCTTTTTGGAAGAAGTTGAATCGGGACTTAGTTAAGCAGAAGACTAAAGTGAAAGCCAAGGGGAATTCACAGCAGGAGAAACTGCAAGCATCTACATGTGAGAGAAACGTGCGGTATTTGTCTTTTTGTTACTTATTTTTCACTTAACACAATGTTCTCTAGTTCCAAGTATTTTGCTGCAAGTGATAGGATGGCGTTCTTTTTATGATTGAATAATATCCCATTGTGTATATATGCCATATCACCCTTCCATACATACAAATGAAATAATAATATGCTTTTAAAAGCAATTCAGCCAGCTGCTTGGGAAGCTGAGGTGGAAGGATCACAAGTTCAAGGCCAGCTTTGGCAACATAGTGAGACCCTATCACCAGCATTCTCCTATACACATAAAAGAATAATTAAAAAGTGCTTAAAAAAGAAAATAATTCAGAGAGGCCAGCTTAAGCCCAGTAAACACTCTTGCCTTCTTCGAGTTCATAAATCCAATAGGGCAATGCTGATGTTGATGGAAGTGGCAGAAAGGAAGGACGTGGTCTCAGTTTGAACTTTTTCTGAAGGAAATGAGGAGCCACCTGAAGGACTGTGAACTCTTCTCCACACACACAATCTTCTCTACACCACAGAAGTGTGTTTGATCCAGGTGCAGTGGTGCATGTCTGTAATCCCAGTGGCTCAGGAGGCTGAGTCAGGAGGATCTCAAGTTCAAAGCCAACCTCAGCAAACTAAGCAACTCAGTGAGACCCTGTCTCCAAATAAAATACCACATAGGGCCGGGAATGTGTCTCAGTGACTGAGTGCCCCCGGGTTCAATCTCCAGTAACCCCTTCAAGAAAAAAAAAAAAAGTGTGTTTGAGGAGATTAATGCAGCAGCTGCATTTAGGTTAATGACAGAGACTGAGTCCAAGGCTGTCAAAGCCAGGCACAGCCAGGCTCTGAGCAGTGAGTTCTGAGCAGCAAGGATAAGGATGGTGGCTTGGGGTTATGGCAGGCAGGGGAGGGGCAGCATAAAAGAAAGATCAAGTAGCAACAGCAAATACCCTGAGAGGATCTGCTGTGCCCTGGGCTTTCTTTAGGGCTTCCTTGAATCTTCATTAGCAGCCCTACAAGGCAGGCACCAAAATGCTCTGTCTGGCTTTGAAGCAGGCACACCTGAAATTGAATCCTTGATGCAATTATTGCACAAGAAAATGAATCAGTTCTCTCCCCAAATGTCAGTGTTCTCACCTTTTGAATGGAGCAATATTATCCATCCTGCAAAATTGCTTGGAGGATTAAAGATAATGAGTGAAAAGCCCCTGACAGTCGGAACCTGTCTTGTAGAAAGTGTATGCAAGACAGATACTCTTATTATCATCTTTATTTTTAAAGATTGCTCAAAAGAATTTTAGCCTCAGATATGAATGGGTGCATGAAACGTAAAGGGTCAAAGATGGTTCCAGAATTCCCAGTTGTCAGAGTCTGAGAAAATGCTGTTACCGCAGACACAAACAGGGAAATTGGTCCTGAAAGAAATGTGATAGGGTTGTTTGGTTTTGAAGTGATGGCCAAGCATCCAAGCAGAAAAGTTTGACAGACCATTCAAAGCATTAAGCCAGATCTTGGGCAAGATACCAAAACTGTAGAGAAAAATTGAGCAATTTATCAAGTGTCTAAAATATCTTGCCCACATAATGACAAACATCCAAAATTGTTGGAACCTTTTTACATGGTTTTAAATGTCGACTTTATCTTAGAACTAGGCTTGTATTTATGTGTAGACAAAGACCTCTTGTTTTTCTCTAGATTATGAATCCATTTTTTTCTCAAGATCTACATGGTCCAAATCACCTTTTTTCTTTTTTTTTTTTTTTTCAGAAGACTGAAAAAGGGTTAAACAGGAAACTGACTTCTCTTTTAGCTCTCAGCTCTTCATTTTTTTTTTTTTTATTATTCACACCTCAACAAATCTTACATCATTACCTTTTTGGAATTGCAATGTAATTTTGGTGATTAACTTTAAATTGGGGATAATACACTGACAGGCATTAACATAATGTCAAAACATTTTCTTACAATTATTTCTTAACCTCCTTTAAATCACTCTTTCCCTGCAGACCTTTATTAATGTAATATGGACAACACACAGGAACTCAGAGCTATGGAAGGGAGGATTGGAGGCTGGAAGTGCATATCAGAAATGATCAAGGCTAGTGCAAGACAGTGGAACAGAGCTCTGCGTTGTCTTCCTGCCTGGGAGCAGGAGTGAGGAGATGAGCGCTGGAAGCGGCTCCTGGGATGTTTGGGTTAGAGTGGCTGGTAGGAGTTTTGTTCCCATTGTCACATCTGTTACCATTACCCAAATGGAGCATGCATTCTGGTGAAAAACGAAAACAGCTTGGCAGGCCCAAAATAGTAGCTCAGCTCCACATGGAGAGACTTAGGAACCAGACAGCGCCTGCTAGAAGCAGAAGTGGAAATAATACCATATAAAGTGAGAGAGTCTTAGAGTTTTCAAAACATTTTTACTCGTAGTATCTACTTTGAGAATCCCAGCCACTTTGTGAAAGTAGGCAAGGTCAATGTGGATCAGCCTCATTTTATGGAAACTGGAGCATTTTAAGTGACTTGCCTCAAATGATAGAGTGTCTATGAAGCAGCGGAGTGTTGTGGCTTCTCTTTGAGGTAAGGTTGAATTGATGAGTTCAAATGCAGCCTGGTTTCATCCTTACTAGCTCTGAGGGCTGGCAAAGTGGCAAGTTTTCTCATTAGTGACTTGGAGATGATAGTAGTGCATCTCTCATAGTGTGAAATTTGCATAGGAAGTTCTCAGTCTTTGGTAGCTATTAGTGTTATTATTAGGAGAGAAAGAGTAAACTATGATAGACCTGGAGCTAGGACATAGGCCTACCGAGTACTATTTGCTCCAACATAGCAAGGAGTAAAAGCAATTGGGGACAGACTTGCATGCTGCTGCAGTCTGGACCCCATCCCTAATTCTTTGTATTTAACAACTGCCTGGTTGAGAAGCCAGTGCCCTGGTCTTCACTGGATCTACGCCAAGCCTTCACCCCTTTGCTAAGACTTTTTGAGCTTAAACAAAATACTTTGTCTTCATAGCTTGTCTTCCTCCAAGGGGGAATTGTTTAAATGAAAATGTTAGTGCTAGAAAATTCTACTTTTCAAGGAAAAGAGCCTCTTGGAATATAGAAGAGAAGCTGCTAGAAAAAATAAATGCAGGCTGTTTTCCAGGTCCCTTGGTGACTGGTGTATGGCTGGTTTCAGCAAATGAGAAGCCCTGGGAAGTTATGGATGGGAGGAAGGAAGAAGGCAGAGATGTCAAGAGTTCTCCTTCTCTTTCTGTGCCTCTAGAGGCTCCAACATCCAATGAACTGGCCTTTTGTAGCTCCAGCTTCTACTTGGTGCCCTCAGCCCAAAGACTTAGCCTTAGACTTCAGCCTAAGGTAGCAATGGTCTCCGGCTGTTGCTGAACTCTGGGCTGCTATATAATGTTCTCCTGGCTCCTCAAATCTTCCATTATCTCTGTGTAGTCAATTCCCTTTTTGCAAATGATCAGTGAAGTTATTTTTTCCAGGCCAGATCCCGATTGATACACCTTCCTAGTATTGTGCACTTGGCCTGCTTCATACAAACATTCATAAATGGAGCTTATTATTTTTTTGGGGGGGCACTATTGTACCAGGGATTGAACCCAGGGGTGTTTAACTACTGAGACACATCCCCCAGTCTGTTTTTTTATATTTATTTTGAGACAGGGTCCTGCTAAGGGCCTCACTAAGTTGCTGAGGCTGTCTTTGAATTTGTGATCCTCCTGCCTTAGCCTCCTGAGCCTCTGGGATTACAGGCATGTAATCCCAGAGGCACCATGCCTGGCTATCTTATTGCTTTAACTTGACCAAAATAACCACTATTGTAGGTGTTCAGATACCACCATTGAGAGGTTTACAGAAGTAAAGGAAGATGATTTCAGAATGGTAATTAAAAGGTAAGTATAGTCAGCCCTCCATACCCATGGGTTCCACATCCTGTGAATTCAGCCAACTGAGTATTATAAATATTTAGAAAGAATATCACATCTGCACTGAATATGTACAGACTTGTTCATGTCATTATTCCCTAAACAATGCACTATGATGCCTATTTACCTAGGATTTACATAGTATTAGGTATTAAAGGTAATCTAGACATGATTTAAATTAGAGGGGATGATATATGTAGGTTATATGCAAATATTGTACCTCTTTATATTCTAGCATTTGTGGAGTTTGGCATCCACAGGAGGACTCTGGAACCAATTCCCCTGCTGTCATTTAAGTGTTGTGTAGGAGTAATGGTAAGTCATAAGGAGAAAAATAAGGAAAGAGACCAAGACTGGGAAATGAAAATTATGTCATTGGTGACCCACTTAATGCACTGTTTGACAGAGCTTCAAAATTACATGTTGCAACTACACACTAAACTTTTGTCCAAAGAATCGTCTGAAGAATCAAAGAGTATTTCAAATGATTTCCTTATGTCGGTGAGTCTCTACTTTCATGAAAACAATCTTTTTGGGATAGTTTACTGCTTATGAAAGCCATCTAGAACCAAGGAAAAGTCAGACACAGTTCTGGGAGTCCTTGCGGGACTTTGCTGACTTTTCCCTGACCTTTGGTGGCTCTCAGGCCGCCCACATCTTCCATTCTGTGACTCTAAGTGCACAGGCTCCCAGGCCTGCTTCGATGTGATCACTTGTTGGGATGAACCTGATCTCCCCAGAATAAATTCCATCTTTCAGACACCCGACCAGAGTTAAAGAAATACTGATAGGAAGTCAGAGGGAAATTATGAGCAGGGTATATTTCAAAGTATTAAAAAGGATGGGCAAATGTGTACACTCTCCCACCCATTTGATGTGATTCTTGGCAGGTTGCTTAAATTCTTTTAGCCATCCTCAGTTTCCTCATCTGTAAAATTGAAATAATAATATTTAATCTTTAGTAGCCATGAAAGTTGCATGTGTTAGTATTTATAAAGTGCCAACAACACAGAGTAGAGATGTGATAAATGGGAATTGCTCTCATTACTGCCACATTCATTCATTGACTTGAGAATAATCAGAATAAATGGAGATCCTACATATTTTTCTCTTCCTGTTAGCCTTGTCTCATAGAGTCAGTATCCCAAACTATGTACCATAGGCCACAAGTGTCCCCACTATTGTAATTGATGGACTTCAAATACAGAAGTGATAGAACATGCAGATTTCCTGTGCATTCTTGATCATAAATATTTCTGTTCAGCAGAATATCCACAGTATCCAATATACAGTTTGTGAGACACCAGAGCCATGGCCTAAACTCTACAATTTGGGATCAGACAGATTTGGGCTGTAACCATCATTTATAGCTGCATGACCTGGGACAATTTTATTACTGTCTTTGCGCCTGGTTCTCCTATCAAGTGGGATCATTGTCGTGTGAGGTTCTAATAGAATACTTTCAGTGAAGTACTTAGCGTAGGGTCTGACACTTGTTCTATAATAGTAAGATAACAGTGATTAAGATATTAATGATTATTATTAATACCAAGAACTGAAGCCCAATAGAAGTTTCTGAAGGCCTTGAGAAATGAGTAAAAATAGCATTGTGACCATTTCATTTGGATTTGGAGGCAGGAAAGTTACTGGTGGGATAGCAGAATTTGGGAAAGGGAGATGTGGCTTCTCTAGTGATGGAGTTGCAGATTGGTCTCTGTTCATGTGGACAGCTTGGGCTCTCCACCCTGCCCTGTCTCCCAGTCTCTCTGCTGTGAAGTCAGTTCTCACTTTCTGCTCACATTCCATGTTTGGTTCCTCTGTGGCAGGACTGCAGGCTCACTCTCCAGCACGCATGGTTTCCTTTTCCCCTGTTCCTAGGGCGTGGAGTAGGCTGAGAGCTCCACACCCCTATCTGGGATCCATGCTCAGAGCTTCCTCTGCAGACCTAACTTTTTTCCAGATGAGCACCCAGGTCTGGACTGGGCTAGGGAGGGACCCAGAAAGGGGCCTGCAAAGGGTTCCAGTATCTATTCTAAGTTAAAACACCTTGATGCTACATCTGATAATAATATGTCATAATTCTATGATAATAAATTAGCAATTATTTTTGGCCTTATCTGAGTTTTTGTTTCTGTTTCTTTATTAATTTCAAATATGGAATGGAGAACTGCTAAGATGAATTGGCAGTGACTGATCTCTAATAAAATTGCTTTCTAAGATGGAGACTCTTGGTCCTCACACTGCATTTTCATCATGGATAGGAATTGATCACTCTATCAATGACTTCTGAGATATCTGAATTTTGATTTTGAATTAGGAGTGTGGGGTGTATTTTCTGGACTTGACGTCCTTGGGTTTCCCAGTGTAAGAGCCTTGTCTACCAGTCTCAACCATTGGTGATAATTGAGTTGTTATTTTGAGTCACTTCCCTGAACCTCCACACCACCACGACACTGTAAGTTCTGCCTCTAAGGCACCATTTCACCTGGTTCCTTTCCAAGTTCAGGAGAGCATCTGGGCATCTCCGGCCATGGATTTTTTCTCTAGGCCCTTTGATTTTTGGACCAAGAACGGATGTGGAAACTTTTAGTTTACATAGCTCAATATTAGCCTCTGGTTAAAAATTGCACTGGCCATTCTGCATGACTGATAGTTTGGTTCCTTCCTGAGAGCAGTTAATTCTGTTTATTTTTCACTGATGCAGATTTTCCCAGCCTTATCACTCCTTTCTTTTTTCCTTGAATGAGAATAGGTCAGTGAGAGAGTACAAGACCCAGAAGAACAGATAAGGAGACAATATGCAGACTCCATCAGGCAGAAGGAAAGGGGAGGCCCAGGGATGATATTGCTGTTTTTTGCCACCTTGTGGGGGATCTAATATCTTGACATCTGTAAATGGTAGGTATTTCATTGAGATGTTGTACTATGAAGGAATGGGAGCAGGGGTCAGAGGAGGAGACTGAATTGGTGGAGAACGTAAGCTAGAGGCAGGGCAAGGTGAGGGACAGGAGGTCGTATTGGATTACGGGGATAAATGCTCATGTTATTTTGAGGACCTCAGTGCTTTTCCAAAATGATGAGCTATCTAGGCTAGAGGGCAGTTTCCTGGTCGTGTGATAGTTTTTACTCTACCCATCAAAAGGGTCAAGAGAAGGGTGAGCACACAGCAGCAGAGGGAAACTTGAAAGATGAAAACAGCTGAGGCCCCGTATGGGTCAAATTGACTAATAAAGGATTTCAGCATCATACAGGGACCAATGGGAGTGGAGGCGATTGTTTAGAAATATGGAAAGACCAAGCCATCACCATACTGAGGCTGTTTCACAGGTGATAGGGAAGAAGAGTGGACTTCTGCAAAAGCCCTGGAATACAGACTTATTCCAACCTAGGTTTCCTGTACCAATATTTTCTTAGTCTCTTTAAGGCTGACTAGGGACAAAAAGCAAAGCCATAAAAAAAGGAAAAAGTTGCTGGATGTGGTGGCACACACCTGTAATCCCAGCGGCTCTGGAGGCTGAAGCAGGAGGACTGAAAGCTCAAAGCCAGCCTCAGCAACTCAGTAAGGCCTTAAGCAATTTAGTGAGAACCTGTCTCAAAATAAAATATCAGAAGGTTTGGAGCTGTGACCCAGTGGTTAAGCATCCCTGAGGTTAATCCCAACCCCACCATCAAAAAATAAAAATTAATTAAAAAAAAAGAAAAAAGTCTGCTTGCCTACTCATGTTTCTGAAGCAAGCCTGCACATACCAGGGTATGACTGTCTTTGTAGAGCCCCGATGGTGAAGGGCTGGCAGTGGGGCTGTGCTCCTTTTGCCGAGACAGTGTAGATAAGCATGAAGTGACATTGGCAGAATCGTGAGTGAGAAGGAAGCATAATAATAATACCATCAATAGAATAAAGTGGAGGAAGCAGTATTAGCCAATGGCCTGGAAACTCAGAATTTAAGGAGCACCCAGACCCAATGGGCTGTAACTGCTTCAAGTGTTTAGGTTGATTGAAGTCAGTCAGCCACCAGGGTGAGATGGCCCGGAATGGCACATAAAATGGGAGTCAGAAATGGATAAGAGCAGAAAGCACAGTTATTTTGAAACCACAGAATTAAAAGCTGAAACAACAGGCTATTGAGTAGCAGCGTGTGTTACAGTTGAATATTCTGAATTGACAGTCAGCCCAACAGATCAGCGTGTTTGAGGTCAGAAGCGGACCGCTATGGAAGCACACTCCTCAGACTGCTCTGAAATAAATAGATAGGTGGCATCAAGACAACCAGAAATCACACCAGAAGGCGAACGACAAAAATAATATGCATTATTTATTGAGCACTTGCTCACTGTAGGCCCAGCAATTATTTTATACTTGTACTAATCTTCCAGCAACCATGGAAGGCAGTAATCGTAGCATCACTTCAGGGATGTTAGTTTCTTTCCCATTAGTGGTGCTGGTGCTGTGTTTTGATCCCATATTTATTTGTCCTTAAAACCCAGGTTTGCAGTGTGGATCTCTCTACAAGATGGTCTATTAGCACAGAGAAAGATGATTGCATCAGCCTTCTGGAGAGAGCTTGATTGGAGGCATGATTGGCCGTACAAGATGGAACACACATTTCATAGATAAAGTGATGGCTGTCAGATCCTGCAGGTCCCTCAGCCTCTCTTGATTGTGACCTACAAAGACTGGTGACTCAGATTCAGTCCCATCACTTCCAACTGGAGAAAGAACACCAACAGCCTCATTCCATCATTAAGTCTGGTTTTGGATGAACCTGGCTGCTCTCAGATCAGATTATTTCCTGTAGTGGGTCCTGGGTGGCTGCCTGTTCACTGAGGTGCATTCATACCTGTCTACTAGTGTACTTTGCATTACAAGGATTTCATAGTCTGTTACTCTCTGTGGCAAAAGAAGCCTGAACCCTAGTTGAATCCTATTCACACTTGCCAAACTCCTACTGGGAGTTTGCAGTGAACCTGATGATGACCCCAAACTCTGCTACTACTGTCCCCCTAATTGTGGCTGCCTTCTGCCACCACACTTCTGTGTCTCACTATAGCAACTGTGTGATGTGATGGGCACATATCAGTCTGGGCAGTTATTTACTCTATGTGAAAACAAAAATTTAGATGAATCTCCATTTCCTGAAATGAGTATAAAAATGACATTCGCCACTAGAATTCATTGAGAGTCTATTAAGTGCAAGAAGCTGCACTTTGTACATTATCACATGCAATTTTGCAGGAACTCTAAATTCCAGTTTTTCTCCTTGTTTTTTGCTGAAGTAGAATTTGTCTATTCTGATTAAAGCAGTTTACTGTGCTCTTTGGTTACTGTGATTTGGATTATCCAATTTCCCTTTCAAAGATTGCCCAAGGAAGTTGAGTCATTTTCTCCAGGTATTTTCCTTTTCAGTTCCAAATACCTCTCTCTTTCATCTGCCATGATGCTGAGATACCAGGGTACCTGAGAAGTCATTAATATTACACAGTTTCTAGATTATGGAGCAAGATGACTACACTTACAAGCCCGTGAATAGAAGAGATTGAATCATATCTGCACAAGAAAATAGAATGACTTCTTGCTATACATATGGAAGGAGACCTATGGTGGGTCACTTCATTTAGAACATGCAGCTAGTGGATCCAGTAGCATGGCAATCATCCCATTTGAGCAGGTTGGCTTTGGTTCCTCTCAGTCTGTAACCTCAGCAAGCTCTCAGAAAATGTGCATTGCTAGTCCACAGATTGGGTGGAACCTAGGCAAATCCCACCGCTGCTCTGAGTTTAGTTCCATTTTATAAATACTCAACCAATATCTACTTTATGAAAGCAGATATACTAGATACATATGGTGTAATATAAATAAGAAATGCCCTTGCCTCAGGAAGTTCATACTTCAGTGCAAGGGTCAACAAACATTTCTCTAAAGAGCAAGTGAAAATTCAGGCTTTTTGGGCCAAGAGGCCACATATGGTTTCTGTTACAACTAGTCAATTCTGCAACCATAGATGATACACAAATAAAAGTATATGGCTTTGTTCAAGGCTGTACAAATGGGAAATAGCTAAATTGAGCTGTAGTTTCCTAACCCCAGCTCTAGTTAAATAAACAAGCAGGTAAAGAAATAAGTATAAAAGGGTGCACATAATGATAAAGGTGTGTAGAAGGTATAAAAGCAGTTCAGAGATGAAGGAGTCAATGGCAGAGTGCCCCAACCTTGGTGCATTGACATTTCAGACTAGATAATTCTTTGCTGTGAAAAATTGCCCTGTGCTCTGTAAGATGCTTAGTAGCACTTCTAACCTTTGCTAACTAGATGCCAGTAACAACCTCTCCAGGCCAGATTGTGACAATGAAAAATATTTTCAGATATTGCCAAATGTCCCTAGGGGGAGAAAAAATCATCCCAGTTGAGAACAACAGGTCTAAGACCCAGAATCGCCATGACAAGAAAAGATAGATAAATTCTTTTTCAGGAAGCACCCTTTAGTTCCAATATTGAAAAACAAATTGGAGTTGGTTATATGAATAAAATTTGTAGGGAAGGGTAGACAATTCAAAGAAGAGGGCACACCTATACAAAAGCAAAAGTGCAATTACATAAGGTGATGAGATAATTGTGTGAGTCTGTGTGTGTGATGATGTTGGAAGATGGAGTGAGAAATGAAGACAGAAGTGTATTAGGTATACAGGGGTGGATTGCAGAAGTCCTTGTATGTTGAGTTGAGAAGATTAAATGTTCAGTACAAAATAACAAACATGAATTGTAATATTTTGAAGGATGATAGATCATTTGTGAGGGTACATGATGAGATGCAGCCCTGCCAGAAGGTATACTTGCAATTAGCAGTTACCCGTATTGAAACAGAGCAGAGAGACAAGCTTGTGCACCTCTGGCCAGTACCCAAGTGGGAGCCAATAAGTGGATTTAAATCATATCATAAGTATGAATCAAAATGTGTTCGCAAACAGCTTCTCTGTGATGTGCTAGGACAGATTTTTAAATTCTGTGCTACTGACAAGCTATTTTGGTACTTGATAAACTTAGTAAAACAGTAGAGTCTACTGATGTTGTTGAACCACTAAGCACCAGACACCCCAGAATACAGGGAATAAAAATAAGTATTCATGCCTGGGAGTGAGGGGTCATATGCAGTCATGGTGGATCCATTCCACTCCAAGGCACTGACGTAAACCCACGCAGATGGAGCATTTCCAGGGGTTGAAGGGTCTCAGTATGTTATTCAAGTCCTGGATGGAAAAGGGAACCAGAACTATTACTGCATTTAAAAAGCCATATTCTTTTGGGGAAAACTCCATAAATTCTTATAATCCCTGCTTAATCTGAGGGTAAAAACAAGCTGGGAATGGTAAATGACCCAACCAAGTTAGCATCTTGGGTAAGACTGAAAAGAAATGCCTTTTGGTAAATGCATTTTATTTTCATTTTAAGTATTTTCTTTGGGAAATTTTCAAACTTACATAAAGGTAGAAAGATGAGTGTAATGAATCCCTGTGTACTCAGCAACAATTATAAGGATTGTGATGATTCTTTTTCCTGTATGATTTTGAAGCAAATATTAAACACCACATCATTTCACCTGCAAGTGCTTCAGAGGTTAATGCACTTTAAAAATGAACCTTCCTTGATATTTTCACTGCCCTTTGAGAAAGGGGCCAATTAACCAGTAGCCATTTTTTTTTAAAAATTGAGTATGCTTATCTCTTGCTTAAAAAATGAATTTATGATTTCTTTGAGTTGAACTTAACATAATTCAAGTCATTGGTTAGATTTCACTAGCCAGAAACTATTGGCAATTAAGAAACAATATCAAACATTTACTACCCTTGTCCTCAATTCCACAGTTAAAAGTTAGGAAGATGGATAGATTGATTGATGAATTGACATAATTTAGAGAACTTTTGTTCAAACCCAACAGAACTTGGCCATCCTGGCATCTCCTACTGTCCTGTGATTGTCATCAAGTAGCTTGATTGCTAAAGTGAAGGTTTGTGTTAATTATCTATTATCACAATAATGCCCCCTAGCAATAATATAAATCTCAGTGCCTTAAAAACAATAAACATTAATTTTTTTTTATTCATTGCATTTCAGGAATATGTGTTAGACTTGAATGGACAATTCTTTTATCTTTTGCTGGATTCATTTACTTAAAGGTTGGACTTATTCAGGATAATCTAAGCTTGGGCTATTGTGAAGAATCAGGTCTGTCCCAACCATGTCCTTCTCCAGCAGGCTCTCTTGGGACATTCTCATGGATGTGTCAGAGGGGCCAGAGCGTGAGCAGAAATATACAAGCCTTTTACAAGCCTCTCCTGTATCTCACTGGCTAACAGTCTGTGGGTCAGAGCCCACATGCAAAAATGAGATGGTGCCTGGTCCACAAAGAGAGGGAGGAAGGGTGCTACCTTGTTACATGGAAAAGGCTGGAGACAGGGAGGAATAATGTAATGTGGTCAGCACATCACGGGATCCTTATAGGACTTACTGAATGGGGTCATTATG
Source organism: Glaucomys volans (assembly GCA_020662805.1). Lineage (NCBI taxonomy): Eukaryota > Metazoa > Chordata > Mammalia > Rodentia > Sciuridae > Glaucomys > Glaucomys volans. Next base: position 289,687 of record JAJEJO010002072.1, read on the forward strand.
GGGATTAAGGGAAAGCACATTCTCACAAGTAAAAGTATATAAAGTAGGTAAAGGGTTTAGCACAGTGTTTAACATATTGTAAGTGCTCAATTAAAGGTAGCTTAAGATTCACTGTTGGTATTACAATTGTAGTCATTATTGTTAACACTTCCAGGTAATAGTGTGTGGGGGGGATCTTATGGGGGGGCGATGAACTACTCTAGGAACACAGAACAGGAAAACTCTTGTTCTGACTTGGGATGGAGGGGAAGATTGGTAAGGGTAACAGTGACTTGGAGGGATTTTGAGTTTGGAATATAGCAACAAACAAACAAAAAATAGATACTCCTCTGTGGCTCATGTGTTCTCTTAAGATTGGTCTTGGTAGGTGTCTGACCACCAGAAATAACTTGAAAAGTCCAAGAAGCTTCCTGACCCTTCTGTATTTTTTTCTGTTGGCTTATAAACTTGTTTAGAATCTGTGGCAGGAGAGTAATTTTGGATACAATAATATCATCATCCTAAATACATGGGCTCAATCATCCTGCTTATAGACTCATCGTGGTTCTTGGCAGCAGTGAACCACGATGGTATGAACCAGCAGTGGTATGAAACAGACCTTTGGAGACCCGGCCACGGCAGTGGATCCCAGCCTGGACCATGTGATGATGCTGCCCTTTGTGGGGACAGGCTTTGAGCAAATCCTATCTCCCACAGAGGGAGTGCATCTGCCCCCACTGAACTGTTGGAGCCCATGAAAAGGATGCTGATAAACCCAAAGTTCTGTTAATATAACTTAGACTGAATATCCCCCCAAAAGCAGATCCTGTGCTTCAAGTACAAGTGGTTTATTTAGTATATGATTCCAGAAAATAGTGGTAGGAGAAGTGAGACAGGAAAGGGAAGGGGGCCAGCAAAGGGATTGATAATGAAGAGGATATCTCATCGAGTGAGCGACAGGGGCTAGGTCTCCCAAGAGGGACTGCAGGGAGTGTGCCCAGGCTTGTCCCAGTCAGGTAGTGAGGACTCAGAGCTGGTTACCTAACAAGTTCAGTCCCCCAATGACTGAAGGATGCTGCCAGGGCAGAAACCCTCCATCTCATCCCTCACAGTTCCACATGCTTTCTTCCTGTGACTAAAGAAAGCCTCGGGGCACCTGTGTGTCTCGTATGATGACTGTCCATGAGCTGGAGAATCAAGAGTGTGAAGGGGCTGAAATGAGGCGCCCAGCGCAAGTCCAGCTGGGGCTATAGATGGGACTTCAGTGTTGCTTTCCCAGCACGTCTTCCTAGGTTGGTCTTTCTCTTCTGTGTCTTTCCCATAAGGCCTGTTTTATATTTGAGAGGTCTAAATAATGGTGTGGAAGAACTATGTCGATATTCCCCGTCTGTCCGCGTGCTTTTTAAAAGTGGATGCTAAACACTTCATGTCATGAGGGAGGGGGTGTAAGCCAAGGCAGGGGGAGGTGTGATCATGACAGTAAACTACAGGGGCTTGCCCCCCAACAGCACTGACGTTTCTGATTATGACTGAAAGGCATAACTAGGTGTGACAAGTGAGTGGACACTGTTAAGAAATCACCAGTCCTCTTTAAATAGACTCATATTCTTGTAATCTCCATTTTCATTGGTTTTAGATTTACTTTACAACATAGATCATTAGAGCTATATCAAGTGGATCAATCTACTATTTACAAAATATTTAGAAATTGCACGTGTGTGTAAGAACCATAGGAGAGTGGAGTCAGAGGGGCACGTGGGGGACTTTTTCTATCAAGCCTCTCTTGGCCCTCATCAAATCTATCCACTTGAAAATCAAACAAGCAAAAAAAAAAAAAAAAATCCCATGGAGTGTGTTGTATATTAAAACAAAGGCATTGTTTGTGGGGGCAAAGGAGGGATAAATTATGAATCCTCATGAAACATATGAGAGATGTCAAGAGGAGCAGATTAAAAATATCTCTTTGGCATCTACTTTTATTTTTATTTTTTTGTGATGCTCTTTTCCTTTCTCCCAGGCTGTGTATGTGTTAATGAAAGAAGAGAGAGACCATCAGCACATAAACAGGGAGGCAGTGAGGCTACTGACGGACAAAGAATCATGGTCACACTATCACCTTAGCGCTTTGCGGTTTGCATCATTTCAACAGATGCTGACTTACTGGGTCTGCAGAAAAAGTTTCAGAGCAGGGCAACTCATAAGATCTCCATGATGAGGTAACTGAAAGTCAGATAGGTTCATATTACTAGTTTGAAATTGCACAACTAGAGAGGCACAGTTGAATGAGTGTAGAGAACCAGGGACAGATCTGCAGGAACTGTGTTGAAAGGACAGGCAGAGTTCATTGTACTGAGCCTAAAAACCATGACGCATATCTACTTCTGCTCCTGGGGGACCCGTAGCCTGATATCATAGGATGTCCATCTACTGATTTATTCTGTCCCCATACAATGAGGAAACAACTGAAAATAGGCTTAATAATTTTCCTTAGGGAATTTCTGACACCCAGCCCTTTAATAGCTACATGCTGAGGGATTCAACTCACTTCTGAGTCTGTTGGAAGGCCAGTCCATTTGAAGTGTCCTCCATGGGGCATTGGGGAAACATTGATCAATGTATTTTCTCATCTTTGGTCATCATATGATCCATCACAGGGTCCCAGATTAGAATAAGCAGGTTCGAAAAATGTCAGGTTGTTGGGAGGGTGGAGCATAACAGGGAATCAGAGTGGTGAATGCTTTGAAGTCTTGAAAGACTGTTAAAATGATGAGCCAATCTGTCCATGGACAGGAACCTTTCAAATAAACTCAGTTTTCACAGCAGGTGTAGGAAGGCAGGGGAGGAAGAAAAACATGGATAGACAGGGATCCATTCATTTTTTTTTCTTTTTGCATTATCAGGGATGCTCTACCACCGAGCTACCCTCCAAGTCCTTTTTATTTTTTATTTTGAGACAGTCTTCTTTAGTTGCTGAGACTGGGCTCAAACTTGCAATCCTCCTGCCTGAGCCTCCTACGTTGCTAGAATTACAGGTGTGTGCCAGAAACCTGTTCTTCATAGAAAAGATTTCAGATGAAACAGGCTATAGAACCAGTGTCTTCAAACCACATTGCATTGAGGGAGGTTCTCAGGGCTTTGGACTTTGGTGAAGAAAAGTAGTGAAAAGTAGTGAAGAAAAAGGTAGTGAATGGAGGAAACCGAACTGCTTCATGGGAACAGTGTCAAGTTCATTTCGCTATAAAATGCCGTAATTAGGTAATATTGGGTCAAATATTCTATCAAATAGAATCAATAGGGTTTGGAGGTAAGAATGAGGTCAAACTGTCTTTAACCTTTTCTGTGCCCAGCATCACAAAGCATGGAAGAGCAGGAGGAGGAGCGGCTACTATGGGCCAGAATCCCTGTTCAGAGATGTGTATGATTCTACTTGTGTTTTGCAAAATCCCTACAAGATAGACTTTCCTAATTCCATTTCAACATGGTAACTCAGAGATTATGTACTTGATCTTCAGACACTATCAATAATGGAAGAGTAGGAGAGAGAACCTAAGTCTATATAATGCCAAATGTTTTGTTATTTCTACTTCATTGTACCGTTTGATAATACAGATCTTGAATTTAAAGGTGGGGTGACAAGAAGGCCAACTGTGAGCTGGTGTGGAAGAACAAGACCAGGAAATCTAGGTCATGTGGAAGCAGGTGCAGAAGACCAGAAAGGTGACTTATATTAGGGAGTTTTGGCCTTGCTAGCATCATCACCTGCAAGTAGTTAAGCTGCCTGGTAATAAGCCACCAGTCAACACAACTTAACTTGGAGCTGTTACTAGTGTCACAAAATGCAGAGGTTGAATGAAGATTTGGAGTGGATTGAATCAGCTCATCCTGTTACAACTACAGATCTTGCTTGAATTTGAGTATGGCATGAGCAGTGCAAGGTTCACCAATAGCCAGAAGAGTTTTTCCCCTGGAGATGCTCCCTTACCTCAAGACCTGTGCCAGGAGGATATGTTTAATGTATACAACCATCTGGTGTGCTGTAGTGTCATTCCCATCTTATAGGTGAGGCTCATCACAAACAGAGATGTCCAGTAAGTGGAAAGCAACCTACATGCTCCACATTAGAGGAAAGGTAACTTGTTCAGAGTCATTCATATAATTGGGTTGGTCACTTATTAAAATTCTATTTACCAGGAGTACTTATCTTTAATAGTGCAAGGAAATCTGTTGGCTCTAATAAATAGATGAAAACTGGTTTGTTTCTATTAGGCAGAAGAACACATGGGACACAATGAACTCATCAAAAACCTAAAATGTATTAGGGATTTTCATAAAAAGTTGACCACTCAGTCCCCACCCTAATACCATGTCATAGGCATCATTACTCCTATACTCAGATAGGGAAACTGAGTCTTGTTCTTTTAAGCTTTGTTCCCAAGTTTGAACCATGAATAAATGGGTCGGTAATGGCTCCAGTCATACTTCCTGATCTTGAAGCCTCTGGATCAGACTGAACCTGTGTGAAAAGAAGCAGGGGTTCCCTGAGTCTGGGGTGCAGGGCCACCTTGGTAATGAAGAACACAGTCATGAAGAATTATCAACAGAAAGGAGGGTCTTATGTTTTACCCTGATTTTTATGTTTGTTCTCATTGTTTTATAATCTCATTAAAATTTTCTTTTCTTCTCTCATGAATTTTCTGACCTTGGAAAACAAGGCTTTCCTTCATTCTTGGCTTATCACTCTGAACCCGGGCCGCGTTCCTTGTCAGTCTTTAGACCTTCAATCCTTGATCAGTTCTGGGCTGCGTTTCCTCAAGGGATAGTGATGCCTGAGATCGAACTCCTCTTCTGGTGTCAGGACCTTTTTCTCGTCAGTACAACTCTGTGATAATAGATAAAAACAGATTTGGATTCCAATAAGCAATAAATGGAATGGGGAAGAATAAAATAACAAAGCAGGCTATTTATACAAATATTACTGTACTGGTTATAATAGTAATAAATTAACTACTGATAATTACTACTAAAATATACAACAAAATACTAAATATTAAACATATTCTAAATACCAAGTGCTAAGATTTTTTACATAATGCTAAATACCAAAAATATACAATATTACTCAAATTATAAAAATAATGGCTTACGCAATTTACGAAGTAATTTCACCTATAAGATATCATCTTAATATGCTTTGACGGACATAGGAAGGGCTACTTTATACCTCATATTAATTTTTTTTTTCCAAAAGTGTTTTTATCAGGCTGATTTTTATAGTAAGATAAATATACCATATAAAGAAAAAAGTAAAAACCTTTTACGATTAATCCATTCTAGATATTTTTCAATTTTTCAATCTAGAAAATTAAATGAAACTGACAAACATACCTTGAGGACCATGTTCAGTGCTGACCAGAGATATGAAGATGAAAGATTCATGGCTCGTGCCCCCAAGGAGCCTCACTCTCCTGGGAGAGATGATGCTTAAGCTCTTAGAAAAAAAAAATAATTACAAATGATTTGAATGATAGTTCAAGGCTGGTCTAGATGAGATGTCTCAAGGGAACTCACCAAATTGATTGATAACTGGAGACATACAGGCAAGGGAGGAATGACTGGATACAGTTGTACTGTGTACTTACAAAGGCTTTGCCGAAGAGTGGGGCTTAAGTAGGCATAAAATGGGCATAAGTAGATGTCCTGCATTTTCCTGGCAGGAAGAGTAGAATATTCTTTTTCTGGGGCTTGATGAGCCAAAGTTCACTTTTGTTTCATCCCTTAAAGATTTCCAAGCCCCAATTGCTCATCTATTGAATAAGGAGGAAACTGGGAGCAGAAAAAAGACACTGTTCATGTCTTGGGCCATGTCCATCCTCAGGATGTGTTGAAGTCTTTCCTACATTGCTCCCTCTTCAGGCAGGGCCCTGGGGAAGCAGAAAAAGAAGAGTAAAACTCCATAAATCACAGAAAGACAGGCTATTATGGTGTGATTATTTGAGTAGGGTTACTCTACTCATCTCCTGTTTTCTGTGTTCTGAAATGATCCTGAAGGGAGGAGAAGGTGGTGAAGGATAGGGTCTTTGCAGTCAACTGGCTGCATAGGAATGGCTTGTGGCATTCATTTGTTCAAAAGGAAGGGGTTATGCAGGGAGAAAGTGATGAGCAGGCCCAAGAGGGGCTCCTACAGGATGACTAGTGTCTGTACCCAGTCTTGTCCATAGACAGGTGTCTGAGCTCTGTGGAAAGGGATATAGGTAGATGCCAAGAGAACTAGAGTCTTATGAATTATGAGGACATAGGGTCATGAGCACCTCCAATGTTCAGGGACCCTGTCACTATGCTTGATATAGCTGGCACAATACCATGAGTCTTTGACTTCCATTCACAGCCAAACACCGTGCCCTTCCATCACCTTGAGGATTCCAAGAAGAGGTGCCAGTTTCAGATGGCTATGGAGTCTGATGTGAAAGTTGGGTCTCACATATGATTAGAGGACAGCAACCTAACCCGGAGAAACAGATGCAAGCAGGGCACCGCTCCAGTTAGTTGAGGAGTGCTTTTCAGGATGCTGTCAGCTAGTGGATTAAGGCTTTTGTTATTATGGTTCCCTTTGATCCCATAAGTGCATGATAAGGGGCGGGGGCGAAGTCAGATCACTATAGGATATATAAAAACCCAGGCAGACCTCTGAGGTCCACATCCCCAGCACAAGCATGCAGGCATTTCATTTTGCTGGTCTTAGAGATATGGGGAATGTTGCCTTCTGGGTTATGGTGTTCCAGGTCATGCAAGACAAATAGGTCAGTGTTACCAGATGCTGCAAACAGCAACATTGCTGGCTCCAGAAGGGAAAAAATGAAAAAGAACTATATTTTGTTTGAAAAATAGTTTAATAATTTCAAAACAGGTCAAGGGAGGCAGATGTTGTTCTAATGATAATGAGAAGCAGCAGTTACTTTCCTTGCTTTTATTTAAATTTGGGGGGGGTTCTTTGTCTTTTTGATAAAAATAATGCATGCTTATTATAAATAATTTAAAAACACAGAAATTACAGAATTAAATACATTAAACATTATCCTAAATCCCAGAAAATGACATTTTAATGCACATTCTTTCATGCATATGTAACTATATGTAATATTTTACACAAATGATGCCACTCTATTCAGAGGACTGTGTGCTTTTTCCCTATTTCCACCATGAAAGGATATTTTCCCATGTCAGAAATATGACTCCATATCATTTTTAATGGAAGTTTATTATTCCATTCTCTATACACATGCTATAATTTTTTTTAACTGAACCTAATCTTATAAAACATTTAGTTAGCCTTATGAAATTTTCAAAACTTATGGACAAAGATGAGATGAACATCCTTGGGGAAACTTCTTTGGTTCTTGCTTGATTATTATGGATTATTATGTTACAGTCCTAGAAGTAGGATTACTGAGTTGAAAGGGATGTACATTATTCAGGCTTTTGATATGAGACAGTGCTTTCAATCTGTGACCCTCGGAACTTCAAAGAGGGTGTCTGGGGTCCACCCCAGGGGACCCCAGCAAGAAAGTTTGAGCAGTCAAAGCCCCAGGCCCTTCACCTCATCCCAACCAAAGTAGTTCCAATTTTATCAGTTTCATAGATTGGGTTCCATGTAAGAGGCTTTGTGGAGAAAAAAATTTCTTGGCTAAGAATATATTTATAGAATTTGAAAACCACAGGTAAAATCGTATTACCAATGATCGCAACTTGGTGACGCAGGTTGGCTGACTTACACGCCTGCTTCCATCTGCGTGTCCTTGAACTAGGATGTTGTTGACTTTCCGGTGACTCACAGAAATTATGGTCTTAATTATCATAATAATGATGATGATTTTCATTGAGATAAGAAGCCAAAATTAGACTATCTTTAATCAGGGGTGGAGGAAATGCCTGCAAAGCAAGTACTGGAGGAACTTCCAAGAAAACGACTAGAAATTTCAAGCTTCCCAACCAACAGATAGCATCTTACTCCAGTTCATCAGGCAGAGGACAGTTTATGCTCCTGCTTCCCTCCTTTCTTTTCACCACTTTTCCCATTCCTATGTAGCCAAACATGCAAGTACATATATATTCACATGGAAAGCCATGGCTGGACCTCTCAGGGCAAATGGTCAACCATGTTGACCTACCCTCAGCCCTCAGGGAACTCTAAAGCATTTCTGCAATGGAGTCAGGAGCCAGGGCTCTCGCACAGCCTGGCCAGCCCTGGGTAGAGGTACAGAGTGGATAGTCAGTGTCCCTAGCCTTTGCAGAAGGAAAGGTGTTTAGATCCCTAGTCAAAGTGAGAGAACGACAGTTCTGCCTAACTAGTCAATTTTCCTAATGAGCTATTAGGAGATGTTTTTGTGCTGAACACTCTGCCCTCATTATAACTGTGCTTCCCCAGAAGCAAAGCTCTCTCTGCCCATTGTAATGAGCAGAACATTGGAGTGAAACACAGTTTTAATGAGTTACAGCATGGATATAAAATGGAACAACTTGCATCTGAGAGCACCTCAAAGTGAGGCTAAAGACGGTGGGTGCATTTACATCAGTGGAGCAGATCACTTGGAGGTGACTTACCTCATAAGCCCAACTGGAAGAAACTGATAGGCTTCATTGTGAAGGGATCTGACCAACTGGTGATGGAAAGATAGAGCTGGGAAGTCCCCGCAGATGAAAAGAAGAAAACTTCATTGCGACCTTGAGAAGTAGAAAGATTAAATAATTCCAAGTCACAGACATGAGAGCATTTGTGTTGGTTTACAGTATGCAACATGGGCCATTGCCCTGGAGCATGCTGGGAATAAAGGTAAGCAGCAAAGAGAAGGAATTTATTATCAGGACATAGGTGTAAGTGAAGGTCAAGTGGAAATGAAAAAGACTAGCAGTGGGCTGAATCTTACACTTCCTAGTAAAAGCTGATCATTAAATTTTCAGAAATTTTGCTGCTGTTAAATGTAGTCATAATTAACAATTAAGTTGTATAAACACAATTAAATTAATTATAAACAAAGACAATAGCCATTCAAAACATATCATTTCCTATTAATTTTGCTACATCTTTCTATTACTTGTTTTCTTGACATTATGCATGTCTATTTTGCCTGTCAGGTTGGCAAGGAGATAGTAAGTTATTCACATATACAGGTGGTATGTTAGTGCTCATCTCTTACCAATTCCATATTCAATGATGATGTGTTTCTGAATTCAAAGCGGCTATGGTGGGGACATATATACCATGGAAATTAGCAAATGTTGCAAGTCAGGGCTAGATTTATCATTTTTTTGGATTGTGTGTCTAGACTTAAGACAGTCCATGGGAAAAATGCTAATAATGCAAATTCAATTTAAAAGCATGTCGTATCTTTAGATATGTTACATTGTGAATAGCACACAAAACATTTGAGGATATATTCTCCTGCATGTGAAAACTATTGCTTCATTCAACCAAGAAGTCAATCACATCATAGATGAATGAGTGAATTTCCCACATGTGACTTTTTTGTTTCATTTCCATTTTATTCATGGATTAAAAACAAAAAAAATAATCGACCAATGTTCACATTAGAATTATATTCATTTATCAGGTGAAATCACAGATTGAAAATAATCGAGACAAGAATCAATTGGCTAGATAGAAATTTCATTTAGGAAGAGTTTACATGTTATTATTGCTTATAAATTATGTGCTCCATTATATTGTTATTCATATCAGTAACATTATAATAAATGTATATGATATGAATACATATACACACTCACATATGCATACATGCTTTTTGGTTTTGTTTTTGGTAACACAGTTACTATGTGCACCAGCATACAACCTCCTGTCTAAGAGGAGATGACCAAAAGGCATACCTGAAAAGTGGAGTAGAAGAGCAAGATTTTGGACTAGGCACACAGAGCTGGTTGAAGTATGGGTTCTGGGTTCTGACTTGTTATGTCATATGGAACAATGGCTTATGTACACATCTTGAGTTTTAGTTTACTCATCTATAAAATGGGGGATAATAATACATTTATGGGTTGTGGATGATAATAAATGAGATCAAATGTTCTATTAGAATAAGTTCTGGAATGTAGCAGCTGTTATTATCAATGTAATATTATCATTTGAAGTAAGGATGTTGTGGATCCAGTTCAGTTCCAGACACACTGATGACCTAAGAATTCTGTGATTTTCATGGAGAGGGAAGACATGACTATAAAAGCTCTCCAAAGAGTCACTGTTCCAATTACCAAGGGAGATCTTGTCACTGCAACCCAACTTGGGGTGGAGGGAGCAGGTTATTACACAGCTATCACTTGCCAAGTTCTTCTATGTGTAGCATCTTATTTCAACTTCATGAGGATGCTTTAAGGAAATGTGGAAGATAGTATCTTCCAAAGATGGCTTAAACAATCTCTCCCTTTCCACATGTTCTAAAACTTCACCATTCCTCCATTAAGAGGTGGAGGTGAACCCCACTTCCCTAGAATTTGGGCAGGCTTGTGGCTTGCTTACCACAAGGGAACACGGGAAAAGCAAGTCTTTCAATGAGATGCAATTTCCATCTCACTGGCGAGAACACTCACCACCAGAGCTCTGAGCTCCACACAGGTGACAACTACACAGAAGTCACAATGATGTGAGGATGTGAAGGAGCACAGAGAAGATTTACTGAGTGTCCTTATTTGTGGCTCCAAACTCTGGGTCCTCCCAGTACCAGCCTTAGATATCTGAGTAAACAAGTTTTCAGATGACTCCAGCACTCAATTGGTAAGTCATTTTTAGCCTTTGATCTTCCCAAGTGAGAACCTGAATACTGTGGACAGAAACAAGCTGCCCACTCTGCCCTTTCCAAATTACTGACCCACAAAATCCATGAGTGTATTCAAACGGTTATTTTTTGCCACTATGTTTGAGGTGACTTGTTACACAGCAGTTGTTATGGGTCAGTATTGTCCTTCCCATTTTGCAGACAAGAAACCTGAGACTTGAAGAGGGTAATTATCTTATGCAGTCACCAAGCCGGTCATCAGCAAATTTGAAATTCACATAGAAGCCATCCTAGCTGGAAATCCTGTGCTCTTTGTACTAGGCTATATTTTCCTGCACATGTGAGGGATGAGGACTGTTGATTTTCTAACTGGTTTGGTCCCAGCTGGGCAGGGCATGGTGAAAGAAGGAGAGGAAAGGGGTCAGTTACCATGGAAAATCCTAAAGATGGTTGTGCTCTTGCTAGCGATCACTGGCTGGTGTGGGGCAGGAGAAGCTGACAATTTAGAGTTGGGGGACTGGGTTCAGACTCTGAAAACAATTCCTTCTTCTTTTAGATAAAAAAGGAAAAAGAAAAATTACCTCAATTCTGGTGTTGTGATATCTGTGGCTGCTTCTATTATGAACACAACACGTTTTCACCTGGGAATGGGATTGATGAGTTTGACAACATCTTCCAGGGTTATAATTCTTTGAGGTCTGTGCTAAGGGCTTGTGGCCTGTCTCCCTCACTCTCCCACCACGGGGAGACAGCTGACAGCACAGTCTTTCATGGAGGCAGCTGGGGATCCTGGGTTGTAGCTGCCATAAAAGGCAGACTGAAAGCCACTGCAGTATTGGCGCTAGGGAATTCCCTCTCTGAGAAGGCAAGTTGTGCTGATAGGCATTCCCAGCTTCTTCTCAGGTGCCATGTCCACCTTTATTTACCTTCTTTGCAATATTAAGTCTGTACCAATTATAATCAATACCAATTATTATCATTTTAAAACAGCTAACATTGTTATTGCTTATGATATTGTGTGGTGTACTTATATTCACCTTAATTACTTTTACAAAATAATCTTGTGGGAATGGTTCCTTTATTTCCTCATTTTACAGGTGGGTGGGAGGTAGAACTGGACTCATGTCCAATTTTAAACAAAAGCTCTTATTGCATAGTATTGTCTCTCCTTAGAATATATTGTCAAATAACATCAAGGGGGAAGAATGGAGACTGGGAATTAGTTATGGATTAGAATAACTTTCATTTATTGAGTGCTTATTGAATTCTGTTATCTCGCTAGTGCTCAAAATTAGCAATCCATATGACAAAATCAAATGAAGATTCAAGGGATCAGTGGGGAGAAGTAACTTGCCTGGTACAACAAGTTTGATTCCAATTCCATGCACATCTCTACTTATCGTCTCCCAAGATGATCCCTATGCATTTGAGCCTGTCATGTCTAGGTTCTATCACGACAGCCTTGCCTGATTTTCCTAATTCCAGTTATTATTTCCTAATTCCTAGTTCCACCACCAAGGTGGTGTTGAAGTGGCACCCAACTAAACCAGATCATTCCCCTCTTCCTTTGTATTTGGCAACTCCACTCCTTTACCTAGCACAGAATTCTTGGTGAGCTGAGTTGACACCTGCACTTGGAGTGCTTGGTCCAGTCTAGAGCTGGTCTTTGATCTAAGGAATCTTTACCAGTTCCTTCTATTAAGTTTTGGAAACAGTGACAAGAAAACAGGCAAGGCTTCTGCTTGTCTTTATCCATTCTTGTGCTGTTATAACAATATACCAGAGAATGGGTAATTTGTAATAAAGAAAAATTTATTGGCTCACTGATCTGGAGACTGAGAAGCCCCACATCAAGCCCTAGCATCTGACAAGGGCCTTCTTACTATGTCATCACATGGTGGATGTCAAGAGAGAAAGCACGACAGTAGAACTTGCCATTTTGTAATGGCACCAATCCCACCCATGAGGGTGAATCCCTCATGGCTTAATCACTTCCCAAATTTCCCACTTCTTAATTTTGTAAAAATGGCAATTACATATCAATACTAGGTTTTTATAGGACATTCAGACTGTAGCCCTGCTTTCGTGGAGACTAAGGGCAATAAAAATTTATGTGAATTTATTCAAAGGGATATATACTGATTTGTTATGTCCTTGCTTAAAGGAGTGAAGTTTAATAAGAGCAGAGGTTTTACTAGTAGAGAATGAGGATGGAGATCCAAGGAAGGGTAAAGAAAGGGTAAAAGGATTCTAGAGTCCTAAGGTCAGTCTAGTTCAGACTAGATCATAGACATGTAAGTTCAGCTCAGAAGGTCCCAGTGTAAGTAAATCAATGTTTGCTTTATTGACTATTTAAGTGTTGACTGAATAAGAGAAATTAGGGTTTTGTCCTGCCCACTGGATAAAAGGTTTCACATAATATAAGGCAGGCTGGGAATAGCAGCTTTCTTTGTCTGAGTGGGAATAAAATAATGTGTGATGCACAATGAATCAAAATGAAAAAATTTAAAAAGTAAATAAATTAAAAAATAATGTGTGATAACCGAGGTGGATATTCCATGATCTCTAAACTCCCCACAGGAAGTCCGCCAAGAGAATGGAACTGAACAGGCATCAGCATTAGCACGATGCCCTGGGGTATGGCAACCCAGGTATGCAATGGGAAACAAGCTGTGATGGCCCCTATTTCTTGAGGGTACAGGGACTGATCAGAAGGAGAGTTTAGAAGACTCTTGTGGTGTCCTGGCCTATTGGTGGACTTCAAGCTTCCCTCCATGCTGAGGAAGAAGAGACTGTTGAGGTCCTCAGAGAGGTAGGGAAGAGTCTCTCACCCTTTTATGACTAGCATGTACTCAGTTCACCTAGTATGAGACTTTGAGCAGATGACTAAAAAGGGACTGTGAGACAGAGGTCAAGGAATGTTCCCTAGAAATGAGGTTGTGGGTCACAGAAGACAGCTGAGAGATTGGCTTTTCCCAAAGTAGGAAAGTTACCAGTTCTGAAATATCTTTGATCAGAGGACATTGCATTTAGGTGCAAAGTAATCAACTTGTTTTGGGCTGGTTGAAAGTCCCATGTTCTGGGAGTCCTCTCTGTTCTAGGTTCTAGGCACCTCAGACACAAACCCCAGTCTGAGGTACGTTTGTCTGATAAAATATTGCATGAGTTATACTAAACAAATAAGCAAAAATTAGTTTGTCTGAAACCCAAATTCATTTAACAAAATAGCCACGATACTCCAAGGTATTTGTTATATTTTGAGCAGAAAAAAAAAAAGGGGGATGTTGGGCAGGCATGGTCGCACATGCCTATAATCCCAGCAGCTCCTCTGATGGCTAAGGAGGAGGATCTCAAGTTCAAATCCAGTTTCACCAACTTGGTGAGGCCCTGAGAGACTTGGCAAGTTCCTGTCTCTAAATAAAATATGAAAAATGGCTGGGGAAGTGGCTCAGAGGTTAAGCACCCTGGGTTCAATTGCTGGTATCAGGAAAAAAAAAAAAAGTATTAGTTATTTGAAGAGTCTCCCACATGGGGTATAGTGGGAAATTCTTTGCTTTCTATGTGTAAAGGAAACTGACCAATGGGTAAGGAGCATCTTCAGCACAGTGACAAAACCATCCCTAGTTAGCGTCTATACTAGTTGCTGGGAGCATGGACCTTAGGGTCAATTGCTGGTTCTACTGTTGACTACCCATGTGTCCTGGCAAGTTAATTTGTGTTCTGGTGCTTCTGTTTCCTCATTTGAAAAAATGGGGTAGTGACAATAACTATGTCATAAGATCATTGGGATGATTAAATGCTTTAACGTGTGAAAGTTTTAAAACAGGACCTACCATGCAATATAGCTAAGTTTTCCTGGCTAACATTCCTCTTCCTCTGGCCTTTATCATTCAGGGGAAAACTTCCTCCAAATCTTGGGCCTCTGAATCCAGAACGGCATGTAATACAGCCTCACCAAACAGCACATTCAGTCCTCCAGATCCCATCAGAGTTTAGCAAATATAATGCAAGGCCTTTGCAGAAATAGGTAATCCCATGGATTTTGTTAGAACAATTGAAGAAGGAGAGACGTTTCCTCTGTAGACTGTACACAATGTCCCACACAAGAGCTTTCTCCCCGAGTCTGGGGCTGAGTCCTTGCAAAGAAGAACAGAGAATGGAGAAAACTGGAGTAGGTTGTTGCTCTGGCTTGAAAGTGTGTCCTCTCCAAAGTTTATGTTGAAAGTTAATCCTTAATGTGACAGTCTCCAGAGGTGGGAGCTTTCGGAGATGATTAGGCCATAAATACTTCGCCCTTATGGGTGGGATTAGTACCATATAAAAGGGCTTGAGGGGGTGAGTTCATCCCTTCCATTTAAGGACACAGGTCTTGTCCTGTTTGCCCTTCCTCTTACTGCCATAGGAGGACACAGCCACAAGATGCCATCTTGGAAGCAGAAAGAACCAGCATCCACCAGACACTGCATCAACCTGAGCCTTGTTCTTTGACTTCCCAGACTCCAGAACCTTGAGAAATCAATGTCTACTGTTTATAAATGACCTACTCTGTGGTATTTAATATAGAAGTACAAATGGACTAAGACAGTTGTTCTACTGTGAGTGCCTAGACACTGACTTGCCTTGGTGGCTGAGGGCATGACTGTGGACTTGCCTTGTGGGTGGGAGCTCCAGTCTACTACCCATTGCCTGGGCAGCCTTGGGTGAGTTTCTGCACCTCTCTGTTCCTTATTCCCTTGACTCTACAGTGGAGGTAGTAGCAGTATCTCCTTGATAGCCATTTTGAAATTTAAATGAGTTAATATGTATATGAAAGTTACTCAGAAAGTACCTTAGGAAGATAAAGAGACATGCAGTAAATAGACTATTATCATTGCTACCAAATCCCTCTGTCATATAAAGCAATAGATCTGCCATTGAACTTAAATAGATTTGAGTGGGGTGTCTGTCACTTTATCGTCCCATAGCTTTATTCAGGTAAAATTGAAGTCCAGTAGAATGCACGTATTTGAAGTATGCAGTTTGATCAGTTTTAACATGTAACTATCAATATAAAAAGCATTTACATTACCTTTTTAAAAGTTGAAATCATGCAGATTGTGTTTCCTGCATGAGTTAGTATATTATAAATCAATCACCTTAAGATGCACAGAACCCCACCCCTACATGTCAACTATTTTGAAATTAAATGTCACTCTTATAAATATCTCAGAGGTCAAGGAAGAAAGCCCAAGAAAAGTAAATAAAAAGTACTTTGGACTAAGTGATAATAAAAGCTTAAAATATCAGGATCTCTGGGATAAAACTGTACTCAGATGAACATTTATAACTCCAAGTGCTTGTATCAGAAAGAAGCTAGAATAACAATCAAATTATTGTCAAATTGTGTAATAAGAAGGAAAATATGAGTAGGAGCAGAAATTTATGAAATAGAAAGAAATAATACTGCTAAAATTTGATAAAAAATAAAGTAGTCTAATCAATAAAAAAGCAAGAACGCAAAAATCAATATCAATGGAAAGGGAGATATATCAAAATAACCCTACAGATGCAAAAAATATATTAAGGTAATATTATAATTGTATGCCAAATATGTGATAGCTTACAGAACATGTTCTATATTAGAAAAGGATCCATGTGCTGCTGCAAAGAAAGTGTATTCAGTCTTTGATGGATGAAATATTCTATATATGAATCTTAAGTCTAAATTAGCAATTGTATTTTTTCACTTCTATAGCTTCCTTATTTAGTTTTTTTTTTTTGGATGATCTCTCCAGTGGTGACAGAGGCATATTAAGTTAGCCAGTATTATTGAGTTGTGGTCTATTTGATTCTTGAAATTGGGAAGGGTTTTTTGATGTACATAGATGTTCCATGATTTGGAGCATAAATATTTATGATTGTTATGTCTTGTTGGCATATAAATCTTTTAAGCAGTATGAAATGTCCTTTGTCCCTTATGATTAACTTTGACTTAAAGTCCACTTTGTCTGATATGAGGACAGAAACCCCTGCTTGTTTACACGATCCATGTGAGTGATATGTTTTTTTCCCATCCTTTCACCTTAAGTCTATGGATGTTTTTGCCTTGGAGGTGAGTCTCCTGGAGACAGAATATTGTTGGGTCTTGTTTTTTAATCCAATCAGTGTCTTTTGATTGATTAGTTTAGACCATTAATATTCAAGGTTATTATTGAGATATGATTTGTGTTCCTGGTCATTTTGGTTTATTTCCCATTTTTAATTTGAATTAGTTTCTCCTTTGATTGACTGTTCCTTTAGTGTAGTTCTTCCCTTGCCTGGTTTTTTGTTTTGTTTTGTTTTTTTGTTTTTTTTTTTCATTTCATCTTCATGGAATATTTTGTTAAGAATGTTCTGTAATGCAGGCTTTCTAGTTGTAAATTCTTTTAACTTTCGTTTATCATGGAAGGTTTTCATTTCATCTTCAAATCTGAAGCTTGATTTTGCTGGATATAGGATTCTTGGTTGGCATCAATTTCATTTCAAAGCTTGGTATATGTTATTCGAGGACCTCCTAACTTTGAGGGTCTTGTTTGAGAAACAGCTTTGTTCTGAGTTTGTTTCCCCCATATGTAATCTGATATTTTTCTCTCCTAGCCTTTAAAATTCTCATTCTGTATGTTAGGCATTTTTATTATAACATGCCTTGGTGTAAGTCTGTTGTAATTTTGTATATTTAGGGTCCTGTAAGCCTCTTATGTTTGATTTTCCATTTTATTATTTAGGTTTGGGAAATTTTCTGGTATTATTTCATTGAAAAGATCGTATATTCCTTTGGTTTGTATCTTCAAGTTTTCATCTATCCTGATAAATCTTAAATTTGGTCTTTTCATGTTATCCTACAATTCTTAGAAGTTCTGTTCATGTTTTCTTAACCTCTTCTTTCTGTGGTCATCTCTATTTTCAGGGTGATATATTTCGTCTTCATTGCCTAGGGTTCTGTCTTCCAAGTAGTCTAGTCTGTTGGTGATGTTTTCCATTGAATTTTTTAATTTGGTTCGTTGTTTCCTTCATTTTGAGGATTTCTGCTTGTGTTTTTTCAAAATCTTCGCCTTTTTATGGAAGTTATCTTTCTCTTCCTGTAATTTCTCTTTGATTTCACTCCTTACATAATCCTTTACTTTAAGATCAGTTATATACATTTTAAACTCCTTCTCTGACATTTCTCCCACTGTGGTGTCCATGGACTCTGATGCCAGAGTACCTCTGTTTGCTTGGGGCCATTTGTTACCTTGCTTTTTCATGTTGTTAGTGTGTCTACCCATTTAACAGTATGGATCTGAGGCAGTAGTCTTTCTACCCTGTGGACTTAGAGTGTCCCTGAAGTTTTCCAGTACCTGACTATTTAGAGGGAGACAAATAATAACAACCAATGCAAACAATATACAGCATTAAACCAAATAGTTCCTACTACGACATCTACAATTTTAACTATCACAATAAACAGGAATGATATGATCAGTTATTGACTACAATAAAAACACCAAGTTTGAAAAAGGGTTTATAATTTCAAATGGTGGACAAGGAGAGAACAAAAGTGATATAGTATATGATGATTATGAGGGAGGAGGAGAAGAAGGAGTAAAAACTTAAACGAAGAGTGAAAGAGAACAATAGAGGTTGGCTGTTAGCAGAAGAAAAAGAGAATCAAGGGAAACATGAGGAAAAAACATAAAGTAAAAAATTTAAAAAAATTAAAAAGCAAAATAAAAGAATACAAAACAAAACTAAAATATACCAATCAAACATCGTATTTCACAAAAACACTAATTCATGAAAAATAAATGGCTTCAAAAATGCTAGAAATGAGAGAAAAACAAATATAAATATGCGTAGGTCTCTGTATACAATTAAGGTCATAAACACAGGAAAATAATTTAAAAAAGCTCTTGATGAGAACAAAAAATTCTGTCACTTTTTACCACAATAATCTCAACTAATAAAAATGAATTTTGAGGAGCACCTCACATTCTAGAATATCTCAAATGCCTCTCAGAGAAGGATAAAGACCATGCACATTTAAATTAGAAAATAGTTGGATGACACACCAGTGTTTCCCAAATTTAAGCATATGCCTGGAGGACTCTTTAGAACAGAATCTACTGAACTCTATCTCCAGACTTGGGCTTTAATCAGTCTGAGGTGGGATCTCAAGGATTTGCATTTCTAAAACAACTTGGGGTGATGAGAACTTCTGTATTGCAGCCATGTCTGCCTGTTTCGGTCAGCGAGGGATCCACATAAACAGTGGTCCCCTGAAACTACATCACTTTTTAGTGTTGTAGCCTTCTTAGTTTGTGTAAGGTCACTCCATGATGTTGACCCACTGACAAAATCACCTATAGATACATTTGTCAGAATATATCCCTATCGTTAATTGACACGTGACTGTAGCTAAAAGATCAATGCAAAGATGTTTTATTTAAAAAATCTTATTTTCCCATGCCTTCCAAATGTCTGACACTGTTTTAAGTGTTTTCAAATACTAACCTATTTAATTTTATAGTAATGTTGTGATACAGTACAATCACTATTTCCCAAATGAGGAAAAAGGTACAGGAAGATTGAATATTTCTTAAGTATGTTGGTGTAATATCAGAAAATATATCAGTCTGCCTGGGTTGATCATTATAGGTTGCTTCTCACTGTTTGATGCTATGCAAAAAAATAAAGGATTTGAAAAGATACAGAGTCTGGACCCCATCCTCAAATTGTGTGTGCTGGGCTGGAGATGGGGCCATGTGTAGCAGACCTGGGTAACTCTGGCAGCTTCAAACAGCCATGCAGGTGACTGGGAAACTATGCAAGTGCTGAGGAGCAGAAACAACTCCTCTCTGATCCTGATTCCTTGGCCTCTCACCTGGTGTGGACTCTGCAGGCAGGCTTCTCCTCTGCTGAGCTCAGGGCTGGAGGAAGGTGTGGAGGGGAGAAAGTTCTCTCTACTCACTGCAGATGTTGGAGCTGGTGGGAGCATCCACCAGGAGTCAGAGGTTAAATGCTGCCTCTAAAGTAAGTCGGATAAGATCTTTAGCAACAATTAGCACCTCTTTGGCCCCAGCAAGCTGTCCTTTCACTGGCTTGACTGCATTACTCTCCTTCCTGGTGGGCCCTTTTTGAATTAGTACGGCAAGCTCAGCCCAGGCATGGTGAAGCAGGCAGGGGAATGTGTCTCCTACCTAGGATAGCGTGGCATTTCTACAGGGCTTCTAATGGCTCTTGGTTTATTCTTGGAGAGGCTTGTCTTTTTGCATGGACTCAGATTCCAGAGCCGACTAGATCCGTACAATCAGTCCTACCCTGTCCTCCAAGCTCCCCACAACCAGCATTGCTTCTCTCTCCCTAAGATACAAAGGGGGGATAAGACTTCTGATGCTTCTGAAGAACTATGTCAAAATCAAAGAATAGAAGGAAGACATATTTTTTAACAAATAATCATCCAAAGGTCAACCTTTGAATGAGTGTAGGTTTGGAGACAATCCCTTACCTTTTTTATACTAGTTGAGTCAAACAGCCTAGATTTCCCTGTGACCTTTACAAAGTATAGGTTTCCCCTTGGGGGTATTATTAGGTCATTTTGGTCACTGAGACTAGCATAACAGAAATAACTCAGCAGGTTCGTTGCATTTTGAGTTTTCTTTTGTTTGTGTTTAAAATACCACAATTCCTGCTGCCCAGGGAAGCATTGCAGACAAACTTGAAATAGTCATGGAATTTTCTTCTGTTTGTGTATTTGCTTATTTTTTCATTTGCCATGGATTTGGTGAGTGAGAAAGTTCTCTGTGAAGAAAGAAACAAGACAGAAAGCAAAGCATTGTTCTTGGCACTTATAAAATATGATGGAGAGGAACATATTCAGGGATGAAGCATGGGGAACTAGAATTAACACTTCTCAAGCAAAGAAACTGTACTGGGTGTTTCATATATGTTAGGTCATTTAATCTTTCCTAAATCTCCCTGCTATAAACATAACAGGTGAGGCAATTGAGAACTAGGGAAGTAGATTCCTAAAATACAGCCAGTTTCTGAGAGAACCAGGTTCAAATCCAGTTCACAGGTTCAGTTATTTCTATCTTGCCATGAGCTGCCAGGTACACAGGTGGGTGGCTTGGTCAATAGATATTAACATGCATGCATCTGAATATGTGTGTTACAAAGAGGATGTGTCTCACAGGGTGCCCAGTGAGGGAGCCATAGAAGAGGTTGTGTTTGAGCGGATTAGCAGAGAGAGATGTGCTCCAGGAATAAGAAAAGCATACAAGTGCATTGGAAATCAGAAGGCATTTAGAAGGTTTGTGGAAATATATGTAGTTGAGTTTAACAGGAAAACAGGCATTTATGTGAGGAAATATCAGGAAGTGAGCTAGAAGAGAAAATCTGCAGTAGAGAAATAGGAAGAGTTGAAGGCTAAGATTAGGAAGCCAGACTCTCTCGGTGCTGTGGCTGTTGGGAGCTGATACGTAGCCATCTGTTATAATTTCATGCACTCTGTCATCTCTCACTAAAGGTCCAAATGACCTTACTGTGACATTTCTCATGTAACCCAGAGACCTTTTTCAGATTGTAGACATTGTCCCAATTTTTTACGGACTGATGCAGCATAGCATAAGCTGCTTGCCATCTCATTTTAGTCATAATAAGCATTAACACTGGGATGGGAACCCAAACAGTCTTGAAATTGTCCTATTTCCATCTTTCTACGTAACCCGAGCCAGTGCATCCCCCACATACTGAGTATCACTGAGGGTGTAAGCAACTCAGCCCAGGTCTCCTTGATGGTCAACCTTTTCTGTTAGAGGTCCTTTTCCCCATCTCCTCCATGTGTGTGTCACTTTGTCAACTTTTCAAGAATCTCTCTCCAATTTATTCCTTCCCTTGTCTCTGCTTAAAGACTATTTAAGCACTGCTTAAAAGCGATTTATTTATCTTGGCACTCATTAGGGGCATTCACTCTGATGTTGTTTCATCAATCCTCATGCCATATATTTATCTTTTTTAAAAATGTATTTATATATATATTTTTAGTTGATGATTGACCTTTATTTTATTCATTTATTTATATGCAGTGCTGAGAATCGAACCCAGTGCCTCACACATGCTAGGCAAGTGCTCTACCACTGAGCCACAAACCCAGCCCATATATTTACCATGTTTGTTTAGTTCAATTTATGCAACCTGTTCAGTATTGCTTTTTCACTGCATAGAAAGCTGTGGATTAATGACAAATCAGATGATGTACACCAACCATAGTATCTATCCCTTAATATTTCATTTAGGTAACACTTTTTGAGAAGATCTTACAGATAAGCCTTTAATGGGAATAAGAGATGAAAAACAAGGCAACAACCTTATGGCTAAGAGTGGAAGGAAAGAGGGACAAGAGTAGAGTATTTGCATGTGCATTTGTTGGCTGATATCTGGTGGCTACCCATAAGCAACCCCAAAGTGCTGCTCATTTGATGTGTATGAACATCTTAAGTCTTTTTAATGCTAGATTGTAGGTTGACTTTTCTTTGTCCAAATGCTTCCTGTTAGAGATCAACTTTAAGTTTCTTGTTAAAAAAAAAAAAAAAAAAAGACTTAACTGTGTACCAAATGCACTTTAGAAACCGTGGTATGCAAGACATTGACCCTGCAATTGAAAGGAATTCCAGGGATGGAAGAAGGATCATTAAGACACAATATGATACACACAGTGGGGACAGAGGAAAGGGAAATGGGCCTTTGTGGAAACCTTGGTTTAAGGTGGCATTAGGACGGGGTTTGAGAAAGACTGTGTGGAAGTGCTGACATTTCAGCTAGACCTTAGTGGGTGTGTAGGAGTTCATCAGGAAAAACAGTGGAAGGAGGAGAGGAAAAGGAGGATGGAGAATAGTCAAGGCAGGAGATAGAACAGGCAAGAAGGCAGAGAGGAAAGAAAGAGCAATGCAAGTAGAGAATGGCGAGGTTAATAGGGCGAACTGTAGGCATCAGAAGAAACCAGATCAAAGGAAACAACACTCTATGAGCTTCAGAATCGTGGGCTGCACTTGTCTGTGTCAGACTCATCCTTCTCTGCCTGATCATTTCAGGTTCAGATTCTCAGGGCTGGGTCCTGGGTTTGCTTTTCTTCCATTCCGTCTTCTTATCCATCTTGGAACTTCAGACTCAGATATTCCATTTAGTATCTCAAAAGCACCACAGTTGGTTCATAACTCAGGGTTCATTATAAGCCCTAATTTTTTACTCCCTTAACTTAGTCTTTCCTTTAGTGTTCAGTAAGATCACCTATCTAGTTATACAAACTGGTCATTGACCTGAATATTGGCATCATCCTGAACAAACTTCTCCAGGCCTCACATCCACTCATCATAAGTAATGTTGATTTGAGTTCTTGGCCATCTCTCAAATCCATCTACTAGAATCCTCTTTTATCAAATGTGTAGCAGTTGAAGCAACAAATCCTTACCTACACTATTTCAATAACTCCAAACTTGTCCTATTTCTATTCTCAATCTCAATTTAAACTCTCCAATCTAGCACCAGAAACTGTTTTAGGAATCTGTGAAATATGGTAGACTGAAGAATATAAAAATTTCTCCCAATATAGAACTAAATACAGGGTGAGGATAGGAATCTCTAAAGGAATTCTTTAGGTATAATATAGTAAATAAAAATGCAAATCTTTAGGAAGGCAGTTTATAATCTGGATTTCAATAGGCCGTGAATATTAGAAAAAGCAACCAAAGGACAAAAGGTAGAAACAGAATAGTAGAGAAATAAGAAGGATTTTTCATTGACTACTCATAGAGTAGGGGAAAAGTTCCTTTAAAAACGACTATTTACAAGCCTTTATTTTAAGTTAGTGACCTGAGAAAACAAAACTCAAGCATAAAATATATATTTAAATTAGTGAAATGCTCGTCATTTCTCATATGACTTGCAAAACAAACCTAAGTTCCCATCTGGAGGAATATAAATCAAGGCCTCAAAGAATTCCCACAGATAAAATAATGTAAACTCACAATTAAAAAAAAATATCATTTAAAACACATGAAGGGATAAAGTCAGGATATGCAAGACTAAGCAAAAACAAAACAACAACAAAACAAAAACAAATTCACATACAAACACTTAAAGATTTCCTATATTAGAATTTAGATATGGAATATAAAATGTTTACAAGTACAAAGTATGATGATCAAGGAGAAGTCTATCAATACTGACTTCATAGATCGGAAAAAGAGACAAGTCAACATTATATAAATGATACCTAATACTTAAAATAAGATTTATCATACTTTAGAAACAGATAAATGGACAATTACTATAATGGAGGGCACTAGAAAATTCATGAATAGGAATCTGAGAAATAAAATTTATCTAGATTACAGACAAAAGTGCAGAGATATGGATAATATCAAGAGAGTTTAAGAGAAATTGGGGACTGTGAGAAAGATCAATACATGTGTTGGTAGGGAATAGAGGAAAATCAGTAATTGAACTGGTAATGGCAAAACACCTGATAAAATATATCAATTATCCAGTATAGAAAAGTCCCTTCATAATATAAAAAATGGAATAAATTCTGCAATAAAACTTAATGAAACATAATGTAAGACACAATGGACATAGAGAAGTTCTTTAAAAATCCTTAGAAAAACAAAGAGTATTATCTGGGCAAGGTGGTGCATGCCTATTACCCCAACAGCTCAGGAGTCTGAGTCAGGAAGATCACAAATTTGAGGCCAGCCTCAGCAATGTAGAAAAACTGTGTTTCTAAATTTGAAAAATAAATAAATAGAGAGGACTGGGGTTGTAGAGCAGTGATAGAAGCATCTTTGGTTTCAGTTCCTAGTACTATTAAAAAAAAAAGTTTACCAACCACCAAATGGCTAGTATACACTACAAGTGATTTCTCAAAAGTAACAACAAGAGCTAGGAAAAAGTGAAATTTTATTTTCAAAGTTAAAAGAAGATATCTTTTTCTTCTAAAACTTTACTTTGAGGAGCAAGAAAGTAAGAAGATCTTTTCAGAGAAACAGAAATGCTAAGAGTTCACTAGCAAAAGATCTTCCCTAACGAAACTCTTCTGAAATGCACCGCAGGGAAAAAAAGGAAAATATTGCCAGGAGTGATATCTAAATTACAGGAAGGAATAGTGCAAAATGAAATGGTAAACACGTATGTAAATCTAAACAAACATTGACTGTTTAAAACAAGGAAGGTCATGCATAGCTTGTGTAGTTAAAAAAAAAATTGAACTAAAATGTAAACAAAAAAAGAGGTTAGCCATGAATGAGGCAGTTAGAAGCGAAATTTTCTAAAGTATTTGTGTTGTCCAAGAACAGGATAAAATCCAAGAACTTGAGGTTTTATGTTAAATATCTGTTTATCTCTCTAGTGTAGAATTATCAAATAAAGTTGTTTTGTGTGATGATGAATGTGTTCTTAGAGTTGTTCAATACCTGCCAAATATAGCTATTATGAATTTGAGAAGTGGCTAGCTGTGACTGACCAACTTGGTTCTTAATTTCATTTAACTTAGTACTCAAACTTGTCAGACAGGCGAATAATCACTGAAATAATAGCAACAGTGTATAAATTTTTAAATGAGTGGAGAGAAAAATGAGACTGTGATTTTGGTGTGGTTTGGATGTGAGGTGTCCCCCAAAAGCTCACGTGGGAGACAATGTAAGAATGTGAAGAGAAGAAATTATTATGTTAGGAGAGCCTTAACCCAATCAGTGAATTAATCACCTGATGAGACTAATTGAATGGTAACTGAAGGCAGGTGGGGTTTGGCTGGAGGAGGTGGAGCATTGGGGGTGTGGCTTTGGGGTAGATATTTTGTATTTTTGCCAATGGAGTATCTCTCTGCTTCCTGATCATCATGTGAGCCTCTTCTGTCTGCCATGCTCTTCTGTCTGCCATGCTCTTCTGTCATGATGTTCTGCCTGTCTTCCAGACAGGAGGAATGGAGCTGGCCTTCTCTGGACTAAGATTTCTGAAACTGTGAGCCCTCAAATGAACTTTTCCTTCTGTACAGTTGTTCTGGTTGGGTCTTTCAGTCACAACAGTGAAAGGCTGATTAAAACCCATTAGCACTCAAATAATAATTTAAAAATCCCCAACTAAGCCAATTATGTAATATCTTTCTTAAAAATTTTAGTTTCTTCAACACTCTTATTCATTCCAGCTACCAAGACTTCAAATAGTCACAAGACTTCAAATAGACTCCGTATTTGGGAATACTCTCTCCCCTGCTTCCCTAATGAACTCTTCCTCATCATTTTAGGTCTTAAATCTTGGGGAAGTCGTTTCTTGTATCCTCTAATCAAGTCAGATCCCATGTGTATGCTGTTAAGACTGATCACGCCTTTTTCACTTTCTTTAAAATCTGATTCAACTTCTCATTGTGAAATACTTGTAGATTCATGTGCTGTTGTAAACAACGATGTAGAGAGATTCCATGTAACTTTTCTCCACTTTGCTCAATAGTAACTTAATGACAAACGGTAGTCTGGTATTTCTTCCTTACTCATCTGTATGACTTTTATTTCTTTTCCTTATCTTATCATGCTGGCTAGAATATCCACTGCTGTTTTGAATACAAGTGGTGACAGTGGATTTCCTTCTCTCGCTTATGATTTTAGGAGGAAAGTTGTCTTTCACTGTTAAGCCTGATAATAGTTGTAGATTATTTGCAGATGTTCTCTAAAACTTGAGGATGTTGCTCTCTGTGCTTATTTTCCTGAGTGATGTCAATCATGATGGGGTACTGAATTTTGACAAGTCTTTTTCTTCATTAACTGATGTCAACATAGACTTTTTGTTCTTTGGCCAGTTAACACGCTGGATCACAAGTGAATTATTTCCAACACTTAGCCATGCATTCCTGTAATAAACCTCTCTTGAGACTGGTGCCTACTACTTTTTATACATTTCTGTACCCTATTTGCTAGTGTTTCATTGAGAATATTTATGTCTCCATTAATGAAGTTATCAACTTGTAGTTTTCTTCATTTCTTTTTTTGTATCAGTATAATACCAGCTTCATAAAATGAATTGAGAAGTGTTCCTCCTTCTTCTAATTTCTGAAAGAGACTGTGTAGAATTGTTAAGGTGTAGTTTTTAGAAATGGGGTGTAATTATCCAGTGAAACCATTCAGGCCTGGGGATTTCTTTTTCAAGGTTTTTAAAATTATGCATTTAATTTCTTAACATCTGTAAAGCTATTAAGATACTTATTTCATATCATGTGAATTATAATTTTAACTGTTTTAAAGTTTACAATTGAGTGGTTTTTATTATATTTACAAGGTTGTGCAACCTTGAACATTATCTAATTCCAGAGCATTTTCATTATCTTAAGAACAAGCTCCAAACCCACTG
The DNA here is from genome assembly GCA_020662805.1 of Glaucomys volans. NCBI lineage: Eukaryota > Metazoa > Chordata > Mammalia > Rodentia > Sciuridae > Glaucomys > Glaucomys volans. Next base: position 316,836 of record JAJEJO010002072.1, read on the forward strand.
TCAAACACTATCATTTCCTCCTTCTCCTAGTCCTTAGCAATCACTAATCCACTATCTATCTTTATTGAAGTATGCATTCTGGATTGTTTCATATAAATGGAATCACACAATATAAGGCTTTTTATATCTGGCTTTTTTCCTTTGGCATAATATTTTTGATGTTTATCTGTGTTGAGATACACATCAATACTTTATTACTTTCTATGGCCAAATAATATTGCATTGTATGAAATACATTGTTTAACCAGTTTTTAGTTTATGGATATGTACTTTTACTTTTTGGCTATTATGAATAAAAGAAACTTGAATATTCATTTACATGGTTTTAAATAAATGTAGGTTTTCAATTCTCTGAGAAATATACCTAAGAGGACAATTTCTGGCTTTTGCAGTAACTTTCTATTTAATTTTTTTTGAAGAACTGTCAAAATGTTTTTCAAAGTGGCTGCACCTATTCACATTCCCATCAGCAATTCAGGAGGGTTCCAATTTCCCCACATGCTTGTCAACATTTGTTACTGTCTGTATTTTTCATTATAGCATCCTCATGGATATAAAAAAGGGTCTCATTGTGTTTTTGATCTGTGTTTCCCTAATTGCTAATGATGCATATATGCATGTGCTTATTGACCATTTGTATATTTTCTTTGCAGAAATGACTATTCAAATCTTTTGCTTGTTTGCTAATTGGGTAATTTGTCTTTTTATTGTTCATTTGAAAAAATTCTTTATATATTCTAGTTACTAGAACTTAATCAAATATGCAATTTGCAAATCATTCTAGCAGTTGTCTTTTCGCTTTTTTATAGTGTCAATTGAGATGCAAAAGTTTAGGAATTTTTAATTAAGACCACTTGAAGTTTTTGTTTGTTTTTGCTTTAGTTTTCATATCTAAGAAATCACTGCCTCATTCAAAGTCACAAAGATTTACGCCTGTTATCTCCTAAGTGTTTTATAGTTTTAGTTCTTATGCTTAGGTCTTTAATACATTTTGAGTTAATTGTATCTGGCATAAGGTTTGGTCTAACTTAATTGCTTTACATGAAGATATTCAGTAGTCTCAGCACAATTTGTTAAAAAAGACTATTTGCTCACTCAATTATCTTGGCACCTCTAAGAATAAAAAATAAGCTGCTTGAAAATGTATGAATTTATTTCTGAATTCTTAATTCCAGTCCATCAATACATGTGTCTATCTTATACCACTGTGACACATTCTGACTCTAAAGCTCTTTAGTAAGTTTAGAAATTGGTAAGTGTCTTTTAAATTTGTCCTTTTTAAAGATTGTTTTGGGTATTCTGGATCCATTTCATTTTCACACAAATATTAGTATCAGCTCACCAATTTCTGCAAAACTACAGCTGGAATTTTGATGGAGATTACTTTGAAACTGTAGAACAATTTGCACATGATGAGCTCAAAGTGGTTGGATGACTGTCTTAGCCTTCAGTTCTTAGCACTCTTAAGTCTTTTAATCTATGAACATGAGCTCCTTTCCCAACTATTTATGGGCACTTAAATTTTTTTGGTGATGTTTTGCAGTTTTCTGTGTGCACTATTTGTGCAATACTTAATTTTAAGTATTTTAGTCTTTTGGTTGTTATTTGCAATAGTTCATTTCATGGGTCAGTTCAACTGGGCCATGGGATGCCTCTGTAGCAAGTTGAGCATTATTTATGGGTATGCTTGTGAGGGTGTTTTTAGAAGAGATTAACACTTGAATGAGTGCACTGAGTAAAGGTGATGGTCCTCCCCAGTATTTCTGGGTATCACCCCAACCCTTGAAGGACTGACTGGAACAAATCCCAAAGAACAGAAGTGCAAATGTTTTTTTGCTGATATGTGATGCTAATAGGCAGTAAGAGGTGGGGGTGGGGTTAGGGAAGAATAGAGGTACTTTGCATTAGTCAGAGGGGAGTGAAGGGAGGGGAGGGAATAGAGGGACAGGAAGGATAACAGAATGAATCATGACCTTTGTGCATATATGAGTGCACCACTAGTGTAAGTCTACATCATGAACAATCAGAAAAATGAGAAGTTATACTCCATTTATATATGATGTGTCAAAATGCATTCTACTGTCATGCATAACTGTTTAAAACAACAGCGACAAAAAGGCAGATGAAGTTTGAATTTCTCTTGCCTGACTGCTGGGGTTGGGTATTAACCCCAACCCTCTCTCTTTGTGCTGTTCAGTATCATCCAGGTTGCACATTTATACATGTGTACCTATCAACATAAATGTATATTAATTGCTTTATGTAGTTTATCTTTAAATCAGAAAGGAAAAATAAGCATGATAACAAAAATATGTTGATATACTATTTGACATATACTTATGTAGCTGCCTTTATCAGTGCTCAGTTTTAATTGTTTCATGTGGATTCAAGCCATTTTTATTTCAGCCTAATGGGCATCCTTTAGTATTTCTTGGAGGAAATTTTTGCTAGCAACAAACCCTCTCATTTCATGCTTCTCTGAGAATGTCTTAATTTCTCGTTTCTCCATTTTTAAAGGATGATTTGGGTGGATGTAGAATTCTTGGTTGACAGTCTTCTTTTTTATTTTTCCCGCATCACTTTGAACATATCATTCTACTGCTTCTGCCCGCCATGGTTTCTTGTATGAAATCATCTAATAATCTTTTTGAAGATCCTGTATATGTGATAAATCACTTTTGTTGCTTTCAAGAGTTTCTCTTTGTCTTTAGCCTTTGAAAAATTGAATGCCTTGTGTGTATTTGTGGGTTCTTTTGAGTTTATCCTACTTGAAATTCGTTGAACTTCTTGGATTTACAGATTAATGTTTTTAATCAATTTGGGGAAGGTCTTAGGCATTATTTGTTCAGGTTTTTTTTCTATTATTTTCTCTGTCTCCTTTGCTTCTGGAATTTCCATCGTGCATGTGCTTGATGGTGTCTCACACTCTCTGAGGCGATGGTCCATTTTACTTTATTGTTCTTTGTTTATTTTCCCAGTCTGGATAATTTTGATTTATTATCAGGTTTTCTGGTTCTTTCTTTCCTCAGCTAAAATCTGTTATAAAGCCTTCTATAAAATTTCCATTTTTGTTTTTTAACTCTAGAATTTCTCTTTGCTTCTTTTCAAAATTTCTACCTTGATATTCTATTTTTTATGGTGCACATTAATTATACAGAGAGTGGGTTTTCATTGTGGTTTGTATATTGATAAAGGCATGCAACATTATTTGGTCAATTTCACTTCCCAGTAACTCCCTTTCCCCTGCCCTACTCCCTACCCCTGACACACTCCTTCTGCTCCCTTCTCCCTTTTGCTTTCATGACATCATCCTTACACACACTTTCCCCTTATTTTTCCCACTCATTCCTACATATGAGAGAAAACATGATATTTGTCTTTCTGAAACTGGCTTAGTGTGATGTTCTCCATTATTTTTCTTGCAAATTACATAATTTTGTTCTTATTTACAGCTAAATAAAACTCCATGTGTATATGTGACACATATTCTTTATCCACTTATCTGTTGATGGATACCTAGCCTGGTTCCGTAAGATGATTATTGTGATATTCTATTTTTTAATGAGACATCATTCTTCTTTCATTTTGTTCTTTAAAAATGCTTTTAGTTCTTTGAACGTATTTAAGTAGCAGTTTGTCACCTTTGTCTAATAAGTCCAAAGTCAACATGTTCTCAGTTAATTTCTATTGATTTTTTTTCTTATGCATGGGCCCTTCATTCCCACTTATTTGCATATCTTTTTTGTTATTGCTGAAAATTAGACCTTTTTAATAGCATAATGTGGCACCCCTCCCCAAGTTTGTTGTTTGCTAGAGTTTTTTGATTGATGGTTTCTTTAGTTCCAAGATGAAATGTGTGAAAAATAGATTTCAGGACATTTACCCCCCTGTTGTCCCTTGGATTCCTTGAGTTCCTGCCTTCTCTCCAACTTTCCTTTCTCTTAAGTTTGTCTTATAGAATAATGCAGTGTTTTAACTCTCTTTAGCAGACAGGATATGAAAAAGTTTATGAAAACCCCATTGTCCACAAGTAGAAATTGCCTTGCTGCTCCTTATGAGCAATTGCCAGAGTTAGAGTTTTGCATTTTTGAGTGGTTGTTTAGTTTGTCTCTCCTGATAGGTCCATGAAGACAATGTGTCTGGTGGGCTTACCATGTTCTTTTCAGAGTCTAATACACAATATGACCTCACTGCTTACTTTTGAGTCAGTGAATATATACACCTGCTCCAGAAATATAATAAAGTGAAGTTGTGAAAATCCAGGGGTTGACATAGGACTCCTCCATATGAGGAACCTTCTCTGGGTGCGCAAGGATTGTGTCAGTGGGGAGAGTTGTACATAGGTGAAGCCTGTTCTATATGTGGACTCTTCCTGAGGCCACATTCCTCCATCAGGACAACTGTCTGGGAATGAGACTGCGCAAGTGCATCCATGGTTGGACATTATTGTAAGGCTTTTCTATCACTTCAGCACAACACAGCAAAATGCCAGGCTCTGGGGATATGTAGGTAATGATTGGGGCAGGAGACACTTGGGATCTCAGAAGAAAAAAATCATGCTTCCTCACCACATGATTCTGAGAGGGTACACTACAATCTTTGCCTGGACTTCAAAGGTAGAGATGGTGGCAAACTACTTTTTTAAAGTTCCATAAATAAATGTCTTCTCTAATTGCACAGTGTTGACTACTCACCGTTAGACACTGCTGTCTTCTCTTCCCTAAAGGGGGAAGCAGGCACAGAGGGGTTGAAATATCTTGCATAGAGTCTGAAGCTGAGATGGGGCTAATATATACATGTTCCTATACACTTAAATATATTTAATTCATTCAAAGTAGACAGTGATCATATTCTCCTTTGTATAAACAATGGCAGTACTTTGAGTCACCAGGCATACAAATTGCAAAAGGTACATGAGACATCTAATAGAGGCTTGGAAAACAGTTCTGAGGTCTTTGTTCTCAGGAGGCTGACAAACAAGCATGTGCTCTGTCTAAGGGAAAAACCATTCTACATTCCAATAATATGTTGTGCCTCTGAAAAGGACAGACAGATATAGTAACTAAGAAGATTGGGCATTTGGAATAGACAGTTCTGCTTTTGCCAATTACTCTGTGTGACCCTGTATCACTCAGCTTCTTTCCCTCCAGTCCTTGTTCCTGCATTGGGAATAATAATAGTCGTTGCTTCATTGGGAAGGCCTGAGGATTATTGTACATAAGACTGCAGGTTCAGTAAATGGGTGAAGGAAGAAGAGGTGGGGAGTGTTGTTATTGGTGTGGTAGAACATTTGCTTAATAGAATGTTCAGTGACGGTAAAGATCATACTTATTCACAGCACATTTTCATGCCCCTGTAGCTTTTGTGACCTGATAGCAATATGACTGTAGGTATGGTCTAGCTATTGGACATGGGCTGAACAAACTGGACTGGACACAGTTCAAACCAGTCATCTGGACTTGTTCAGTATGAGATTCTAGCCAGGCGCTCTGATCAAGTTCAGATAAGTGAATTTCAGAAATATAATAGTTGCTAGAGCTGAAATACCAATGTGGTGCTTGTTCCATTATGGATCCTCGTGAGCAGATAAAGAGCTCAGCTGTGGCACAAAGATTGCTGATCACCAGGGCTCCACCTGTCCCATACCCTTGAGGAAGAGAATCCATTGTACCATGAACAAGCCCCTCATAGTTGGCTTTGGTATACTTTCCCATCTCTTCTTGCTGTAAAATAGAAAATCTGGTAGAAAGAGGTAGAACCTATCATTTCAGCATCCATAGATAGCTTTCTCAGCAGCACTACATGCTCCACCCTGGTGAATACTCTCCTTTCTTCACCTGCAATTTATTTGTCCTATAACCTTTCGTAAAAATTGGAAAATGTGAATGTTAGAGGCTGACGTCCCTGGGAACTAAATAATCATGTTCACATTTGGAACATCTGGCAATACATCTGGCAGCAACTAGAACCAGGCAGGCAGACTAGAAACCCAGAGAAATTGGCATAACTTGATTGCAGTGACTAAGCTCTCTTTTCCACGTGTGAAGGATGACATTAATGAAAGAGACATCATGTATAGATAAAGTCCACAGAGAAGGTCTCCTGTTGCCACCAGGCCTGCCCTTCCCCTTTGGCTCTTTGCATCAATTGCTAAATAAGTGGCTGTGGTGGATTGATATTTTTCAAGTCCTCTCTCTCTCTCTTTTTTTTTTTTTTGTCTCCATCCTCTGTGGGAACCAAAGAAAACAAGAAACTGACCAGAAGGCCAAAAGCAACAGGACATTGCTCCCTCTGCAGAATTTGACATTGTAGATTGCCAAATTCCTTATGAAATATTTTTCTCCCTGGGCTAACCGTGACATCGTTCTTTCTGTTTTTCTTCAAGCAAGCATTGTGATTACTCCTCCTCTGTTTCCTTAACTGTGTCCTCTTTTTCATGTTGCTTGGAAAATGTGGTGTTCCTCGCCCTTATCTCCTCCACAGTCCTCTTTCTTAGAGACAGAAACTATGAGGGTTGTCACCATTTGTAGCATGTTTGTGTTCACACTCCCACAAGATCATTCATTTATACAACACTCATTTGTCTGCAGCTCTCACAAGAAAGTCACAAACCAAGTTCAGGAAACATGCTGAGAAATGACAGTCCCAGAACTGAGATTCGCTGCCTCTATACCACCAGCACCGACACTGATTATCTGTTCTAATTGACTGGCTTCTGGGCTGTACTAGTGGCTAAATATTTTTACTCTTATCCCAGCCTATTCCTAGGTGGAGTGTACTGAACAATAGATAATGCTTAAATCCAAAGTTGGCATCTCTCTAGAACTCTAATATCCATTTTGCTGGTTTAAAATTTCATATCGATATCTAAAATTCAAACATTTAGTTTTGACAGGATCTTGGTTTGAAAGTTTCAGGTCTCTTTCCTTTGAAAACTTGTATCACAGATATCAGAGTGCAAAGAAACTTCACAAAATGGGCTGATTCCTTAATTTGTAAAAGAGAAGTTCTTTCTTGATGATGGACTTTGACGTAACCAGTCACAGTTTGAGTAGAACCCAGTTCCTCCAACCCTAACCTCAGTGTGTCACCAGTTTTAAGGACTCAGAGGAATTTTTCAATTTCCTCCTAGCCGCCCTGTAATGCAGACACAATAATAAGGTTCCACAGACAGGACGTGGCTTTGAATTACCAAGAATGTGTGAAGATGACATGTGTGGGCGTGTGCATCCTCTGTGATGTCTGGAAGGACAGAAGAGCTGCAGTGCCATTCCTAGACCACACCTTGAGCTGCCATACATTTATCTGCATATGCACAATGCCATTTTATTTGTCCTTTCCACATGGCACTTCAGCAAGGCCCTTGCTGTTGCCAATTTAGCTGTCATGACAACCATAGGCATGGATTTCCCAGGGACAGAATAATTTCAGACAATACATTCCAGAAATGTTTAGTATCCAGGCACTCAGAGATGTTCCAAATTGTTTTATGTACACATGCACACACGTGCATACACACACAAACACACACACACATATACACACTGGAGATAGGAATGTCCTCGGCTGGACCTTGTGTCTTGATATTTCCATAACAATGTGTGGCCACTTTTCTGATTAGAAACACAGCAGAGAACAAGAGGCAGGAAGACTGACAACGAATAGGTGACAGCTGACAGTCTGATAGGGAGGAAGGAGACAAAAAAAATGATAAAAACCATGACAGTGAAGGGCCATCCTGGGTAGTGACAAATTGCCTATCACATGTCAATGTTGTATGATAGTAGGGGCCAATACAGATATTAATAAAAATCCTGAAAAATGAAAAATGTTATTGTTTTTTGTATCTTTGGTTTAAAAATACTGGGATATATGATATATACATATATGTCATAGTTTTTAGGAAAGTTTCCACTCACTATGGTTAATAGGTGTCAATGGTGCTTTATTAATAGTATAATAGTAATACTAATTATAGGGAGGAGGAGGAGGAAGAGGAATATTTGTTTCTCTATAGTCTTATTTTTTCTTTTTCATTTGTATTGCTCATTGGATCTGATGAGGATGCAAATGGATAAAATAACATGAAACAGAATTTCTGGGTTGCCCTCCTAGGATAGACTATAGGGATAACTTCTTTCTTGTGTCTCAAGAAGTGTGTCATCCACTTTCCTGGGCCTTTCAGATGACTGCTTGGTAGACCCTACACTCCAGGTGATCCTGTTTACAATGCCTCCTATTGTCTATTTGGGAAAGCTTGACCATGTCTATTTTCTGGCCCATCAGTCATAACCATCTTTGTCTCTGCCCCCAGAAACCTCCGTGACACAGCAATGTGTCTGATTTCAGCATTCCTTCTGTTAGACAGTGACATCCCACAATACAAGGAGAGACTGGGGGTAGGGACAGAAGCAAACATCTCCCAGCACCTATGCAAGAAACTATCCCTTCTCCATCACACCCCTTCACCTGCCATTTGCCCCTGTATCTCTACCCTTCATTGTCTTCTTGGACTGTTAAGGGATGACATTGTCCTCTAGTGTATCAGGGATCTCATTCATCATGCTGGTTGCCAGCTCTGAAGTGTATGATCATCTGTCATTTCTATCAAACTTCTTAGTTCTTGCAAATTAGAAATGTGAGTGGGTTTAGCCCATCAGTCCTGCAGATAGGCCTCGATGAGTTTGAACCTGAAAGGGTCATAGTTTCAGACGTGGATCTGGGAAAATTCATATGAGCAATGGCATGTCCTTTTGAATCCACCTTGCCACCCAGTGGTGAACACTTCCAAGTAAATTTCAACCAGCTCCATGCTGGTGCCCATGGTAGAATTTATCTACCCTATGCCAATAGATAAATTCTTCCTCCTTTTGCATCCTGAGATGAGTTTCATTCATTTTTTTAGATGCTCTGGCAGGATTGAGCATCATTTCCCTATAACAATGGGCGATCAGAGAATGCGTTCATGCATGTGTTTTTTCTCCTTTCACTTCTCTGCTCTTTTTCCCTGGTAGCATGTCTCAAATAAGCCATTGTTCCTGTAAGCTTTTGTTGAAAGTTTTCTTTCTCTTCTGGATAGGTGGGTTGAGGGGGAAAGGAAAAAGTAGAGCCTAGACTAAGGTATTCCTGTTTGAAGTAAAAAAAAAAAATAATAATAATCAAAGGAAATTAGAGCCCATATTTATCGAGGTAGTACTATGTGCCAGATACAGTTGAAACACTGTATGTTCTAATGAAGCTCGTGCAGTCTGTATGTTTTACAAATGAGGAAAGAGATTCCATGTTTAAGTAATCATCCTGAGTACCATGGATGGCAGAATTAAGACATTGAACGGGTTAGGACTTCTGAACCTAATGTTCTGCTCTCTCCATGAGACTTAAGGTAAGACTGCAGTGACCTTGGAAGCTAGGGATGCAGACATTCATTTATTAACTGGCTAAGCCTATTCTGGTGTGAGTGATGTTCAGAATAGTTGCTTGGAGTTGAGGCTACCTGCCATCTCCTGTTTCCTTAGGCTAGTCAAATGCAATATGCTCAACCTTTCTCTGTTTTGAGGGTATCCTGCATCCCAGCATATAAGAATACATTTCTGGGATCCTCAGGACCAGCATGATTCCACCCTCTACACCAGGAGAAAGCAGGGTGTTCCATGATTTTGTGCATAATTTGTGATTAGCAGCTTTGACTGTCCCTTGTCATTCTACTGTTTGCTTCAATCACACATGCATACACACACACACACACACACACACACACACCCTCCTTAAAACCAGGAATGGGAATAAGGGCTAATTGAGTTGTTAAACATCCTCTGTAAATGAAGGAACTATAAGCCCCTCCCCTCAAATGCAACCCGGCATTGACTTCATGGCTCCAACCTTCTCTTGTAATCAAGCCCATACCTTCAGAGATGGACTTAATGTCTTTTACAAACCTCTGCTTAGACCTTCATGCTTCAGAGACTCCAGTGCTTCATGTTGGGTAGGGCTCACATCCCCAAAAGCTGTCTCACACCTCTACTCAGAAATTGCAGCCGGCCATGCCACTGGCTGGTTTATGATACAATAGCTTCCTTGGAGCGTGCTTATAAATATTTATAGCACCAACTAAGCTGTAATGGGCTGCTATTCAAACACACCTGCTGGGGAAGAAAGGAATAAAAAAGGAAAGGAAAAAACCCCACATACACGCTTACACATATTTATGCCCACTATATGAAGGTCATTTAAGCATTTAGACCTAGACAGTGTATTGCAGAATGATCAAAATAATCACTGCTTTCCTAGGGCCTGTGGTCCCCACACAGTGTCCTCTGCAAGGAATAAGGGCAAGGACTCATTTTGTTTTCCAATGTTGCTTCTTCCTAATAATAATGAACACATTTGTTGAACTATGTTTGGAAAATACTGAAACAAAAAAAAAATTAAAAAAAATACTACCTATATATTTTAATTCTGAGAGGAAAAAGTGTTAACATTTTGGAATGTTTCTTTTTAGGCTTGAGGAAATACGTACTCTATAGGTTCTTCCATAGGTTCTTTTAAGTGTTGCTTTCTTATAAACAGTTAATACTGTTATAAGCAGTTAATAGTTTCTTATAAACAGTTAATACAGATTCTTTAAATAATTTAAAAATCTTCCCTAATTTGATAGTAGAAAATGATAGTTTGTTGTTCCAATTTGCATTGATTTAATTATGGAGGGCTACTTACTAACTCTTAATAAAGTTGTTTTCTAACATTACCAAGTGCTAAGAACCTAGCATGGGGAATGAGTGCATACAGGCAAATTAGAAGAAATCATTGCCTCCAAGGGCTGACGAGTGGTGCAGCAGCAAGGAACTTTCCCCTTCAGTGTACAGTAATCATTATCATTTCTTTTGTTGTGACCTGTATATTCAGGTCTTTTAATGCTTTGGGTTTTGAGTGGTGTACCCAACAATACAGTGCTCATGTTTTCGTTCAGTGAGTGGGGGTAACATGTTAGGAGAGACACGTTTTATTTCATTGCTCCATCTAGTCATCAACCTGGCTTTCAGAATAAAGAGTGGCATGGATAATATTGCTCTGAACTTTCTTTCAAATATTTTGCAAAACACTACCTCTCAGAGGCCTGGAAACAATTCTCACATCAATCTTAAAATGGTCAAGAAGGGGCCCAGGTTAAACTAAGTAAAAAGGAGGGGCAGAAGTCAAATGAAAGATCATAAAACAAAAAGTATATATACACTTCATGTTCTTTACTTGTTGTATTTTGCCTTTGCAAATCTTGGGAAGAGTCTTTGGTAGTTTAATAAATAAGTATGCTTTCAATATGGCTTTTGTTTATTGTTTTTCTGCAAATTTTCAGGCACCTGCTATATCATATTCTGTATTTATTTAAAGAATAACGACTTAGGATCATTAAAAAATAAAGCCTTACTGAGTACACACTACTTGTCAGACTTAGTCTGAGTCCAGATAAACTCAAAGGTGGAAGAAATGTGGATCCTTTATCCAAGGCAGAAGGCACAGAGACCTGAGGACTGGATCAGTGCTCACCTGAACTCAGGTTTTCAATGTTTTCCACAAGGTGAAGCCCATCAACAGATACTAAAATAGTGTATGTGTGTAGGGGGAGCCAAAGTGAAAGGTATTTCCATGATGTCTAGGTGAAACATGTTCATAACTTTTTCTTGACATAGGAAATGTGAAGTGTGTGGCTTTATAGTGGAAAAATCTGTCAACAAGTGATTAAACTCAGCATCATTAAGAGCAGGTCAACCAGACATCATCTGCCTCCTGATGTGATGGAAAATGAACTTCAGAACTACCCAGACTTATCTTGCTTAAGATATTTAAGATGAAACTGATTAAATCTTCAATTCTACCTTCCAGATTACAGGAAATATGGGCAACAGATGAACAAGTTAAACAACACTATGAGAAGATAATCAGACTAACACAGAAAGTCAGACATTCGTAACAACACTGACTCAAAAATGATGGGCTAGAGTCTGGTGTCTTCATCAACATAATATCATGAAGAAAGGTGGAAATTATTTTAGATTAAAGAAATCTAACAGATTTAATAAGCTAATGAAATATGTGCTCTTTGATTAGTCTGACTTAAAATACCCTTACTATATAGGCAAGTTTGGAAACCTGTGGGGAAATTTGAATATGGTTGGATAGGTAGATGATATAAGAAAACCGTTGTTAGTTTTATTAAGTATGAATGTTATTATGTGTCAGATAATAGGATGTTCTGGTTTTGGAAGATAGGTTATGAATGACTTAAAGATTGTTATAAGGATTCATTAATAAATAAATAGGTAGACATACAGAAAGACACAGGGATATAGGTAGATGAAGCTACTTTGGCAAAATGTCAAAAATCATGAATCTTGGTAGATACATGAGTAGTCGTTGTAGTATAATTTCTGAATTTTGTTGTACGTATTTAAGAATTTTCATCTTACGAAGATCTTTTTTTTTAAGTCTTATGTCTGTCAGGTGACCTCAAAATCCCTGGGGAAATGAGAAGGGATTTCATTTCTTTTAGATTTCTTTTATGTGAAAGAAGAAGTAGGGAGTGTAAATTCAGGACACTCATTCGGAGATTCAGAAATAAGTATGGTCTTAGGTTTCCTGGGGTGTCACAGGAAGGCTACTATTGATGTGAATATCACAATCTTTGTGGCAATTCTCATCAATTTTTCCCCTAGATATTTCACTGCTCATGTTTCGTTGCTTCACAGTATTTAGTTGAAGGAGAAAGTATGTGCTATTTAGAGTCAGAAGTTGTGGGTGTTAATTCAAGGTAGTCACTTTTAGATGCTGGTCCTCAGACAGATTATTTAATTTTTTTCCAGTACTAGAGATTGAACTCAAGGGTGGTGTAGCATGGGCTACATCCCCAGCCCTTTTAATTCTATTTTTGCATTTTAAGAAAAGTCTTACTAGGTTGTTGAGGCTGGGATCACACTTGGGATCCTCCTGCCTTAGCTTCCTGAGTCACTGGGATTACTGGCATGCACCTCCATATCCGACTACTTAATCTCTTAATATTTACTTTTTAAAAAAATTGTTCTAATTAGTTACACATGACAGTAGAATTCACTTTGATACATCTTACACAGATGGAGTATAATTTCTTATTCTTCTGGTTGTACATGATGTAGAATCCCACCAGTTGTATAGTTATACATGTACATAAAGCAATGATGTCTGATTCATTCTACTATCCTTCCTACCCCCACACCCCCTTCCCTTTACTCCCCTCTTCCTAATCTAAAGTAACTCTGTTCTTCCCTACACACCCTCACCTTATTGGGAATTAGCATCCACATATCAGAGAAAACATTTGGTCTTTACTTTTTGGGGATTGACTTATTTCATTTAGCATGATATTCTCCAGCTCCATCCATTTACTGGCAAATGCCATAACTTCATTCTTCTTTAAGACTGAGTAATATTCCATCATGTATATATATAATATTTTCTTTATCCATTTATCTGTTGAGGGGCACTTAGGTTGGTTCCATTGTTTAGCTACTGTGAGTTGAGCTGCTGTAAACATTGGCTGCATCATTGTAATATGCTGATTATAAGTACTTTGGGTGTAAACTGAGAAGTGGGATACCTGGGTCAATGGTTCCTTTCCAAGGTTTCTGAGGAATATCTGTATCGCTTTCCATAATGGTTGTACCAATTTGCATTCCCACCAGCAATGTGTGAGTGTACCTTTTTCCCCACATCCTAGCCAACATTTATTGTTGCTTGTATTCTTGATAGTTGCCATTCTGATTGAAGTGAGATGAAATCTTAGAGTAGTTTTGATTTGCATTTCTTCAATTGCAAGAGATGTTGAATTTTTTTATATATATTTGTTGATCGATTCTGTGTCTCCCGTTAAGTATCTGTTCAGTTCCATAGCTCATTTATTGACTGGGTTATTTGTTTTCTTAAACTCTGCACTTTGGATATTAAAACTATTGACTTCACAGAATTACTGTGAAGCTAGCTGCATATTTTGTGAAATTTACTTATATATTGTATTGTCTAAATTTATAAATTAAAGCCCTAATCCCCAATAGCTGAGAATATAATGGTATTGGAGATGGGACCCGCTTGAAGTGATCAAGTTAAAACATATGTTTAGGGTGGGCCCTGATTCACTATGACTGGTGTCCTTATGAGAAGAGGATGTTTGGATCCCCTGAGAGACCCCCAGAGTGTAGATACCCAGGAAAGCCTGTGAGTACACAGTGGGAGGCAGTCATTTGCTAACTAAGGAGAGAGACTCCCAAAGAAACTGAGTCTAATAACACCTTAATTTTGCACTTATCACTTTCAGAACTGTGAGAAATTAAATTTCTGGGGGTTGAACTACCCGCTGTATTTTGTTGTGGTAAATTTAGAAAATGAATCTGCACTTACTCATGAAGATTTTAATTTTCTTTATAGTCTCTTTATTAAGCTGCTGTGCAACATTTTTACTTTTCAGTATCAGCACTTTTTCCTCTTTGTTCCTGAGAAGTTTAGTTATGGACCCTGTCGATCCTAGAAGCCTTGCTCAAAGGATAAGCCCTGACATAGGAGTACCTACTGGGTCCTTAAATCTCCTGATAGAATGATCAGCACTAGATTTTAATTAAAACTAAATGAACCTTTCAGTTTGTCAACTGGTCATGTACAAACATTTAATGAGCACCTCCTGCATGCCAGAGTGTTATGGGGGTTTGCATACTTAAAAGAACAGGCATCAAGTCAATACCAAGTTATTTTGCAGCCATTAGACTAAAAGGTCACAGAAAATGGCCCCCTTTAAGCATTTTGGAGAAAATATAAATGTAATATATACACACACACTAATTTTAACTGTCCTTCTTTTTCTTACTCAAATGGTTCTACCATCACTACATTTTATCCATACATTCTTTTTAGAGAGCAAAAGATGTGGAAGATAAATCAATCAGTGTGTCATTTGATCAAATAAACCTCTCTTATGAAACAGTAATAAAAAAGAGCATAAAGGTGTTGTCCTCAGGGAACTTACACAAACTTAGAAGAGGTGCAAAACAGACAAATGGAAGGGACATCACCAGGCAAGGCATGACTAACAGCCATGTGAGTGCAGGGGATGGTGATTGACAGCGGGATTGGGGAATGGATACCAGGTTGCTGGTGTCAAGAGGAAGCAGGAGGAAAGAGAAGAAAGAGTTGAGGAATGAGAGCTTGGGGAAATCAAGCAAAAAGCAGCCAAAAGTTACCAACCAAACAGATAGCACTGAAGGTACACATGCACTTCACAACCCTAATGACTAAGATGGGAGAATGAAATTGAAGTGGGACTGATTTAAAAACAAACTAAGGCCAGAGTGACCAAGCATGACAAAAAATGTTAGGTAGGGAATACAATGGTCATTGCAACCAGAACCAGACCTGAAGGAGACGATAATCAGAGGATGAAGCTGGTTGAAAATAAAATTTAAAATTAACATTCCTACTTAGCTTTGCTAAAGACTTGAAAGAGAAAGGGATGGGATGGGAGGGTTAAAAAACACCACAACCTGCAGAGCAGGAACCATCATTTCAGCTCAGGAATAGTTCTTTACAAAAAGACAGGGAGGCTTGCGAATGGCTGATGATTCTTGATGAAATTAGAAATTGGAAATGGTACGTAGTTAGTATTATTCACATGGTTATAGACTCTCAGAGTTGTGTGGCAATTTGGTCACCAGTTTGACATGAGGATGTAAGAAAAATGATAAACCTTGCAGGGAATGCACAAGAAAATCTGTGTGCAGCAAAAGCTGAGTCCAGGGCACAAATCACCCCTGTGCTTAGAGATAGACCTGCAAAGGGGTGCCCAGGACCACTCAGCTGAGAATCAGCCCTGTCTGTAAAGTCTCATTCCCAATCTCCTTCTCTCTTCCTTGGTCTCTTTGGCAAAGTAGTTATCCCTCTTTTTATATCCTTTTAATTCTTGACCTGTTCTCCTCTCTATAGCCTGGTGTGTTCAGTTTTTTCCTGTTTTTCTGCTACCCAAAATCTTCAGAATACACAGGGCTTGTGCTTCCTTTGGTAGTGACTACAGTCCCAGCTCTACAAAACCATGGACCTGAGGTCTCTGTGACTGAGGGAGCCAAGAACTCAGTGATCCACTCATGCACTCCAAGTCGAAGGCAGCACAGTCACTGCTTATGCAGGTCTCAGGCTCCAGAGTGTGCTTGTGAGACAGAATATAGACTTGAGTAGTCTCTTTAGAAGCACTTCATTAAAAACTCATTCTCAGCCAGCCAGACTGAGCCACAAATTCCTGTAGATATGGCTTCCTTAGCTGAGTGTGAGAGGAAGTGGCAGACTTGCCCTTAGCAGTTAAACTTTATGAACCATGGACACTTTAAACACAAGCTGCACCTTAACGTGGGGCGTTGCCTACACTCAGAGGTGCTGAGAAAAAAAACATAGAGTTGGGGGACACCAGATTCATATCAGTCACCCCAAGGTCACTAAGTCCGAATCTCCTTACCAAGTGAAATGGCACTAGGAAGTTCTCTTGCTACTAAAATAATGTTTCTCTCTCTGTTTCTTACCTCCCTTTGCTGTCATGAACCTAGAATGTGAATCTACTTTGATGAACTCAGGTGTCTGTCCATTTGCCAGAAAGCAGAATGGAGGTGAGCAGTCTGAGGTCAGACAATCATTCAGCAGGCAAGGTTCCTGAGAAGATGGTGGTGGGAAGTGGTACCACCCCCCATAAACCATATGGAATGTTGTCTAGGGAGTTTTGATGAAGAGATGATAAAGTGGGAGTACTGACAGATCTTCCAGGTTGGTGGGTGGGATGAGTCAGTGTCCTGTCCTTTTATTCTTGAAACAGAGAAACTAAGAGTGCTTATACCTGGCCCTTTCCTATTCTTCAAGTGTCAATTTCTCATAATCCAATGTAATAATGACATGTGAACTTATAGATCAGTGGAAGTCTCATGTAAGCTACTCTGCAGAGTGATTCTGAGTCCAGATTTAGAGATTGGATAGACCTGGGTCCCAATCCGAGCTCTGCAATGTAAATTGTAGAATTGGGCAAATTATTTAATCTTAATGAGCTTCAGATTGCTCAATGTAAAGTGGATATTACAAGACTTACTATTCAGAGGTCCTGCAAGGATTAAATGAGATAATGCATGATTCCTGACACATCCTATATGACAATGTCCAGTTTGGACCTGAAGTGTCCTCTAAGCACACATATGTTTAGGGCTTTGTCCCCAGCATGGCATTAATGAAGGTGGTGGAATTTTTAAGATGGGAGACCTAGTAGGAGGTCTTCAGATCACTGAGGGTGTGCCCTCATAGGGAACAGTGGAACCTCAACCCCTCTTTCTCTTTCACTCCCTGACCATGAGGTGAGTGGTTTTCTGTTATACTATGCTGTGCTGCCCTAGGCCCACAGCAACGGGCTAACAGATGATGAACTGAAGCCTTTAAAACTGTGAGCCAAAGTGAACTTTTGCTCTATAAGTTGATTATCTCAGGTATTTGTTATGGTGATGGAAAGCTGACTAATACATATTCATTTGAGCCTTGATGTCTGTGATGGTCTTTGAAGAGTAAGGAGGAGGGCACTAGAGAAGCAGATGGTTTAGGAGCCTACGGGTAGGACAGCTTTATGGTTCTGCCTCCTATGCACTTTCACTGGCCTTGAGCTTGGAAGTTCTTATCAGAGGAGGTATTCCAGGGGCTTAAATATTACCCCACAGGAACCCATCAAGGGCCAGATCTTCCTTTGGGTGAAGGTAATCCCTTCACATATAAAGGCAAACACAAAAATTGCAAAGGGCAAAGAAATGTGATCTAGAAGAGTGATGGGCTAGAGAGGGAGGGTGGGTATAAGAGAAAAGCAGCAGCTCTCCCAGGATTCCAAGGAGCTAGAAAGGCATGGCACAATGAATAGAAACTGGGACATCAAAGGAGATCTTCATTGGTTAAATAAGGCAGAACTAGCATTTATTGTAACTATAACTATTGCCAATAAGTAAAATCACAAGTCAGTTATTATGGAGGATGTTACAGACTGCACAAGACTTGAAAAGACTCAAAGGTCTTTTCTTTTTGTTGTTTCCTGCTATCCCTGAGAAGCCGCTTGGAGGATTTGGATTCACTTCTCCATGCTTTTTCTGATTGTTCAGTTTCTCAGTAGCAATTTTCCCACTCTCCCCTGCCCCTTAGTTTCCACCCCACCACCCACCATTACCCAGAGACTTACACTCAGAGACACACATATTCTCTCTCTCTCTCTCTCTCTCTCTCTCTCTCTCTCTTTCTCTCTCTTGACACCTCTAGATGAACTGTATTCGTGTGGACAAATCATTCTGCGCAATGTTCATGGGAAGCCATTGGGCCTAAGATAAGTTTTTGTTCACCTAATACTAACTTATTCATCAAACTTGCCCCCAATTCACCTTCACATAAAAACTCCCTGGGCTTCATCTATAGCAAACACCATTTGCCTTTTCCACCCTCACAGGCGGATATTTCATACATCATGGGAGCTTAATAAATATGAAATACTTTAAATAATTGACCCCTTATCACCATTTATCAGAAACAGCTTTCCTTACCTTTACCTCTTCCCTGCCACCCAGGTCCGCCAATTCTCTAAACAAGAAAAGCAATGACCCTGGAGATGAAAAATGGTTCCACAGCCTCAGCCCTCACATGCCAGCTCCCCTCTTTGTGAAAGTGGAGAATAGGGAAGCAGCCTATTAACTCAACAGTGATATGACATTTCCTTTTGCAATGTCCTTGATTTTCTTTTGCAGCAATTCCTCTACCTCACTGGTTAAAGGGCTATATATGGTGTGGGAAGCCTCTGTGCAAATTGAGAGAAGGTAAAACTATTTGATCCCTCTCTTCTTGGCCCTCCTGACTACCTAGAACCCCCTTTTGTGCTCCTCTCTGCCAGTCTGCCTTGAGCACATGCTTGATTGATTCTGGCCTTGAGCTGATTCATGACAGTTGGCTTTCTGAATAGTTCCATATCCAACCTTCTCCATGTTTCCATGGGACAGGGCAGATGTCATGATCATCAACATCATCATCATCATTTTTGTCAATCTCAATCTTATTACAGTTATGAAAATCAAGACCCCAGTAATTTAAATTAATAAACAATGTAAATTCAGACTTTTAATTTAGATTATTTCATCATACCTTTTTTTTGGTCTAGCAATAGTATTTGCTAAAGGTAAATATATGCACTTCTTATTATCACTTTCCACTCTGGTATTCACCATAACTTCCATTTCTCTTGTACCTTCTGGAAGTGCATTGGATAGTTTAGAAATGCTTGGAGCAATGCTTTGGACGCTCATTACCAATTGAGCAGAACTGACAAGAGAAGTAACACATAATTTCCTTTCCTGGCTGAGCAGGATTTCCCCAATGGTATTTTAAATGAAAATTCCTACACTGCAAAGGCCTCTGAAATTATTTGCAATGACTCCTGCTTGGAGGAGTATCAGTGGCAAATACAGGGGACTGATTTTAATGAGCAACTGTGATTTCCAGGCTGCATGAATCCTCCTGAAAACTTGATATGCACTGTTATTTCTGATTTTCAATTGAAGAAACTGAGGCTCAGCATTGAAGTCACTCTCTTATACATACAATCATGCAAAAGACAGACATGATTGAGTAACTCTGTCACAAATCTTCCTTCACCCACTCTTTTCCCAGCTCTCCAAAGTGAATTTCTTTTCATCTTATTGTAATACACACATCTCAATGTTAAAAGCAATAGTCATAGAAATAATATGGGTCAGAGGAAAGATAAAGTTACAGGAATGATACCAGACTTGTCTGTGTGTGATCTTGTATATTAAGGTGTAAAATGGGCATAAATTTTTTTCAACCACTATGTATGTACAAGAATGATTCTGCATAACTCTGTACATCTTAAAACGTTTTTTCTTAATTCTCCATTTCCTTGAAAATGCACTTACAATACCATGCGTGTGTGTGTGTAACAATTTTCTCTTTGCTGCTCTTAGTAAGTGGATCAGGATCAATGATTGTGGCAGAAAGAGGGCGAATAGAAAAGAATATCAAAGGCTGTATCAGCCAGCCAGTATTGATTCAATACTTTCTGTGTATTTTTCATTGTTCTAGGCACTGTGGGGACCACAGAGAGTGTAAGTTAGGGTCGCTTCTCTCTGAGACTTTATAATGAGCCTAATTTCAAAGACTTTAATATCTAATAGGAAAAAAAAACCTGCCTTAGGAAAGTAATAGAATCTTAAAAAGCTAGGCGTTGAAAGGGAGTTTATATTACTTTGAGCTGCATCCCTTACTGATGGATTAAGGAGATGAGATTGAATTTATATAGCCCCACCTACAGGGGCCACACTCCCAGTCACTTCTGCCAGTGGTCCTAGTTCTGCCATCAGGGATACCCAGAAAACCCTTCCTGCTTTTCCTCACAAGAATTTCTGATGTCTTTGGGGGCAGCTGCAATCTCTTCACTTAGCTGCTTCTTTTCTCATCCATTTTTGCTCCAGCCATTTCTGTGGTCATATTCCAGAACCTTCACCATCCCTCCTCTGGATTCCCTCTGGCTAAACAGAATTCTCTTAAGTGTAATTGGCAGAAACAAGCAGGGTCTTGCAGGGGTGGCTGGCCTGGGCAGAAGAAGAGCAACGTTTATTTCCAGCTTTGGACAATGTACTTCTTTCTTCCAGTTCAAGCTAAGTTGATGTTACTATTTTAACAGCTGCTAATGCTTCTGGCACCTGTTAAGCACATACTTCCTTTAGCTTCATCAAATTATTTTCCTAGGAATGGATGCCAAGTTAAAAGTACTTCATGGCAATTTTTAAGCATTTTAGGGGAGTTAGTCATGAGACTTGAGTGCTAATTCTGATTTCACTAATATTTGGCTGTGAAACCTTGGGGAAGTCCCTACCTTCTTTCTGGACTTCAAATTAACATCCCTGTCAAATGAGGTAATTAAACTATATGATCTTTCTAATTTCTGTATCTAAGCTATTCCATCTTCTAAGAGAGCAATTGCTTTTTTTGAACCTACATGCAAAATTTCACTTTTGCCCCATTTACCTTTTTCCCATTTATTCTAGGATGTTTGGCCCAGGATTCCAATCTTTAAAGATCTTTTTGAATTACATTCCCATAACTGAATACATTAGCTCTTGTGCATTGTAATATTTCATTGGTAACAGATTGGCCATTTAATAAGCTCTTTAAAAATATTGTCCAACCAACTCCTCTCCTGACCTTGATCCTTTTCAGCCTTGATTCCTCAACTCAGCCAATTACTTGCTACTAACATTCCCAAGTTTATTAGCTAGCAATTTCCACAATCCATCCTTTGCTGCTTTTGTGGAAATTAGGGTTAAAATTATGCCTTTATTCTCCAGACATATCTCCCGTCCACACAGTTCCTCAGATTTTACTGACCAAAGCTTATCACATCTACAAATTATTTTATCATGTGTGTTCATCATTTAATTTTTAGCTGTCTGGTGTTCACCCCTTTCTTATATTTGATGAATTTCCCCATTGCATGTGCTATTGGTAGATTACAGTTCCTCAGCTCCTGCAATGGAACCTGCAGTTAGGTTTCTCCTCTTGGCACACCTGGCAGCCAGGGCAGAATCCAGTGATCCTAGTTTGGCCAGATGATCTTGCCCACGATTTTAATTTTGGAGGATATGATGCAAAGGTGAAAGGATATTTGGGATGAGCTTCCAGTAGCTGTGGTGGTTTTCCAGGGCGGCTGGTGCTGTCTCCAGCTTGATGGTTCTATACCAATGCTTCCTCCACGTCACAGATGCTGCATTTCTCACCTACTGCTTCTCAGTAGTTACAAAATATTGTCATTTCCCAAGCCTCAATCTTCATCCTTCCAGTTTCATGAAGTTCCCTATGTTTCTGATACATTTCTTTTATATGTTGAGAGCTGAAGATTGATTTCTAATAAATTCCTCCCATAATTAAGATAGCTGGGGACTAACTACTGTTTACCAATAAGAACTCTGAGAAAAGAGCAACGGAAACACTGTACAATAAAATAAGAACCAAGATGGACAACCAAGGAGATTTCTTGCTGAAGGGAATTATGGATGCAGTATGTATACTACCTGGATAGTAGTCCCCACTTATCCACAGGAAATATGTTCCAAGTACCCCATTGGATGCCTGAAACCATAGATGGCATCAAACCTTATGTATGCTGTACATATATACCTATCATAAAATTTAAGATATAAATTAAGCACAGTAAGAGATTAACAATGACAACTAATAATAACAAAGAACAACTGTCATAAAATGCTATAATAAAATTTATGTTGTTGCTGTATCAGTATACCTTATGGTACTGTACTAATCCTTCTTCCTCTTGAGATGATGTGAGATGACAAAGTCTACATGGTGACAGAAGTGGGGTGAATGATGTAGATATTCTGAGGTTGTACTCCTGACCTTCTGATGATATGTCAAAGGAGGACCATCTGCTTCAGGAGATCCTAGACCAAGAAACCATGTTGATGGCAGGATGTTGGACTGTGGTCCATCAAGGACACCTGAAACTTGACATCACAGAGGGAAGATACTCTATCAGCATACCCCCCAGACATGGAGTCCTAAACTGCTCCTTTTGTGAGTCTCAGTCTTGCTCAGACTTAGTATTTTGACTCTTCTTTTAGACCGCGTCTCTCTCTCTCTCTCTCATACTGTTGTCTCAATTCCATAGCAGTCTCATCTTCGAACATTCAACTTTCTTCCAGCATCTTTTGGGTTACAAGTGTTTCACAACTATCCTTGGATCAAGTATCCATCATCCCCTTCCTTTGGCAGTATCAGTCAGTTGCATGGTCATAAATATTAATTCCTTGACAGTGACTCCAAAATTCAACTCTCTAACTGTGACTTCAGACTCATGTTTCCATTTTACTACCTCACATTTGTAATTGGACAGGTAATGAACCTTTCAAAGGTAGCACATCTAAAACTAAGCACATGACCTCTGCTGTCAATCCTGCTGCTACCATAGCTGCCCCTATGTCAGTGGTTGGCTGTTCCATTCTTCCCTTGTCTTGGGTCAAGCACCTCAGAATTATCTGTTCTTATTCACTTACAACTTATATCTGATGTCTCTGAAGATTGTCTTTGTTATGTCTTTAATATATATCCACAATCAAATTTGTAAACAATACTTTCTCCAAATAATGCTACATTTATTTCAAAAGCTAATCAAGTTGGTTATAAATATACTTGCAAAGCAAGTGAGCAACACAAACTCTTCTGAAAAGGAAGAATAAGCAGGGGTGTTAGCCCAACAAGATATTAGAATATGTCATCAAGCCTTTACAATGAAAATAATCGGGGCTGGATCATGAATAGCACAAAATACTATTAAAACAGAATGGAAAACAAAGGAACAAAACCCATTGTAAGTCATATTTTTATACAATGAATTGCATACCTGAGATCTGTGAGACAGAGAACAAAAGGGTTGGAGGAGTTATAGAAAGAAACTAGACAGCTCTTTATATGCCTTGTTTTGTATATGTAACTTGGAACTAAGTAATATTTTACATGACTATAAAATACAAACAAAATCAAAATGGAAATAAAGCAATTCCTAAAATTCAAAAGAAAAATACAACAAATGATTCTTAAAAATATACTACGCATGGCATTTTTAACATCATCAAATAATGGAATTCCTTAAGTGGATTTGAAACAAACAATTTATGTGCTACTTGCAAAGTACAGAATAAAAATGTAAAGAAATCTCTAGAACTACTTTCCATAACCATATTGCTAGCTATCATTTTGGTATGGTTGTTTTGAAATACCTACACATATATTCACTTTGACTCAGGTAGTGAGATGATGAGCCTGGAGCAACTTATCATAAACCAAGGCAGGTATCAATGACTGCTAAGATAATATCAAAGGCAACACACACCAACTTGAAGATGCTCCCTTTGACCAAATATTAAAAATTTTCAACATCAAAAGTAGTAATTAGTTTCTTGCCTCCAGGAATATGTGGTAGCTGCTTGTCCTCTTATTTCTCAGTACCAGTAAAAACCCTGGGCATTATAAATAAAATAAAGATAAGGCTCTGAAAGGTGGACAGAAGGACAGAGACTGGCTGATGACCTAAAGGCCAAAGACACACCATCGTGGTGAAGTCGTGGGTTTTCTGTGTGCTTTGTATATCCCAGAGTCATACATCCCAGATTTGTAGGCCAAGAACAGTATCTTGAAAATGGAGGTGGAGGCAGGAAAAACAGCCCTTCAAAATTCTTTGGTCAGTATCCAAAGGACAAGAAAAAGAGCAACCAATGAAGACAGAAAACTACTAGGCAATTGTTCTCTAGCCAAACACCACCCTCACTCACTGCATCAAAGTTTTTTGCTCCTTCATTTGCCCAGTAATCATGCCTACTAGGAAGGTGGCAGAGGAAAATCAGTAAGGTACAGGTCATTTGTCAAGACAAGCCCCCTACCCCTCCACTAGTGCCAATAGAAAGAAAAGAGAGTCTGGCTTCTGTCCACCTCAGAAGTACTATGTCACACTCTCTTTCTACTCAACAGGGCACTATCAAGCAGGCTGGGTGGAGATTTAGGGTTTCCGCCACTATCCAGTTGTAATGAGGTCACTCTCACTCCTGCCCCATAAGGTTAATGGAGGCCACATCGAAGACACTTTCTTGCCCCCACTATATCAAAATAGAGAACTGTTAAGGGAGCCAGAACCCCCAAATCTTCCCAGCAGTCATGAGTAAAGGCATTCTGAACAACTTGGAAATCTGTGACAGTAGTGAAGAATGGAGAGAAAATAGACTAAAAAATAAATAAAAACAATCAGTATTTTAGAGTTTTGGGGTTTGTTTTTTTTTTTTTTTTTGACAAAAAATAGTGTGTAGGTAATTCCATGCTAGTAGAATCATTTTTTGACAACTGGAAAATTCAAACATCCATGGGAACAAAAGAAAACATAAGAAAAAACAAAAACATCTGATGAGAATGTAGAGAAACTTTATCACTCACGCAATGCCAGGGGAAATGCAAAATGGCACAGCTACACTGAGAATGGCTTGGCAGTTTCTTGTAAAACTGAACAAGTAGAAGCCACATGAACCAGCGATTATATGCCTGGACATATTCCCCAGAGAAATGAGAAGTTATGAAATGTAAAAATCTATGGGCAAACATTTATAGAAGCTGTCTTAATGATATTCCCAGACTAGAAATAACCCAGATATTCTCTAAAACATGAATGTTTAAACAAATGTGGCACATCCAAACCATGGGATATTACTCAGTGATAAGAAATGGACTACTAATATATGAAATAACCTAGATGAATTTCCAGAGAATTATCCTACATGAGAAAAGTCGCTCTCTAAAGGTGGCATATCACTTGATTCCATTTATATAATAGTCTTGACCTGATAAGCCATAGAAAGACTATGACTGACTAAGACTGAATTTTGGGTTTATTACCTTTCCAGCACTGTGACAAAATACTCGAGTTAAGCCACTTATAAAGAAAAAAAAAATGTTTATTTGTTTCACAGTTTCAGTGGTCTCAGTCCACAGTCTCTTGGCTCCAAACTTTGGGTGTGTACATCATGACAGGAGCATGTATGTGGCGGAGGAGCTCTGTTCACCTCATGGCATGCAGGAAAGAGAGAGAGAAAAAGAGAGAGCGAGAGGTAGGGGGAGGGACAGGGGAACAGGCTGGAGTCTCAATATTCCCTCCAAGGGCATGCCCCCTGTGAACTTACTTCCTCCCACAAGGCTCTACCTCCTCAAGGCTTCACCATCTCCCAATAGTGTCATAGACTGGCAACCAAGCCTTTAACATATGAGCCTTTGAGGGATATTTAAAATCCAAACCATAACACCAGGGGTTAAAGAGGGAATGGGACCAAGAGGCAAATGGATGGGGTTATAAAAGGGAAGCATGAGGAATCCTTGTGGCTATGGAGAGGTTCTGCACCTTATGCATCAAAGTTAAAGTCCTGGTTGAGTTACATTCCTACAGATACAGGTTGTCATTTCTGAGGATAACTGGGTAAATGGTATATGGGATCTCTACTATGTCTTACAACTGCATGTGAAGTTACAATTATTACAGAAAAGTTTAAGTTAGAAAGAAACAGGAAAATGCATTGAAATATATTAAATAGTTTAAGTCCATAAGTTCACGATGGTGCCAAAACAAAAATCACAATGGTAACCTTTGGAGAATGCTTGAAAAGTAACTTACTTTTCTGAAAACTGGTTGAATAAACTAAATAAGCATGTTCCTTTCTTTTCTGTTTAAATGATACCTCAAGGCAAACATTTGATGAGGAAATTTTTTTTTGCTTTTATAATTTTATAGCAGATGAGCAAAAAAGGAATCAATTATTGCAGTATCATTGGTCTGCAATGCTGCTTTGCATGATGGATCAACCTGGCGCTTTTTGGTGTCATCAAAGAATATTAGGTAAAAAGCTGAGGGGTACGCACGACAGACCTTTGAATCCAATGCTTAATCTTAAAAAGGAGGAAAAGTCAGACTTAGTGCTTTCAGACAAAGGTGTATGTATCATCTTTGAAGCATTCTTTCCAAAAGAATTAATAACAACAAATGGAATCTGATCAAGGATCCAGATCTGATTGTCAATTTATGAGACATTTAAGGGAAAAAGAAATATGCTAACTAATCCACAGGATGCATTCAGCAAAATCTAGAATGCAAGAAAACAGTACTAGAAGTAAATGCAAGAAAAATAAAAAAGAAGCAAGTGAAATTTCTAGGTTATAAAACCTTAGGAGATATGAAATAAATGCTATTTGTGGACCTTGTTTAAATACTCATCCCCCAAAGAAAATTGTAGAAACATAAAATTATGAGACAATAGAGTAAATTTGAATGCTGATTAGGTATTTGATGATGTTAAGGTATTATTAAGTTTTGCAGATGTGAAAATGCTATGTGGTGATATTTTTAACAAGAATCTAACTTTTAGAGACCCGTACTGAATTATTTATGGATTAGTATTTGTTTCTCATGATTCTGGTGGGACTTGGGGGAAAATGAGTATAGAAAAGGCAAAACATGCCAGGAGCTGGAGAGCTCTGATGGGCCCTCACTCCATTTTTGTGTTCTTATCCTTTTTGTCTATATTTGAGATTTTTCATAATAAAATATTTAAAATATGTCCAGAAGCTTTTCCTTCCTTCTCACTTCCTCCACT
Organism: Glaucomys volans; assembly: GCA_020662805.1. Lineage (NCBI taxonomy): Eukaryota > Metazoa > Chordata > Mammalia > Rodentia > Sciuridae > Glaucomys > Glaucomys volans. The sequence continues at coordinate 344,108 of JAJEJO010002072.1, forward strand.
GCTAACGTCCCTGTGCAATTTGCCTCATTTCTGACTTGAAGCATTGTTGCATAACTCGGCTGATCACCTGGCTCCAAGTTCGCCTTCCTTCCATCTCTTTCCAACTCAGGAGCCAGGTCAGTCTGTTCCACCCCCAGATTGGGTCCTGTGGTTTCTCTGCTCAGATAGTGCCTCTATCACATGGAGTGGAAGGGAAGGTCTGTATACCAGCCTATGGGGGCTCTGCACTATCCACAGCAGGTGCCCCTCTGACCTCCTGCAGGTGTGTGCACTCATTCCACCTGGGATCAAAGCCTGTTCCACCTCTTTCCTATTTGGTACTACAGTCTCGCATTTGCAGTGCTTGTTTTGGCATTTCCAGTTTGCAGACTCCTCTCTGATCAAAGAAAAAGTAAGAAGAAAAAAATAGGATGAATTCTGCTGGGGCCTATCCTACCTCATTATTATGCCATCACTTTTAAGCTGAATGCCTAGCGCTTCCTTGTTCGACTGTTCAAGCCAGAAAAAGGTTCAGAGCCTCCATTTGTGGCATTTTGGGGAGTGTCATTTTGCTGTGGTTCATCCCCATGGGTTTTGTTGTACACCAGTTTTACATTGTTCCTTGGCCTTCTGCAATCTGATGTTGTTGTCCCTGGCCTTCTGCAATCTGAGCTTGTCAGAGAGCTCTCTGTGAAATGACATACCTTACTTTAAAAGTGTTTTCTCCCTTATTAGAATTGTTCATAATTGTATAATTGTAATTTTACTTCTCAGAAATCTCTATCCAAAGTCAGCTATGCAATCACTTAAGTGTACCTTCTCTCGATGGAAACCTGAGAAAAATTATTCATTTATCTTTTTTGTTGTTGAGTAGCCACTATGTACCAGGCACTTTACTAGATTTCTCACCTGCACCATTTTGTTTAAGTTTTCTTAAATTTTGCAAAATTTGTTCTAATTAGTCATATGTGACAGTAGAATGCATTTATATATTTTGATAAATCATACATAAATGGAGTGTGATTTCTTATTTTTCTGATTGTACATATTATAGGATCACATTGGTCATGCAGTCATATAGATACATGGGATAATAATGTCTGCTTCACTCTACTACCTTTCCTACCCCAAGTCCCTTTCCCTCCCTTTACTCCCCTCTACTTAATATAAAGTAACTCTATTCTTCACTAGACTTTCCCCCTTACTGTGGATTAGCATTCACTTATCAAAGAAAACATTTGACCTTTGTTTTTTTGGGTTTGGCTTATTTTGCTTAGCATGATATTTTCCAATTCCCTCCATTTACCAACAAATGCCAGAATTTCATTCTTTAAAGTTGGTAATATTCCATCATCTATAGATACCATATTTTCTTTATCCATTCATCTGTTGAATGGCACCTAGTTTGGTTCCATAGTTTAGCTGTTGTGAGTTGAGCTACTATAAGCATTGATGTTGCTGTATCACTCTAGTGTGCTGCTTTTAAGTCCTATGGGTATAAACCGAGGAGTGGGATAGCTGGGTCAAATGGTGGTTCCATTCCAAGTTTTCTGAGGAATTTCCACATTGCTTTGCATAATGATTGCACCATTTTGCATTTCTACCAGCAATGTATGAGTGTACCTTTTTTCCCACATCCTTGCCAACATTTATTGCTGCTTGTATTCTTGATAATTGCCATTTTGGTTGGAGTGAAATGAAATCTTAGAATAGTTTTGATTTGCATTTCTCTAATTGCTAGAGATATTGAACATTTTTTCATATATTTGTTGATTGATTGTATATTTTCTTTTGTGAAGTGTCTGTTCAGTTCCTTGACCCATTTATTGATTTGGTTATTTGTTTTGTTGGGGTTAATTTTTTTGGGTTCTTTATATATTTTAGAGATTAGTGCTTTATCTGAGGTGCATATGGTATTTTCTCCCAATCTGTAGGCTCTTTCTTCACATTGTTGAAGATTGTTTCTTTTGCTGAGAAGAAGTTTTTAGTTTGACTCCATCCCATTTGGTAATTCTTGATTTCACTTCTTGTGCTTTAGGAGTCTTGTTAGGGAAGTCAGATTCTAGGCCAACATGATGACAATTTGTGCCTACATTTTCTTCTAGTATTCTCAGGGTTTCTGTTCTAGTGCCTAAGTCTTTTAGTAAACAAACAGCATATGTACCTCCTTTCAAAAAAGGAAAACAAAATTCAGACAGTTTTGGTAAATGAGTAAAGACAAAATAAAGGAATAAGAACTCAAATTCAGTTCTCTGCTCCAAGATGCAAGCCATTATATGATCTACTGGGAAAACATTTTTCCTTTTTATTATTAAGACAGATGAGAGTTCATGGCAACTTTCTTCCTGGATCTTCTTTTCTGTTTCACCAAAAATTTTTTCTCCTTCCTTAGTCAGACTAGAAACCATAATGCCTCTGTTCCCTCCCCCCACACTATTTTCTTGTTTCTTCAGAGAGATTAATTCAACCAATGAAATAAGACATCTTGTTTCTAACAGAATTGGGCTTCTAGCAGCTCTTGGATGATTGAATTCCTCCTTACATTTTTATGTCTACTTGACTGTATATAATAAGAAGGAATCAGGCATATCTTTGGAGTGTGTGGTAGTCTACAGTGTTTGCATGATCTATCCTCCTTTGTTTAAAAAATAGAATCTAAGCTCTTTCCACTGCATATCCATCTCTGTTCTGTGAATCTCCACTGTGTATTGTATTCCTTATGTGCCTACTCTCAGCACCTCTTAAATGAGAGTAGGCTTGTATTCGCTATTCCCAGTTAAGGTTAATTTTAAAACAGATTCTGAAGTATGCTCTCTTTAGAGTTATGTGAGGGAAGGAGCACTGGACTCAGAAGAGTTGAGTTCAATGATAATAGCCACAGTTTATTGAGCACATACATTATGCCAGTTACAGCTCTGAGTACTTTTCACCAATTATCTCATTTGAACCAACAACAACCTATTGTAGGTAAAGAAATGCATGGATAGAGAGGTTAAGTAATGTTCCCCAAATTGCATACCTAAAGAATAGTAAAGCTAAGACTCAGATCCCTGCAGTTGGAAGCCAAATGCTACACTCTGAACCACTGCTTCACTCCATACTTTCCAGCTCGATCATTACTTGCACGTGCCCTGGGGCAAGTCACTTAACTTCTTTGATGCTCTATAAATGAAGATAATAACCTGCAGTGAACGTGAAGACTTTCAGTACACTGAAAATCCTTTATAAGCATAATGAATTACCATTGCATGAAATTGGCAGTACCAATAAGAACAACAGCAACACTTATTTAACTATTACGTGCCACCATTATCTTACATGAGCATTTTATAGCTCATTTGATTATCACACCAATTGCAGGAGAGGGTAGCATTATTCGTACAATGTTAGAGATAAAAAAAATAGACATAAAGAATATGTAATACATTAATGGAGTTAGCATAATATATACAACTGTATGCAGGAATACACCTATTTTCTGGATGTCATATTTCTGATCATAAGTTTTTAGAAAACCCCTAATGGAGGCGCATAGTGTTGGCTCTTCCTTCACATGTGAATGATGCCTTGCTGTCATCATTTCATTTTTTTCCAAGTGGGTCACAGAGTAGGTGAGAGTGGCAGGTGCCTCTTTCCCAGCCCACCTGCCAATCCACAAAGCACTGTGTGACCACACACATTGTCTCGTAAAGAGTCAGATGCATGCACTGTCATCTCTCCAGGAACTTTTTCAGCCATTGTCAGAATTCACTTTTGGTGACAAGACATAATGGACTCAGGGTTTCATTAAGCAGCAGCACACTCTGTGAAATATGTGCAATCTTTGTTTGAGCGAGAGAGATCTCAGACAGGAGGTAGGATTTGCTTGGTCAATGGACTAGATTAGAGGACTTCCAGAATCAAGCCCTCGGCTCTAGCTTTTTCCCCTCTGTGCCCTACAGAAATGCCCCTGAGGCCCCAGCTTTAAAGAGTCTGGGAGGATGGGCAGAAAGGGGTGTGCCGGGAGCTCAGCCTGTGTAAGCAGGAATCCAGTCTTCAATAGAAAGTTTTCTGGGCTCCTGGCGAAAGGGCATGGCTTATCGTCAGTAGAGTGGGCCTGGTTTAAAGTAGGGCACCTTCTCTCTAACCACCCAAAGTATAGATGTCAAGAGAAGATCCTTGTTTTCTATTGAGACCTAATAACACCTTGTCTCTTGGAGGCAGGGAGGTCAGAAGGTAAAAGAAGTGCAACATGAATTTGGTCGAAGTTGTAGACACAGTTAGAAGGGTAAGTGCATGTGTACTTACAGAAAAGGGTCATTTTCTCACTGTGAAGGAAACACATAGATAGTGCCTTCTATTTTGAATTTGACTTTGAACTTTCTGCCCCTGGTAATGCATATTCATTCATTCAAGTCACTCCATCACTCAATAAACTTTTCCTCAAATCTTCTGTCTGAACCCTTTCCTGGATCCTGGCTCCTGGGTATGGCTCCTCTTCCATGCTTGCTGTACCTGGGGCAAATGTTGGTTACAGTATTCTTTACCTAGGACTCCATTGCAGGTTTATTGGATTCTTAGAGCTGTGAAACCCTGAATGATATAGAGAAGACTTTTACGGGGTGCTTTAAGCACCTCACCATACCTGGCACCTAGTACGTATATCATTTATTGAGTTGAATGAATACCAATCTGATACCAGCAGCTTGTGGATGGCAGGTAAGATTGCTTTTACAAATTTAAATTCAGGTCTCCACACACTATAAAGGGGCAGGTCCCAGGTTTCAATTTCCTCTTGATATTCTCTGGAAGGCTCTGGAGTTGTGACCTTTGAGTTGCCTTCAGGGCCTCCCCCTTGTCCATTGCTGTGTGCTTTGTCACTGCAGGCCAGGAGTGGAAGCTCAGGTTTTTGCTGGATGCTGAAGCCATCAGGGGAGGGGACAGAAAAGCAGAGTGTAATTAGCCCTGCTTGCTCCCTTTCACTCTTCCTGCATTTTGTTCCTTTTCCCTGATACCCTTGTGGTGGAGGCTCAAGTCTTCACTGGGTCATGCTGAAACCATGTAGATGTACAGTGTCTTCGAGCCCTGTCTTGTACCACTGCGCTCTGTTTTCTTGATGTCTGCTGACAGAAGCAGAGGTTCAGCTCCACACTGGGCCCTGCTGAACCCCATAGGAAGTCAGGAAGTGGATCTCTGATTAGCCTTGACATGGGGTGGGCTTGGCTTCCCTGTGGACTCTTCTGACTTACCTGAAGGGGGATTGGTGTGCCTTCTGTGTACATGGGAGTGGAAAGAAGGTCTGCTCCTCTTGGTCCTGCTCAGGAATTGCAACTGTTTGTTGGAGTTTGACTTGAGCAGAGCAGTTACTGCCCAAATGGATCTCTGCTGTTAGAGGATGCTTTGACTGGGGAAACAGGTTTTTCTTGGAGTTTTTTGGTCTGTGCCTGTGAGTGGTTATGGTTTGGAGGCTTCTGCAGAGCCCTGTCTGGGATGAAGTGAGGCAGTGAAGGAACCCAGGGAACTATCTTCTGTGTTGTTCCTCAAGTCCCAACGTCCCAGGGCAGTTTCCTTCCCTTGTGGACCTCTGCAGGTTTCCATCTTTTTTGGATGTGTTGTGGTTTTGGGGTTGTGATCAGGAAGAGCTGGAGTGGTGGAACTACCTCATCTTGGCCAGAACCCATATTAACCCTGTGTTTAATGAATGGAGGGAACAACTAAAAATCATGTTTCAAGCCAGGCATGGTGGCGCACACCTGTAATCCCAGCACTTGGGAGGCTGAGGCAGGAGGATCGTGAGTTCAAAGCCAGCCTCAGCAACTTAGTGAGTCCCTAAGCAACTCAGTGAGACCCTGTCTCTAAATAAAATACAAAATAGGGCTGGGGATGTGGCTCAGTGGTGGAGTGCCCCTGGGTTCAATCCCCAATAGCAAAAAAAAAAAAAAAAAAAAAAATGTTTCAACATTTCAATGTTCTCAGGTAACATGAGCAACAATCTTCAGCCCACTTTGCCTTCACTCCTAATAGCATTAGGTCTGCGGCCCTAGAATCATAGAAGACCTTACAGGCAGGGTCTGTTTCTTACTCATTTCTGGATTCTTGATTCATCTGCTACTGTGCTAGGGAGGCCCAAGCCAATGATTCTGAAGCAAACAAACAAAAACAAAAACAAAAATAAAATTAAGACTCCTGTAGCTGAGTGACAGAGGATGTCTGCTTGTTACATTTCCTGGTGTGCTTGTCCAATCAAAAATGTGGCTGGATTCTAACTTCATTTTCTCCCCAGTGGATGTGCTAGGTGGAGACACACAGGTCTGCAGCTCCTGCAGGTGACTTAGGACTCTGAAGCCCATGCACTCTCTAGGTGTCTCCAGGCTGCAGCACAGCCTCCTTTCCTGCCATGCACTCATCCAGAGATGTGCTTAACTCTGCAGGGCAAAGCAACCTGACCTAGTCTGCCTGGTTATTATCCATGTGAGGACAGTTGGAGCCGCCTCTAATATCAGTGGTTGTGCAGGGGTCTGGATGGCAGTTTGCTAGCAGGGGTCTCCTGGTTATGGTTTTTCAGTGGACTGTGGACATATTTAAGGAGATGCATCACTAGGAGAGAGGAAACAAGGAAGGAGAGAATGAGAGAGAGAGAGAGAGAGAGAGAGAGAGAGAGAGAGAGAGAGAAAGATTAGCAGAATGGCAGAGGAGGATTACAAGGAGAAAAAGGATACAGAATGTGTTTGTTTTATTTTACTTTTATCCAGTAGGCTCTCTACCCAGCTCTTGGTTATTTTCTCCTCCTCAGCATGAAAAACATTTGCCTACCCAGGAATAAAGCATCAAAACCCGAAATGTTATTAGTTGTAAGGTATATTGATGAAAGACCAGGAACATTCTAGATGATACAGTGAGCAGACAGGGGTTCTGTCTATCTAAAGTATCTGCTACTGGATAGCACAGGGATAGGCAGAAGCTAGTGAGGTCCTGCAACCTGCAGGCTGATGCATCTGAGGCCTGAGTGACAGTGTTGTTCCCTCACTATTTGAATCAGTGAAGCTGTTGTTGATATCAAGCGGGCAGGATTAGAGGAGAAATGCAAGTTAGGGAAGACCTGGGTTTAGTTGGTAACAATAGTCAAATTTAATAAAAATGAATTGCTTTAGAATTAGTAAGAATTAAAAAACTAATTGGTTTTGACTCTGTGATCCTTGGGACTCTGGGATGTCACTCAGGAGACCAAGTTTTTCTCTTTAGGAAATAAACATCTCTCTCTCTCTCTGCTCCTGACTACAGAACCCGGTACCTGGTTCTGGATAGAGACAAGACACACAAGCCCTTTTGGGTTCCTCTTTCTCCACATTCTACTGCTCCTGCAAACTCAAGGGAGGTCACTCTTTCTCAGTATTCTTCATACGATTCACACACAAATATACCATCTGACATCTTTCCTAAATATTTTATGCAACATTCGAAGGGTTTCACATGGTGCAGTGTCCAGCCCAGAGCTGGGCTTATGGGTAACCAGTGAATGGGGGCTAAGGACTGGTTTCTGCTTAGTCTTTATCTCCATGTCTCTGTTTCCATTCTGCAGTAACTGCACATTGTCTGCTCTTTATGGGGCTTGCATTTCCAAACAGGTGGTAGCAGGAAATTAAAACCTGTCACCAAGCATTGCAACTTGCGGCGTGTCCTTGATAAACAGTCTTAGTGGCTCAGGATTTTACTAAGCAAGAGAGGTGAAAGTAACAGCTAGACATCAGGAAACCTCTGAGACTTTCTGGTAGAATAAAAACAAGGGCCATTATGTGTTGGGCCATATGCTGGCAATTCTAGGGACTGAGAGATTCCCCTCCAGAGGGGATACCACAGGTTCACAACCGAGGCCCTTTCTGGTTACAGCAAGGTTCACTTCATCAGTAATAAGAAAAACAAGCAGTAGTGTAAGTATTTGTAATGATTACTGGTGCAGGTGATGTTTATGGGCCATCTGTTATTTTCAAGGTACTGAGTTCATTTCTTTTTACTTTCTCATTTTTATTAGGATAGAATTAATGCATTCATCTTTTTATAGTCAATGTCTTACTTTTTTTCCTCAGTACAAATGTATGAATTGTGGTTCCCACTGTATGGAAGATGAAATAAAAACTCAGGAAATTTAAGCAATTTGCACAAAGTGTCACTGGAATTAACATTGTGACCACCATCAAACCTGAAATTATTTCCTTATTGATGCTAATATTGTTGGGGACACTGGAACCAGGGGTGAAAATGGAAAAATTCAAGATAGCCAATTTGACAGGAGGAGCATTTCTTGCGGGGGGGGCTCCATCAGAGGGTGGCAACACTTTCTGGAGCTTCAGGAGATGAGTGTCACCCCAGTATAGTACTCAAGTGACACAAAATAATTATGGTAGTGGTTGTACTTGCATTTCATGCCTGCTTGGTTTTGTTGGTGTTTGTTGTTGTTTTTAACAGTCATCCCTTGTATCTATGGGGTATTGGATATAGGACCCCCATGGATAATAAAATCTGTGGCTGTTTAAGTCTCTTATATAAAGTGTCACAGTATTTTCACATAAAGTATGCAGTGTTCCCTTATGCTGTAAGTAATCTCTGGATATACTCAAGATACCTAAAGCAATATAAGTGCTAAGTGTTAAGGTTTAGATATGAGGCCTTTCCCAAAAGCTCATCTGTGAGATACTGCAAGAATTTTCAGAGGTGAAACAACTAGATTATGAGAGCTTTAACCTAATGAGTGGATTAATCCACTTGAATGGTTTAATTGCAGTAACTATAGGCAGGTACGGTGTAGATGGAGCAGGTGGTTCACTGGGGATATACCTTTATATTTTGCCCCTTTATATTTTAGGGAGGGTGTGGATGGAGCAGGTGGTTCACTGGGGGTTCACCTTTGTACTTTGTCTCTCTTTGCTTCCTGGTTGCTATGTCTTGAACCATTCTCCCCCACCATGCCCTTTCTCCAGGATGTTCTGTTTATATCAGGTTTTTTAGTCACAGCAATGAAGAAGCTAACTAAAACTCTATGTCAGTAGTTGTTATATTATGTTGTCTAGGGAATAATGACATGAAGCAAATCTATGTATTCAGTGTAGATTAAATTTGTGTTTTTTAAAAATATTTTTGAACTCAGGTTGGTTGGATTGCAGATGGGGATCCATTGATGTAGAGGGCCAGTTGTACACTGTCTTGCTAAACAGAATCCATGCTTGTGAAGAGGTGTTATAATTCTTTATATCACAGTCAGAGGAACTTAGGTTTGGTGAGGTTACATGACTAGTCTCAGCTAAGCTCTGGACACAGCCAGACCTAGACTCTGTGCCCAGTGCTCAAACTCACCCCTGGCCACCTGCAAAAGACAGACCTGCAGACACCCATGCTAGTGTTTTGCCCCCATGAGAACTGAATTTCCTGAGGAGGGTTGCCCTGGCTGAAACTCTGTTTTCTTTTGTCTCTGTCTCCAGCTTCATTTCCTCTGTTCCTCCTTTAATTTCCTCTAGTGGCAGAGCCATCATAAGCAGTCTGGATGCCTCTGCTTCCCTAGTCCCTGATTCTGCAGCAAGGTTTTACCCTCGATGACACTGCTCACTGTCTCTCTGCTTGAGAGTCATTAACTTCTCTCACCAATCAGGGGCCCCCTTTAGAAATGTAGGACACCCAGGGAGTGTAATTAGCCCATGTCTGGTCAGAGCTGATGGACCTCATGGAGGGCTCAAAGGCAGTACATTTTAGCTAGTTTGGTCATTTCTGGAAAACAAACAAACACAAAACAATGGGCTGATATCAGAATTAAATGAACTGTGAATGTTCCAAGCCTAGGACATATTTCAGGTCACATGGTGCCTCCTAATAGGCCATAACCATCACAGAGCAAGTTGGACAGTATCATACAATAAATACAAGGTGGAAACTCAGAGGCTGGCCATTCAACTTGACGGGTGCTTGCTGAGTGCTTGCTCTGCTCCTGGCCTTGTGCTAGGTACTCAGTTGAGGGGCAGGGGAAGAGTGCATTTCCTGAAACAATAACAGGAGTCTATAGAAAGGTAGTGTCATACTCCATTTCCTTATCTGAATAGCGTATACTAGGTAATTCATAAAGGAAAGGGATTCATTTATTTTATGAATCTGTAGACTGAAAGATGCAAGATCATGGCTCTGGTATCTGGGGAGGATTCTCTTGCTGCATTGGAACATGGCAGAAGGTGTTGTAGTTGAGACAGAGTAAGCAAACTAGCATGGGTCTCTCTCCCTCTTCTGAAAAAAACACTGATGCCATCATGAGACCCTACTCTGATTACCTCATTTAATTTTAAGTACCTTCCAAAGGCCCCTCCTCCAAATATCATTGACTTCTGAGTTTGGGGATTAAGTTTGCAACACATAAAAATTGGGGAATTCTTTTATACCAGGTAGAAAATGAGGTCATATCATATTCTACAAATAATAGTATAATATCCCCTAGGAGAATTTAATTTCCTGATAAGATAATTACCACAATGAACAACAAAATAGAAACCTAATTAAAAGAGAGAGGGGTTGAAGTGTTAAGACAATAAGATGCATGCACATGTATGTGTGCACATGTGAACGTTTACAGGATACACACATGCATGTGTGTGTAGACATGCATAATTCACATATACAAACCTATACATATGTATATATGTATACACATTTGTATTTCTCCAAAACACACGTATGCATGCAAGTGCACACTTGTACACACACATGCTTATATACAGGCATACACACTCAGACCCACACAGATACAAGCATATATACACATACACATATATACACACAATTCCACAGGGATGAGTTGTCTGTACATCCCCAAAGAAGGGGTTACTGCATGATAGGGAACTGGTACCACCCCCAGTATATATTGGGCACTTGGTAAATATTTGTCAAACAAATGAGTGAAACCTGGATGCTGGTGCATTAGTAGTAACACTGTTAAGCAAAACACCTGTGTTTGGGATAACCATGATATCAGTTGGTTTGGGTCATTTTTCCACTGAAGTGGTTATGATATATTAATTTTTTGTATTGACAAAAAATGGCAATTGTAAGGAATAAATCCTAGGCTGATATTTCAGAATTCACTCAGCTGGATTTGCATACTTTTGCAAGTTCCAACATATGTCTGAGGGAGATAATTTTCCTCTTTATGAGCTTCAGTGGGCACATGCCATTCTGATCTCTCCTTAATGTTATAATTATGATAAGGTCCCAGAACAAGAAACAGGAAACTAGAAATGAGTTAATATAAGAAGAGGCATCAAAGAAACAAGAAGAATGAGCATATGCACACCAAACAGATGCGTGTGCATGCGCACACACATGAAAATTCCTTAGCAGGAAGCTGGGTTTGGAGAGATTTTGTTCACCTTTGTGAGCATTTAATATGCTTTTTTAGATGAGAAATCTTTAAACCTCATGGTATCCATGTCAGCAGGCAATATTAACATCATTTTAAGGTGAGGAGACAGAGATTCAGAGAGAATAATAATCTTCTCTAAATCACAGCTAGTTTTGTATCAGGTCAAGAATTGTTCTCTATCATGCTGACTTTCCACAGTGGGTTTGAAGTGGCTAGCCATGTACCAGGGTAGTGTTTCTACTTGGTGCTTTCAGGGCTTTTCACCCATCTCTAGGTCGTATGGCTATGTGTGTACTTATGTAGCATCTCCTAGATTCTATGTTTTTGATATGAGGAACCTCTGTATTCTGCTTTCCCTTTCTTTTCTCAGTACCTGGGACAGATCCCTATAGGGCTGTTTCACAAACATTTTGAATGAATGAATGAGCCATTCATTGAATAGGGAAATTTTGGGTAACACGTGAGTAAAATTCTTTTAAATTGGGATCAGAAGGTCAATTACTTTCCTAAGGAATCTCATGTTCAAATAAAAATCTTAGAGCAGAGGACTTTGTAGAAGGTGGGCACTAGGAGGGACTGGAGTTTGGCTTGGAAATGGGTTCAAGTAAAATAAGGTTGGCTTTAACATAGAAAATTCATCTTACATAAATATGGCAGAAAATTCTGTCTCTCTCTCCACATGGGAGAAGACTTGAGCATTTGCATAATTCTCTTGGCTCCAAAGCTGTAATTCTTTCTGCTACTCAGAGCACTGAGGTCATATAACATGTAACATTCTGAGAACAAGTGAGCAAGACCCTGGAGAAATATAGGAGGAAGACATTATTATTATTATTTTACCATGACAGTAGCTACTAGCTGTTGCAAAATTCCCTACAGAAACACCCAGTTAAATTCATTAGAATTATAAGAAGCTGTGGCCTCAATATCACTATGTTCAAATAACATGTGTCAGTTAACAGCAATCTCTAATGAAAAGGATCTCTCATGATTTTAGTGTCCTGAACTAAGTGATCCATGGAAGGAACCAAAATAATTAGGTAATATTTTATCCACACATAATTTTTCAAACATTTTATGTTTTTTAGTTATACATGACAGTAGAATCTATGTTGATATATCTATTCAAACATGGAATGTATATAATTCTGATTAGGATCTGAGACTTGGGGAGTGTAAATAATGTTGAAAATCACTGTGGTGTATTCATACATGTACACAGAAAAGTTACATCAATAAATTTGTCAAGAGATGGCACTAAGGACAAAATCACATAGAGTCAAATTACAAAAACAAACAAACAAAAAAAAAACAGTGGACTCTCAGACTATGATAATTAGGGAATTTGTTGTTCTCTATATTGCTTTGAATAAAGTAAGCATGACTAGTGATCAGATTTTCTTTTAAATTGCAGACTGATTTTTTTCTTAAACATTGGTTTAAATAAGACTTTACGATATGCAACAGATTGAGAGGATAGTAAATGTTAGGAATAAAATGATGCTAATATTGGGCATCCAGTGCCAAACGATGCTGTGCAGGAGGTTACACATCCTCTCTAATCAGTGCAGTGACAGAAGTGTCATTATCCACATTTCACAGATGAAGAAACTATGACCCAGAGAAGCTGCATACCTTCATTCAAGTCATATAACTAGAACAGAATGGATGGAATTGGAATGAAAATCCAAGAATGACCAACTCTAAACAAAATACTGTTGCTATCATCCCTTGGCAATGGTGTTAATCAAGAGCAGTGATGAACTTGAAACCCTCTCTCCTCAGCCATGCTTGTGTACACAGGAGATGGGGATAAGTCCACATCCTGATCCAGGCATCAGCCCAATTATTGAGGCACTTGCCCCATCCTACATGGGGTGGCAGAGAAGCTTCCTAGAAAGCCTCATGGGAGGCCTAACAGTCAGTGTCCTCAGGGTTTGGGGTGCTCAAAAAAGGGAAAAAGTGTGAGCGAGATCAAAGAAGGCTTCTAGAGTAGGTGACTCTCATACAAATAGGAAAAGATGAGGATTAGGAAGGCAGCCATGGTGGGAAGGGCATGTCAGCCCAAGGAAATGACATCTGCACTATGCAGAGGTGCAAGAGGTTCTGGCACACTGTGAAGCAACTTAATGGAGATGGCCCAAGAGTGCATGGTGAGACTGGGGAGAGATGACAAGTAAGAGACACCATAAAGGGCCAGAGAGACAGGAAACAGCATCCTTGAATGCAGTGAGAAGCAAACTGCCTTCCTGCTGGAGGTGGGAGTGGTACAGACTTCACCTAGTTCTTTTTCCCCATGCACACCTTCCAAACGAATGTAAATTAATATTGCCAAATAGCCTTTCTTTTAAAGAGTTTATTTCTGGCATGCTAACTAAAAAGGGAACCTGTGTGAAGAAGGAGCAAATTGATTTTGGAGCCACGTGCCTGTCTGCATGAATCAGAAAAGGAAGCCTTCTCCCCTCCAAATGATACACCTTTTCCAAAAGCTGTCTAGTGACAGCTCTGACAGCCCCTCTGTCACCACAATAGCATTCTGGGTGCAGGGAGTAAGCAATGAGAGGAAGCTGTACTGGAGACAGAAACACACACACACCCAGGGAAGGTAAATGATTGTACACAGGACATTTATCTCTGAGGTTGTTCCCCCAGCAAAACCAATTACTGGCCTTTTCCTTGTGAACGTGCATCGAGTATCAACTTGTTGGGGGCTGGAGTGAAAAGATGCTAGGATGCATCTTTGTGATATTCATGAGTCTGCTGAGAGTTCCCAGGCAAAGAATTTAGTATTTCTGGGTTTCTGAGGTGGGAGGGTTTAAAGCACCTTTAAGAAGTGCTCTATGGAACTGGGTGTTGAAGTGACACTTTCACAGCATGTACACTGGGGAATTGCAGCTGGAAGTTGGAGTCATTCTGGGAGAGCAGGGAGAACTGATCATATGAATGCTAGGTTTGCTAGAGGGCAAATTCACTGACCTTTTGGGAGAAATACAGGAGGTCTTTCTGCTGAGCTCACAGGTAGGTGGGGGACATCTACCTGTCACCAGTCACCAGTCAATTGGGAAGCAGAACCAGATGCTGCATAGGGAGATGGAGGACCAACCTCTAGGCCTTTCAGAAAATATGTTGCCAAGAAGTGTATGCATTACCTGTTAAAAATCACTCCTTACTTCCGCCATAAAGGGGAACAAGGAGGCTTGTGGAAGTGGAGCCTATACTGTGGTTTCACATTGCCTTTTCAGTTTGAAGTTTGCACATCCAAGTCTGGCCAGAATTATAGGAATCTTGTATTGGTCGTGCATACCTGATCCCCCACTTCCCCCTCAATTCACTACTGCCCTTCCCCATTTCCCTTGGTTTCTCTTTGCCTCCGCTTTCCTCCCCTCTTCAGGGATGTTGCATTTGGTTATGCAGTTTCCGTGCAGCATTAAGGTATCAACCAAGGAGATCCATGTCCCTGGGGTGTGTGTCCTTAAGAGCTGCCTTTTCCCTGATGTGCTCTCATGAAGCCCTGTCGACTTATGCTGGTGTTGATTCCCATCCCACTTTTGTACTCACAGGGATAAGCAGGGATAAGAAGTGAGTGGGGGCACAGGGAGCCTGGGTTGTGCTGAGTGGTGAACAGTCGTAGGCAGCCAGGTAGGAGAGGAAAGGTAGTCATGAAGAACACACACATTAGGTATGTGCGTGTCACTGAGATACACTCAGAACCCAGCTCTGGCTTCCCAGGGACACTGCCTTATTGCTTGGGGAAGACCATGGAAGGTTCCTCTCTTACATGAAAATACCCATTATGCTCATCCAACTTCCTTTTGATTGGAATGGACTTATTCTCTCCTGGAATGAAGGAGATGCAGCCAAAGTCACATTTATTTTAGGAGCAAGTAAAATTAATAGAATCATGAAATTGTATTAGCCCTGACAGACATCTCAGGGGCTCTTTCTCCTGGAAGTTCCAAACCAGTAGCTGGAAAGCATATTTATTTCATGTTGTGATTGCTTATTTATTATCTATTTATTCATCTATTTATTTGTGTTCTTACATTGGTTGCCCTAAGTTGGGTGTGCTTTCGCTAGAACTCTACTGTCCCCACTGTCTACCAAAATCTACTTTACCCATTTGCAGGTTCAGCTGGTTCTTGGAAACCTTTGCATGTTCATTCCTCTTGTTTTACTGATGGAAAACCAAAGGCTTATTGGTTGGACATTGGAAAGGGTCAAATGTTGAATGGCCTCTTGACTTCTCTGTTCAGTGCTATTCCCTTCACTTGGAAATGCTCTCTGTGTCTTCACATGACACACTGCATTTAGTAAATAATCCTAAAGGGTATGATTTGATCTTGACCTGAACTTCCTTTTTGATCTCATAGACCTTATCAAGCTGCATGCTTTCTCTCTTGCAAAGGGGAAATATTAGGGAGAAGATGACTCAGCTTTTTCCCTATCACTGAAGGTCTGGGAGGCACAATTGTAATGTGTGGTAAGACAGATCAAGGCTGCTTCCCTCACTTTGAATGTATCTGCTCCTGGCCTCAGGCAGACCCTTCCCTACTGTTTTAGTTACCTTTTTTGTGGCAATGACCAATACACCTGACAAGAACAATGAAAAGGAGGAAAAGTATTTTTTTTTGGCTCATGGTTTCAGAGGTTTAGTCCATGGTTGGCCAAGTCCATAGCTTTGAGTTCTAGATGAGGCAGAACAACATGGTTGAAAGGCATGGTGGAGGAAAATAGCTCAGGATATGGCAATCAGGAAGCAGAGAGAGAAAGAGCTCTGATTATTAGGACAAGGTTCCTGGTGACCTACTTCTTCCAGACTCATACTACCTGCTTACAGTTACCATCCAGTTAGTCTCTATCAGTGAGTGAATCCACTGATTAGTAAGACTGTTATAACCTAATCATTTCATCTCTGAACATTCTTGCATTGTCTCACCCATGAGCTTTTGGAGGACACCTCATATCTAACCTTAACGCCTACTCTGCCTCTACTTTGCTTGGTCCCCTGTCTGGTCCTCCTTAGCTTTGCTCCTCTGGGAGTATTTTTTTTTCCCTGATCTGGCTTAGCCATATCCTGTTGAGCTGCTGGTATTTCTTGATGAATGGTCTAGTCCCCAGGACTGAGATTCTTGGGACTCGTGCACTGTTCCCAGCTTCTGGCCACCTTCCTTCCAATAACAACATGTTGCTCTTTACTCATGCATCTGAAGGCCTCCTCTGGCTTTTTCCATAGAATTCTCTGCATCATTCAACTTTAAGAGGAAAAACAAAAACAAAAACAAAACGAAACAAAATCACTGTGCCTCTTACCACTCACAAATTTCTGCTTGTGATTTTCGTTTTTTTTTGTTTTGTTTTGTTTTGTTTTTTAATCCTTGAAAAGCCTAGAGGGGAGGCAAATGGAAAGAGGCTGCTTTAGGTTTGGTGAATCTCCTCAGTAAAGGCATACTCCTTTTCCACATGGCCTCCCAAATGCTACCACCTTAGGACTTTTTGGATGAACTCCAGAACCAATATCCATCCATCCATCCATTCATCCATTATCCATTGAATAGTATACTACAAATACAATGAACAAGTCAGCCAGTTACTAGCTATCAACAATAGGCTTTTCATCTTGGTGGAGAAAGATAATAAAGAAACAATAAAGGGAAATGACAATTCACAGTAGTTACAGATGCTAAGGAGAAAATAAAACCAGTTGATATAATTGAAAACATGGGCTTGGAGACGCTTCTTAGTGACTAAGAAAGGGCTATGGAGGAGATATTTGACATGGAAGATACAAGAGCCAACCTTCGTATGCAAGTATGAAGCTCTGAGGCAGAGGACCGTAGAAAAGGAGCCACATGCCCAAGAGTGATGGGACTAAAGTAAACTCAGTGCATTAGAGGAAGGAACACCAGTGTGGAAGAGAAGAACTAGAGTGCTGGAGAATAAAAATAAATAAATAAATAAACTGGAGAACTAGACCATGCTTGGAGTATGTTCCCCTAGAAGAGAATCTGTATTTTCTTTTTCTAAATGTAAAGGGAAACTGTTAGAGGATTTTAATCAGAGGAGTGATGTGATCTGATTTACATTTGAAAGTATCACTGAGACTGTAAGAGAGAAAGTGAATATTAGGGAAGTTTGCATCCTGTCTCTTGCTTTTTTTGATCAACCCTAGGGAAGATCTCAGTGCAGAGAGTAGACAGATACCTCTGCCCTCTGTTGTCAGGAACTGAGGTCATCAGTCCAATAGCTCACAGCAAATCAAATCTTGCCAAGAACTATTTAAGTGAGCTGGGAGCAGTTTTTACGAGCAGAGCAGATCCAGCACTACCAAACAATTTGATTGCAGCCTTCTGAGAGACCCTGAGGTAGAGGATGGCTCAACTAATGTGTGCCCAAACTTGTGACCCACAGAAATCATGAGATAATGAATATGTGTGCTTTTAAGTGGCTAAGTTTGTGCTCATTTGTCATTCAGAAGCAGATAAGTAACAGAGTCTTTGTGTAAGCAGTTAACTGGGAATGTCAGAAGGCAATCTAAGTGGGTGTCTAGTCAAAATCAAAACCAATTTGGATTATTGCAAAGGTCACACCCTTCAGAAGCATGCTGAAGGATTCTAACATTTAGTGATCACTGTATTATAATTAGTCTCTGGGGGGAAAGTCATAGTTAGAATTAATCAGTAGTACCAATAGGAAGATGTGAGGTCTACACAAGGTCATCCTCATGATTCATTATTACCATAGGTCGGTGTTAGTGGCTCTTTTGAAGGCCCCACCTCCAAGGATAAACCATCATTAACACTAAAACCATAAACTGCTGAATTCAAAGCCTTGAAGGACAAAAGAAATAATTTTCTAATGGTGGAAACCTAAGAAACAACGAGGAGTGGGGAAGGTCTTTTACGGAATAATGAGTGTTTTCAGGCTCCCTCACATCATGTCCATGCATCTGATCCTAGCTAGAAGGAACCTTTGGGAAGAGGTGATGGAGACAGTGAGGCAGTTATTTTAGGGTTCTGGGGGGAAGCTCAGTGGCAGTAATGGGCCCTGTGCCTAATGTTCAGCATCAAAAAGGCAGGTGAGCCCCATCTTCTCGAGACTGCTGGTATTTAAGGTGGTACATTGGTCAGCTGCTACTGAGGTGGAGAGATGGATGGTGCATACATCAGTAACCAAAGTTTGAGGATTGGTGACAGAGTCCAGTCCATGAGGATATCAACAGAACTGATGTGTGTCATGTTCTAACTGTGGTTTGTGTCTCTGTCCTTGAAAGGGAATAGAATGCTTGAGATATGAGTTCTGTGAAGATGGAGAGGTGAAGATTATTACTTGCATCAGATAATAGCTGCAGGGTTTCAGAAATTACCTTAGAAAAACAGAAATTCTCAACCAGCTACTGACAGTAATTCAGTAATTCATATCTTCCTCAAGTGCATCATGTGATCCAGTTTATTAATAAATTCTCAAGAGCCTGCTAATATATTTGAGACAAAATTAAAAAGTAGAAGTAGGGGGAAGATGAGGATGTGTTAAATGCCAGGCACTACATCCCTCACGTATGTTTTCACTTTTAAATTACAAAACAACCTTGTAAGACTAAGTTCTGTAACCTGCCAATCTCAAGTTTCAGAGCAATAATATAATAAATATTCATTTTCTTCTCATACAAAGTACAGTGCCTTTGTACCAGGATAGCACTCACGGGCGTCTTCCAAGAGGAATCCAGCCCTCTTCAATCTTAGGGTACCATCACTTGTGGTACCACATGGCCTCCAAAGTTGCCTAAGAAGAAAGGAAGATGAGGAAGACATGCAAATACTTATGCATTTAGACCAGGAGGTGACAGAGATCATTTCTTCTTTTTTGACCAAAACTAGTTCCACAATGACACATGGATGCAACATAGGCTAGGCAATACAGTCTTTGGCTTTGCAGTCACTTCTCAGCAACAATTCTGTGCCCAGAAGGGGGCAAAAATTAGCCAAGGTACTTCTGTTGTCTTAGAGTCTGGATTCCCACAAAAAATCGAGGATCCAGAGAAGTTGCCCAAGGTCACAAACTCTATAAATGGCAAAGTCAACATTAGAACCTGAAAGAAAATTATCTAACATTCTGATCTGATATGACTACTTTTCCAGGACCTTAGAATTTCCTGGTCTCATGATTCCCAGGTAGATTTGACTAAACATAGAGACTCTCAAGTCAGATTGTTGTGATTTGAAGCTTGGTGGCACCACTTATTAGCTTCAAAATTATGAACAAATTATTTTCTTTCTGGGGCTTTGTTTCCTTATTGACAAAATGGAGATGATACTAGTATCTATATATTTATTGATTTTGCAATGATTAAATAAATGATTGCATGCAAAGAGCTTAGATTGGTATGAATGCGGAGAGCCAAGTGTCTGCTGTGGCTGTAATTGTCGTGGGCTCCCTTGCATTTTGGAGTGATCCGCTCCAACACTGGAGTGCTTTGTTCTGCACTTCACATTCACTTGTGATTGACAGTTAGTTGCATCCAGTGCTGCACTTCCAACTTTCAGAATACAGCTTCCTCTCTTTCCCTGATCTCTAGGCTGCTGAGAGTGAGTTTCCCTCTCCTCAAGGACATTTGTAATATTTAAACAAATTACCTTTTTTTTTCCCCTCTAGAAGAGAGTGGAATCTAGAGCCACAATAATCTTATGTTCTTAATGTTCTTACTCTGGTGTTAGCCCCACAAAGATTTCTTCACTATATCTGCTCTGAAGTAACAATATAGGATTGTGTGTGACCTACATATGTTTTCTTCTATAAATGTTTGGGTTTTGAAAATGGTAGAACCAACATACTGTTTATTAAAATTGGAAAATTCTTTGAGATTCATGTATACCTGCAGACAGACAGAATAAGCATGTTCAATTTGTACCAAAGGACCAAGGAATTTGGGCTAATAAAAAGAAATTACTCTGATTGACCTTCTACATAATGTGTGTTTATGAGGAAAATATTCCATAGACATTATTTGCTCTCGTCACCTTGCTTGGGTCAAAAAGGCCTAATGTTGAACTTTTAAATGCTGAAGAGGTCATTCATAATTAACTTGCATGCTAGGAATTTTTCATGTGAATGCCACATGCTTCCAGTGTCATTGACCTACTCCTTCGAAGCCTACATACCACAAGGAGCACAATAGCCCAGCCACAAAATGGATACCATGGGTCTATGTCACAACTTTTCTTTCCCTTACACCATAGTCTCTCTTGCCATGGAACGTTGCATGATATCCATTGTGGCCTCTCAACACTAGGCCATTGTAGGCTGTGCATGGGACCCACGCAGATTCAGAGGTCACCTCTGAATGACATTGAAGCTTCTCCCAAATTCAAGGACACAGAAGCACCTCATGTCACCAAAAAAACAATTGCAAATTCAGTGCTCTCATCCTAGCGTTCTTTACCCTATTCTAAATTTTCTTTCTTAATATGTAATTCTAGTGATACTTTCTTGAGCTCCTGAGGAGGACTAGGGGAGCCCTTAAAATATGCACCCAAACAGTGGCATTGAAAATCACCTGCTCTAGATTTCCTATCCTGAGAAAATGGTGACAGTTTTCTTCATTCTTAAATTGAAGAATAAAACATCCTCTCATACTATCATGAAATAAGAGGTGCTCCAAAGCAATTAAAAATATTATTTGACTACTGTCTTTTTGGAAACAATTTTACAATAACTTTCAGACTATAAAAATATACACATTAACTCAGTAATTAAACTTCTATGGATTTCTCTTTACTCAACATCTTTGTTTTCATAATAGCAAAACCACAGAGAACGGAGACCATTAACCATTAGGAAAGTGGTTAAGTAAATTATGGTATTTCCTGACAATTCAATACTTTCCAGCTATTGACACAATGAAGTAGATATGGGGAAAACATCAATGCATTAGAAAATATTAGCAGAGGTTACTACTGGGAAGAGAAAATGAAGCAGGGGAAGGGAATGCAGGAAAGCTTTTACTTTCTACTATATTTATAGTGTTTTGCCTTTTTTGTACATTGTACAAAAGTTTCTTTTAAAATCAGCAAGGATTATATAATGGATACATAAGCTATTTTTAAAAATTTATTCCTTTATATGTATTTTCAAATGTGACAGATATTTTTTATCAATTGCAACATATAGAAACATATAGTTGAATATAGATGCTTTGAAAATCCAGACATCGTCTCATGACTGTATCACCCACTGCTTGCATTGTGTCTCATGCCTGCTCAACCTTTCCATTAGGCATTATTTTGTGTGTTCAAATATCACGGAGTTTTTTCTGTGATGAAAATAAGATTACAGCATAAATAACTTTTACAACTTCAAATAACAACTTTCAATGACATTAAATTATCTTTTACAGCACAACTTTAACGATTACAGGATACTCAATTTTCTAGATAATGTATGGGTCCAGCCTCTACCTATATTTGCACATTTAAATTGTTTTCCAGATCTTTTATGGTTTGGATGGGAGCTGTCCCTCAAAATTCACATGTGAGACAATACAAGAAGGTTTGGAAAAGGAATGATTGGGTTGTAGCCTTAACCTAATCAGTGAATTAATCCCTGATGGGATTAACTGTAACTGGAGGAAGGTGGGGTGTGACTGGAGAAAGTGGTTCATTGGGGGCATGGCTGTGGGATAGTGGGATATATATGTTGCATCTGGAGAGTGGAGTCTCTCTCTTTGCTTTCTGATCAACATGTGAGCTGCTTCCCTCTGCCACACTCTTCTTCCATGATGTTCTACCTCACCTGGAATCCCAGGGGATGGAGCTGGCCTTCTATGGACTAAGACCTCTGAAACTGCAAGCCCTCAAATAAACTTTTCCTCCTTTAAAATTGTTCTGTTCAGATCATTTAATCACAGCAGCTAAAAAGGTGACTAAAACAAGGACTTTTTACATAGTGTTGATTTGTGTTTTGTAATTATAAATACATGTTCATATGTCATGTACCCCACCACCTGATAAAATTTTAGAAGTGGATAAGATGATTAAATTGTCTACCATCTTTTTAAAGTTTGTGATAAATATTGCCTAGCAATTCCAATTGTACTGCATTGAAAAATTCCAAATTTTACTGCATTATTCACATACCAGCAGCAAATAAGAATGTTCATTCACACTCATCCACACTATAATGGTTGTTTTTGACGATCAGAATAATCCTTTAAAATGAAGTTACATTTTCAGGGCTTTCTACCATAAACAATAAAAATTGGTTTCTACTTACCTTTTAAACATGGTAAATGCTGGAACAGACAAAGGCACATACTTAGTAAGAAGGACTCCCTTCTCATTCATTTATGTGGTCAATATTTATTGAGTGTCAGGCTCTGTTTTAGAAACTGGGAACATAACAAGGGTAAGACATTTCCTAACCAAGAAAAACAAAATGGAGACCAGAGTGGAGAGGTTCCAGGAGAGCCATTGGGAGTGTCAGGTCAGGAGGGCCTGTTTGAGGAGATGATAAAGAGGGGTCACGTGAAGACCTTGGGGAAGCACATTCTAGAAAGGAGAGAAGAAATGCAAAGGCCTTGGGGTTATAGGAAACAGTCTTAATTTGGGTGGGTCATTCTTTCCACAGCAAAGTAAGTGAAGCTGTGATGGAAGATGAGGTTGGTGTCCTCAGCAGGGAAGAGGCCCTGGGCTTATAACTCATGGTAAACCATGTGGATTCCATTCTAAGTGCAATGGGAAACAGGCAGGTTGATGACGATGTAGTGTCACATTGTGTATTATTCTTAACATCTCTATAGCTACAGGGCAGAAAGAATGGATTGCAGGAGGAGGGTGGTCAAGTGGAAGCTGGGAACTCAAGAAAAAGACAATGCAGAGTTGCGTATTAGGGATATTAGTCCTAACTACAGTGGGGGCCGTAAAGATGAAGAAAGGTGAACAGGTTCAAATACATCCTGAAGACAACTGTGACCGGACATGGCAATAGATGGGATGTGGGGAGTGAGAAGAAAGGAAAAATGGGGTGTGGCTCCTGGCTTTGTACCCAGGAAGCCAATTTAATGAAATAACTGTTTATTTCAAATGAGAATATTATTAGGGGAGGAAAGGCAGAAAGAATTCACAGGGGATTTGCCTGGGACATGCTAACATTGGTATACTTCTTGGGCACACACATGCAGGTGTCCAGTTGATAGGAATAGATTTCAGGAATTCAGAAGAAAAATGAGAGATGATAACCAGTGAGCATAAAAAGTGTATTTAAAACCTTGACTAGATGAGATCATTCAGAAAGAGAGAAAAGAGAAAAGAGGGGGGAGAGAAGGGAAGAGGAGAACAACAGAGGGTCAGAATCCTGAGTTTGGGCTGCTCCAGGATTTTGTGTGGAGTGAGGAAGAGGTGCTATGAAGGAGATGAAAAGGAGCAGACAGTGGTGTAAGAGGGTCACAAGGAGAGCTTGGGATCCTAGAAATCAGGAAAAGATCATGTGTCCAGCAGGACAGGGTGACCAACTGTCCCAACGCCACCACTTCCTAGAGTGAGACGACAGTTGGAATGTGAAAGGTGAATGCTCTTGTCAGCAGAGAAGGCCAGCGGGCAGCACACTGTAATCGTGCATCAGAACTTGGAAAGAGATGCGGGACTTGAAGAACAGGGCGAGTGCCTGCAACCATCAGCTGGGGAGTTCTGCCAGACCACATCTCAGCTCTTTTTCTTACATTAACTCTTTATTGCAAAAAATAACAAACACACATGGAATAAAGAACAGGACATGATTATAGAGTTAAAGGAGTTTAAAGCAAAATCTGAGCAAAGTTCACGTCAGCACCCTGAATCCCAGCTCTATGCCTTTGGAAACCATTCTCCCAACCCGATGAGTCCCATTTCCGTGCTTCTCTGTAAATTTTTAACCATAGTGAATGTATCCTTAAGTAATGTTGCTTGGTTTTGCCTGGCTTTGAAAATGCCTCAAAGCAATTCCATTATATGTATTTTGGAATTTCTTTACAACAGTATTACATTTGGGACATTCATCTTGCTGCAGATGGTTACAGCTTGGTCATTTTCATTGTTACACTGAATTTAACTGTGAATAGACCATGTGCCCTTTATCCATTCTATTTGTGATGGATATTTGTGATGATTTCAGTCTGAGGCGACTCCAGCAATTTTATTATGACTTTTCATGCCCATGAACAGGTTTTCTCTAGAGTGTTCACCTAAGATAATTGTCATATCATAGGACGCTCAGAGCTCCAGGTTTGGGAGATAGTGGCTAGCTGGTTTAGAAAGTGCTTTTAGAATTCATGCTTCTACCAGCAGTGTCTAAGAATTTCTCTTGTTCTATATTTTTACTCCACTTAATATTAATGAATTATGATTATTTTGCAATCAGATGGGATTGCGAATCTCATTTATTGTGGCTTTGGTTTTATTTTCTGGTTTCTAATTTTTATGTATTGGTTATTTGAAGTTTCTTGATTTTCTCTCCTTTTCTTTTCTTTGTTTTTTG
>JAJEJO010002072.1:369360-388762 GCA_020662805.1 Glaucomys volans
ACTTAATATTAATGAATTATGATTATTTTGCAATCAGATGGGATTGCAAATCTCATTTATTGTGGCTTTGGTTTTATTTTCTGGTTTCTAATTTTTATGTATTGGTTATTTGAAGTTTCTTGATTTTCTCTCCTTTTCTTTTCTTTGTTTTTTGTTTTTTGGTTTTTTTGGTTTTTTTTTTTTTTTGGTACTGGGAATTGAACCCAGGAGCACTCCACCACTGAGCCACATCCCCAGCCCTATTTTGTATTTTATTTAGAGACAGGGTCTCACTGAGTTGCTTAGGGCCTCGCTAAGTTGCTGAGTCTGGCTTTGAACTTGAGATCTTCCTGCCTCAGCCTCCCAAGTGCTAGGATTACAGGCGTGCGCCACCGCACCCAGCATCTCCTTTACTGTGTGTGTGTGTGTGTGTGTGTGTGTGTGTGTGAGAAAAAGAGAGAGAGAGAATACTCTTATTTTTGTCAGCTTTCCTATTGGTTTTCTTTTTTTTACTGTGGATTTATTGGCAGTTCTTTGTATAATCTGGATACTACTTCTTTGTTGATTATGTGTATTAAAAATGTTATTTTGTGTTTTCCCTCTCCCTATGTTTATTTTCAGGAAAGAGAGGTTTAAAAATTGTGTTTAAAACAAAATGGATCAAATAGTAAGGAAGATGTATGGTTGTGAAATTCCCTTTGAACTTCAAGGTGCCCATATCTTTGTAACCCTTCAAGTTACCTTAAAAGGGGGCGACTGTCATGATTCAGAAATGAACAGGTGGGAGATTATCGATTTGGCAGAGCAGGAATGGGAGTCACCCTCCCTCACCTAGAGACTTTATCTTTGCCTAAGGACCACTGATGACTGTTGACATTTCTGAAATAGAGTCTCTTTTCACTCTACCACAATCTACATCTCCAAATATTCTTTTCAAGAGAAAAGAAAAGGGTTAGGGTCAGGGTTAATTTTGGAGATTAGTGCTCTATCTGAAGTGCATGTGGAAAAGATTTTCTCCTACTCTGCCACATCAATGTTTATAGCAGTTCAATTCACAATAGTTAGATCATGGAACCAACCTAGATGCCCTTCAATAGATAAATGGATAAAGAAACTGTGGAATAGAATATTATTCAGCCATAAAGAAGAATAAAATTATGGCATTTGCAGGTAGATGGATAGAGTTGGAGAATATCATGCTAAGTGAAATAAGCCAATCCCAAAAAGCCAAAGGCTGAATGATTTCTTTGATAAGTGGATGATGATATATAATGGGGGGGGTGTGGCAAGAATGGAGGAAGGATGGATTTTATAGAGGAAAATGAGGGGTGGGAAGGAGGTGGAGGGAAGAAAAGATAATAGAATGAGACAAACATCATCACCCTATGTACATGTATGATTATGCAAATGGTGTGACTCTACTTCATGTACAATGAGAGAAATGGAAAGTTGTACCCATTTTTGTACGATGAATCAAAATTTTAAAAAAGGGGGAGAGAGGGAGGACTTGAGGATGTGCTATTTTAGCACCAGGAGCTGTGGTGCCCACACATAATCCTAGCAATTCAGGAAGCTGAGACAGAAAGATAGCAAGTTTGAGTCAGTCAGGTCAACTTAGCAAGACCCTGTCTCAAGAAAAAAAAAAAAATTAGGGGTTGGGAATACAGCTCAGTGATAAGGCACCCCTGGGTTCTATCCCCAGTACTTAACAAAACAAAACAAAACAAAATGGATCACTACCTTGACTATTTGGATCTGGAACCCTGGAACCCTGTGGTAATGAGCAATTCACTGAAGATTTCAGATTCGGGCAAGCTCATTGTAATGATGACAAGCATGACAGTTGATCCTGTTGTGCACTGAAAAAAAAATTAAAAGTAAAATGAAATGCCAAGGCATTTACCTTAGTAAAAAATATGCAGACTCACATTTTCTTTCGTCTTGGAAAGAATATTTGGAGATGTAGATTGTGGGAGAGCGAAAAGAGGCCCTATTTCAGAAATGTCAACAGTCATCAGTGGTCCTTAGTCAAAGATAAAGTCTCTAGATAAGGGAGGGTGACTCCCGTACCTGCTCTGCCAAATCGATAATCTCCCACCTGCTCATTTCTGAATCATGAACGCCCCCCCACCACCATTATTTCTCAGTCTATTTGACCAAATCTCCTCCCACTTCCAAATCATTGCCTGCCATTCAAAGCCATGTAGGCGAACTCCAGTTGGCATTTGGTTCTGAGTTAATGCACATTAATGGGTGGCAGTACATTTCCACCAGTGCATATATTTACTTGAAATACAGTTTTCCATCTAATGCATTTTATTCACATCACTGCATGGTAACTGCATCCAGAATAATATCTTCAGTGATTATTCATTACCGAAATAATATATCGGCACCAAACAGCAGCTTTTAAGTGGCTTTGAATTTTTTTTTCTTTAAATTGAACATGTTATTATTACACAGATAGAATAATCCTATTATCTGCACTAACTGAAGACAACAGCTTTCTGGGAAGCTATTTCACAAAGTCATGTTCCGGTGGGGATCAGGGACTTGTGCTGATTGGGGATGAGGTGGGAGGAGGGAAGAGGGACCTGGTCTTGGGGAAAGTGCTACTTTGGGTGTGAATGCCAACATGGGATGAGCAGATGGAGCAGAGAGCAGTGTGCACGTTGGGCATGGCTCAGAGGGAATGTGTGCATTCTACAACAAAAAGCAAAGGTAAAAGCAAGTATGTGTTTTGAAAGTTTGGATGAGTGAGCGTGTGTGTGTGTGTGTGTGTGTGTGTGTGTGTGAAAGGAAGAACGGGAACAGAGATTAAAAAGAGACAGTCGGGGATCAGGGGGCATATTTGGGTCCAATAGCAAAAAGTTAAATGCAGGAAAACTCCTGGGATTATGGAGCAATGTGTCAAAGCTTCACCCAACACAGAAACTTCAGGATGAACTGTTGTGACCTGCAGCAGGAAACCAGCATCAAATCTTAGAACACGACGGGGGAGCAGGAGACATTTATGGCATTTCTAGCTTGTAACCCTTTTATTTTCTCCTAGACGACAGTTATTATTATCTGCACTTTATCAGTTTAGGAAACTGAGGCTCAAGAGGATTAAAGTTAATTGCCCACAGTCATATATTTAGAAAGTGCTATCAAGATAATTTGACTCCTAATCCATATAATTCCAAATCCTGTACTACTTCCATTGGGTTCAGAATTGATTAGTGGTTAAGACTATTAAATCTTCAGAGCCTACTCTCATCACCTACACTTGCAGAACGTGGGGCCTTGGACCAATCACTTCGTTTGATGATCCCCACTTCGCTGTGGAAATGTTCTGAGGATTCAATGAGATAACCCTATGAAGAATTCTGGATCATAAAGAACTGTTCAGTTATTGGGAATATCTCCTTTTTCCTCTACTCCATGTTCTGGGAAAGAATTCCTGGGTTTCTCACAACACTCTCCATGTGTCCTGGTGACACCATGTCCATCTCCCCTGCCACAGGGGCCTAACCTGAAGAAGACTTGCAGAAGACTTGCACCTTGTCCAGGTGTCAGGGCAAGGACCGAGAATCGTGGAAGAGTTAATTGCCCAGTGTTGTTAAGAGGGAGCCAGGGACAGTTTTCTTTCCTCATTTTGACCTTTTTTCTCTGGTGACCTATTTCCTAGGTGAAAAATCATCAGAATTAAAATAGCGTCACTGTTGTCAAACCCTAACAAAAATAAGAAATAAAAATAGTGGGAGATTATGAAGAAGGGTTTCTCATGAATGTGTGTCTGTTGACAAGAACTATCACAAAAGATTTGCCAGGACCACAACTTCACACAAAGGCCACTAAAGTCTTACACGGAAAATCTTTCCATAAGGACATCTGCCCAACAACTCCTGTCCAACTCACTGATCCTTAGTACCTATCTTTGTAGCCAGGGATAACCCTTGCAAGACTGGGAGATAACTTTTGCACTCAATCCTCATTTTCATTTTAGAAACTCTTTTTCTTTTTTGCGTCAACCTCTTTGAATACACACATACTTTACTATGGCACGTGTATCTTCATTGCATTCTATTTGGAGAATTTATTTTTCTTTAGATTGGCACCCATGTAGATTTTTAAAAATAACTTAAAGATTGTAAATTATCATAGAGTCAAAGGGACTTTTTAAACAATTCTAAAAGCTGTGTGGAGACATCTCATTAATTTTAAATGAACTTTTCTTAATGGTTAAAGATACTGAAAATATGATCATGCTATTTCTTCCTTAAAATTGGTGAAGTACCTGCTTAAATATTTTACCCATTTAAAAAATTTTGAGTTTTGAGAGTCTTTTTTATATATTCTAGATATGAACCTTTTTTTCTGATAATGTGGTTTGCATATACTTTCTCCCTATCTGTGATTTACTTTCTCATTCTCTGAACAAGAGTCTTTCACAGAGCAAAATTTTATTTTTTTGATGACAACTATCATTTTTTTTTTGCATTTCTAGATTATGCTTTTGGTTTAATATTAAAGAACTCTTTGCTTAACCTCAAACCAGGAAGGTTTTCTCCTGTTTCCTCTGCAAGGTTTTGACTTTAATATTTTGCATTCAAGGCATGGAGTTTAGTTAAGGTCCATTAAAGAATTTCTTGCATATTTGTTATAATTTTATTAAAAACAAGACAAAAAACTACGGCAAATAATAACAAATGCTTATTTTCAGATGAAAATGCGTTTTCACCTTTGCTAAAACTAAATTTATATGATTGTTTCTAGATTCTCTATTCTGTTTCTTTGCTTTTGCTGTCTATCCTTTTGCCAATACCATACCCTTTTGATTACTCAAGTCTTAAAGCAGGATAATGGGATTCCTTCAACTTTATTTTTGGTTTTCAGAATTGTTAACTTCCATATAAATTTTAAAATTACCTTGTCTGAATCTACAAAAGTTAATCCCACTGAGATTTTGAGTGAGATTGCATTAAACCTATAGACTAATTTGCAGAGAATTAACATCTTTACCATTGTGAATTTTCCAATCAGTGAACATGGAATTTCTCTCCATTTACTTATGCCTTTGATTTTTTCATCAATATCTTGTAGTTTTCAAGATATGGATCTTATTTATGTCCTCTGTCATTTTCTTGAAGTATTGTAACATAGGGTTTTTAAAAATTTGATTTCTAAATGTGTATTGCTGGTATATGGGAATATTGTTGATTTTTATTGTAGACCCTACCTTCCAGGATCTTGTTTAATTCACTTATTAGGTCCTAATGGTTCATACATCAGATTACATCCATAGGTCTCAGAATATCCATCTTGCCTTGCATTCCTAAGATGAAATATACTTCAGTGTGATTTATCACTCTTCTTATACATTGCTCTATCAATTTGTTAATATTTTGTTGACAGATTATGTTTCCGTGTTCATGAGATATATCTATCCATAGATTTCAATTTTGGTGTTGGTTTGTTTTGTTTTGCATCAGGGTAATTCTTGTCTCATAAAAAAAGAGAGAGACATATGGGGTTTTCTCTTGTATTTGCTGGAAAAATGTGTAAAAATGGTGTTGTGTCTTTGAATGTTCACCAGTACACCAGTAAATCCATCTTGAGAGTAGAGTTCACCAGTAAATCCATCTTGATTTGTACCTTTCTTTTTCAGAATGCTTTTAATTGTAAATTCAAATTCTTTAGTGTTTCAGGACTCTTCAATTTCTCTACTTTGTTATGGGTGAGTTTTGGCAGTTAGTATTTTTTTTGTGGTTTTTACTATTTAGTCTATTTCTTCTTAGTTCTCAAGTCTCTATGTGCAGACTGTTCTAAATATAACCTTCCCTTATTATCTTTTTAATGTCTGTGGGATCTGTGTTAGTATTTCTTTCATTCTTGATATTGACTTTTTATGTATTTTTTCTTTTTCCTTTCCTTCGTCTTGCTAGAATTTTATCAATTTTTGATCTTTTGTAAGAACCATATTTGTTTTAATTTTTATCTATTAGATTTCATTTCATTACTCTTTCTTTCATTTTTATTATTTTCTTTTTCTCTGCTCACTTGGGTTTAAAGAGCTCTTTGTACTATTTTTTTTTTTTTTTTTTGAACCAGGGATTGAACTCAGGGACACTTGGCCACTGAGCCACATCCCCAGCCCTATTTTGTATTTTATTTGGAGACAGGGTCTCACTGAGTTGCTTAGGGCCTTGCTAAGTTGCTGAGGCTGGCTTTGAACTCACGATCCTCCTGACTCAGCCTCCCAAATCGCTTGGATTACAGGCGTGCGCCACCACGCCCGGCTTGTCCTATTTTTTTAAGGTACAACTTTAGATTATTGGTTTAAGACCATTTTTTTCTTTTCTAATATAAACATTTAGTGCTACTGCAATCACTGCTTTAGTTGAAATCTCAGCAATTTCCTTTGCTATATTTTCACTTTTGCTATCCTATGTAGATCTTCATGACTGGTTTTTCATAGACTTACCTGATATTAAAATTTCGGATCCATAAGGGAGTCTGAAACTAGGATTTTATCCACATACGTGTTTGGTAATTAACATGACTGGCAAACTTATAATTATCAACTCAGCAAATATTTATTGAGTATTTATTATATATAATTCAGGCACTGCTCTAAGTAGTGCAGATCCAGCAATGAACAAAATTGATGGAAATCCTTGCACTTTGGTAGATTATATTCCAGGGGGAAGATGAACAGTAAACAAAGGAAGAAAGACTACACTTTCAGGTATCAAGAAATGCAATCAAGAAACATTAATAAGTAAGTATCAGTGCTGTTTCAGAGACATGGGACTACTACAGCCCTGAACAGGTGGCATTTGAACTGACCTGAAGGAAGAAGGGGGCTGCACTAGGTATTCCAGGTCCAGCCTTTAATTAAGACAGAAAATACCACTGATGCTACAGTTCAAGTCCTTTTTTTAATAAATGGAAAAAAAAGAGCAAAACTATGGTAAAGACTAAAAGCATGGAGGTATAGGGTAAAATATAGAGAGTGTATTTAGGAATTGTTCAGCTGCAACTTCTAATTAATCCAAATCTCAACCTACTGCAGGAGTGTGTTAAAAGTTGCTAAGTGCTTGGGGCAGTGGCACACCTGTAATCCAGGCTACTCAGGGTGAGGCAGGAGGACAGCAAGTTTGAGGCTAGCCAGGGCAACTAGCAAGATCTTGTCTCAAAATTTAAAATTTCAAAAAAAACGAATAAAGGGCTGTAGATACAGTTCAGTGATAGGTTCAATTCCTAGTACTACAAAAGAAAAAAAAAAAAAAACAATACAAAAGTTGTTTAATTCGAAAAATTCTGGTTCATGTAGGTCTTAATCATTTCAATTTTAAATATGTACTCCATCACTGAGAATTTCTAAAGGCCATGTGTGGCAGGTCAGTGTGGTCCTGTCCCAAGGCTGGTGACAGGAACCCTCTCACTCAGTCCACAGACCTGTAATACCCATCTACCTCTATGACTTAGAAGGTCCAGAGTTGGGGGACTGACACCTACAATGGCAGTGTCCTGGGAGGGAGGAGGCTGACACCAACACTGGGTTTTAATAATCTGGAAGCACTGGCTGTTTGAATCACAGGATCTTATTTGAAAAGAAATGTGTTTGTTGGAAGGAAAATAAAAACAAACAAATAAATACACAGACAAGTGCAGATTGTAATTAGTTAGTAGCAAAATAATTAGTGACAAAACCGCCTCTGGGCAGAAGCTGGAGCAAATCTCTTCATTCCTATGGTGAGGCAGTGACCCCACTAAATGCTTATTATTCATAGTTTTCCAGGAGCCTCATTGATACTGTGCTGCCAAGACCTCAGGGACCTGCTAGAGCTATTTCCCACAATTTACAGGGAGAACGGAGCCCAGTTGCTTGGGAGATTAATTAACTTGTCAAACAATTAAGCAGACAGGCTGTAATCGAGGTTTCCATTTCATAATTGATTTATCACTTTGTAGCTTCTTGAGTCCCAGGGCTCAGAATGGAGGGACTGCTGTGCAGGGAAAGCCTTTCAGAGACTGCGGGGAGTGGGTGGGAGGGCAGGGGTGAGGATCTCCTGGTCCTACACGGACAGTGCTGTTCGGTGTGGTTTCTGACCCAATGAGAATTTCATTTGCTAACTACCAGGGGCAGTGGCCAGATACTGGTTTTCAAGTCTTCTGAGCCTCACCCAGTCAAGTATTGTTTGGTGAAGCAGAGAATCCAAAGAATGTCCATAGGGAACACATCCATATTTCCTGGGCCACCTTCCTCTGTGATGAAAGTGACTACAGAAATGTCACACATTATTAATTCATCTCAAGTCTGCTACTCAAGCCTGCCTTTGCTGTGTGTTTAGCGAGACATCACAGGTCCTTTCTGGGATGTTGTGCCTCCCGATAGCATCAGCTCCTGACGTTGGTTGCAGCGGAGTGCTCAAGCTGCAGTGTGTGTCAGCATCACCGGAGAGCCTGTCAAACAAGCGAGCTGCCAACCCCACCCCAGAGGTTCTGCCTTAGGAGTTGTGGGGTGAAGGGCTGTTGAACATCATGTGTTCCCCCAGTGATTCTATTGCAGGTGGTCCAGATTTCTTTTCCAGATTAGATTAGATTCCCAAACTGCAGTTGTGGTTTGGGGCCTTTGCCATTTGGTATCTCATGGCAGAGGCTGGGGGACAATTGACACATATTTCTTGTCTCTCTAGCTATTTACTATGCAATTGTCACCAAACTGAGGCCCCTGAGAGTTGGGTGATGTTGGAATGTTCTCTACAGGGATGTTTCAGTTAGACCAGATAAAAAGGCATGAGCACAGGTTTCTTCTGCTCTGTTGGACAGATTTCTTCTTGGTGCTTTTGGATAGATTTGTAGTAGTGTGTGTGTGTGTGTGTGTGTGTGTGTGTGTGTTACAAACACATGCATGCAGTGCGGTTGCATTTGCATTCTTTTTGCACATATGCAATTGCATTATTTCCCTAAATCTCACAAATCATTTTTTTCAGAGAAGGCATTCATTCAATCAATATATCAATCATTCAATCACCCCATTTTGCCCTCAATAATAAGCTTCTATAATAAGCTTAAAACATGGGATTCATGGATGACACTTTCCCTACCTGCACTCTGTTTCCATCTAGGAAACTCAAATCACACTCAGAGTTTAGGAGAATTAATTTCTATATCACATAACAAGAGTGACTTTCATTTGCTTGCTGAATTTTTTTTAAAAATAAGTAATTCCAAATATTACAGATGTCACATATCCTCACCTTCATTCTCCTCCTTCTCTCCCCTGCAGCAAACATGACCTGGGAGTTGATCTGCAATATGTGTGTCTTAATCATGTTTCTACAAATGTTTACCTGCTCTGGGAATATATCCATAAGAAACATATGGTATTGTCTTCTAAATTGTCCCTAATATACAATAATGGTGTTGCTTACCTATTATTTGATGGTATTAAATGTTGTATTTCAATCTGTATTTTGCATCCCTCTTTTTGCCTCGTGAAGATCATGTCTGGTCAACTGAGCTGCTGTGGAGCATTCCTGCACCTGAGCTTGGTTTCGCCCTGTTAGGGTCTCTGAATTGTGGCCTCGATTTCACTGTTCAATGGGATATTCTAGTGACTGTTCACATCACTCCCTTAGGCACACAGGTAAGAGTTTCTCCTGGATAAACACCTGGAGGAGAAATTGCTGAGTCTCAGGTTATGCAGATTTTGGCTTAGATTTGAGCAAACATTGACAAAGTTCTCAATTCAGTTCTTGTACCAATACATAAGGGATGTAAGTGAGCTTTTCCCATGACCCCACCACAACTACTCAGTATTGTCAAACTATATCAGTTTCTACCAAATAAGATTTTAGTCTCCAAATCAACCAGAGTTGGGAGTGAATCATAGACCCTTCCTTTAATGAAATATTCATAGGAAGGATCAGGCTTAAATGGACAATCCACAAACTGGGGGAGTGAGATGAGTTTAGTTCCCCAAATTATGTTCTCAAAATACAAGAAAATCTCCTTTATTGACTCCTCTTTTAAAAATATAAAAATCGGTGAAAAAATTAAAACGTATTTTTAACTATAGCAATTGGAACTAACAGAAGATGAATATAAATTATAAGTTTCTGGGTCTCAGCGATCTTAAGCCCTTTGTATTTTGGATACATGTGAAGCATTAAACTAAGGTCATTCATAGATGATACCTCTCTTTTATGAACACTGCTAAAATTGCAGATACTCAGTTATGCGTGACCAGACACTTCACTTTCACTTTTAGTTTGCTTAACCAATCTTCCGACTCCTTCCCCTCCTCCCATTTCCACATTATTTTTCTTCCACTGAACATGCAAAGATAAACTTGAGGCTAGTTCTCATTTGAATTATTATTCTGTCTGCACTTGAGAAGCCTATATTAATGAGGACTTGTGGAAACTGAATAATTGATGCATGTGTATTTCTGAACTTAATTATCAGGAAAACTAATTCTCTCTTTTTACTTTGTCTTTAGACACACTGCCTTAGTGGCTGCTCTCAAGGTCACACAGTCAGACTCTTCATGGGAAGGCTTTGATGGTAGGACTTACGCAGTCACCTTGTCCTCCAAAATTAACTAATGGTGTCCAGATGTGTCTATAGATAAAATTCCACTTGTTATTGATCCTTTTTAAATAAACAAAGCACTAACTACAACTAGTCCTATGCAAAGTTGATGAAAATGAGATCTCTCTCCTTCAAGTGTTCACAGCAGGTAAGAGTGACAGAGCAAAGGTAAATAGCAGGTAAATACTGCACGGTATGTACTTGCACTGGCAAATACTGGCAGGTAAGTCATCAGGATACTGCAACAAAATAACGACCTGAACACTGTCTTCAAGCTTCATGGAAAGGAAATTTCTGACGTATACCTTGCAAAAACACTTGGTAAAATATAGAGCACTAAATAAAGAAAGAACAGTATGACCACAAGAGTGGCCAGATTCAATTACAGACTATCAGACCCCTTCTCCCCAAACCACTGGGGATTCTGGAACTAGAATCTTCAACAGGGCCTGATGAAACTGACTTTTAGCCAGTTTCCCTGGATCAGTAGTTCTCAAACGTTCCTTGCATCAGAATCACCTGGAGAGATTATTCAATCTCATACCACTGGCCTCAGCAGTTTCTGATTCAGAGATCTGGGATGGAGCCTGAGAATCTGCATTTCTAATAAAAGTTTCCAGCTGCAGCTAATGCTGCTGATCCAGGGTCCAGTCTTTGAGAAGTCTCCCTTGTGAACATTATGTTTTAAAACTACTTACCTATATACTTACTTGCATTAGATTGTGTCTCCCGAACATGAAGGTATGAGAAGAGAAAAAATTAACATTGAGGAAAGAAATTAGAAAAGGTAAAGAAAATCTGACAATCTAACCAGCTCGCAAGCAATGTGGAATTCTTTTGGGTTTACTGAGGGAAGAAGATAGTCTTGGAATAGTTACAATCTAATGGGAGACTTCAATAGGACAACTTGAAAGTGAGCAGAGGCTCACTACAGATTCCTCACACTGAGGAGTAACTCCACTGAAAGACTGTCCTTGGCTCAGCACAAGGACATCTTTTGGACAGTGAAGTCCCACACTCCCAGGAACATTGTCACAATGAGTTTCCAATCCTCTCAGTTTTCTACATTTGGAGATAAGACCTTATTCTGCTCATCATTGCAGTGGGTTGAACAATCTGGTGAACATTGCCTGAGTGATAGGACTCATGGGTAGAAATTTTAACAAACAATGGAATGTTAGAGTTTAAAGGATCCTGGAGATGAACTAGTCCATTATTTTATAGATTGAGAAGTGGAAATAAACTGATAAAGAAAGAACTGGACAACTGAGTTAAATATTGAGGAAAGGGAAACAGACACAAAGTTTGGCCAAATGGCAGAGACAAACCCGGGAAAAACAGCAAGACAGTATGTCATGCACTGAGTGTGCATCCCATAAAAATCCATATGCTGACATCCTAACTCCTAATGGGATGGCACTACAAGAGATAGCTGGGGCATGAGGATGGAGCCCTCCTGAATGGGAATACTGTCAAGTGTTCTCTCTGCTGTCTGCCATGTGAACAATTTGGTCCTCAACAGCCCCTGGATCTTAAGGCACATGGATCTTTCTAGGCTCTAGAACTTCAAGAAATAAATGTTTGCTGTTTAAGTCACTCAGTTATGGTCTTCTGTTACAGCAGACTGATGCATGATAAAGAGCAGAATGAGAAGTTCCCCGTGTGGCAATGGTAATGGACAATGTGATCTGAACAAAAGAGGAATGAAGTCAAAATAGAAATGAGGGGGAGAGAGAGAGAGAATGCATGCAAGGGAAAGAGCACAGTGGTGTTCTCAACACATAATCATTTCACAAATTAAAACAAAATTTAAAAAACTAGAGTTGAAAGAGAAATTGGAAATTACTTCCCAAGGAAGTGACTATTCCTTTAAGCCTGAGCCATTGGTTGACCGTATTAAAATCTGTGTGTGATAAAATTTCAGATTCCCTGGCCTCCATATAGCAAGAATCTATATTTTTTGCACTCATCCTATGATTTTTATGAAGAGTAAGTCTGAATCACTGAATCACATTCAATAAATATTCCATGTCTTCTCGCATTGCTTATTTCTCAGAAAATGCATCTATTCATTTAAATTCCCAATTCTGGTGTCCCAGATTTACTCTGGATACCTCCAGGTATAGAAAAATTATTCTTCCTAGGATAGGCTGATTCTTTCCTCACACATACTGTCTGGGGTTAAGTGGTTCCCCCTCCCTCTGAGGAACACTGGGCACTGGGGTTGTAGCAGGAAAGTCACTAGGAAGGAAGGATTGCATTGGTGCCAATCTGGGCCTCTGTGACCTATTGTCTGGCATCCCTTGGGAACATGCTTTGAGGTGTCATCTGAATTGGGGATAATAATGGCTCCCATGTTATAGGGATGTTTGGGAGGAATTTAATTAGTTAACACATGTAAGATACTTGTAATGGTACCTGAACTAGGGCCACCCATACAAAAAGGCTCTATATTTGGTTTCATGTCTTTGTTTTGAAATTCTTAATATGCTTTGAAGAAGTTACTCTGCATTTTCCTTTTTCATTGGGTCCTATAAAAGAACCTAATATGCATTAGCACCTACAAACTGGTCCCAGTGTGATAATAGTTTTGAAGCATAAATTAAGTTTAAAGCATTAATATGATTCCAGAAATATCTTGCCTCCAGTACCATGTCTCACATGGATATCATAGGAAGTCTTGGGTTTCTCAGGGCTTAAACTCACTGTCGCAGGAGGGTGTCTTTAGTTCCACACATGCAGAGGGGCTTCCCTGGCCTGGGCATGCCATTCCACTATTGTTTCTTACTGTCCCCTGTGATATTGGTGCACCCAGCTTTCCTCTGCCATCCTACAGTTCTTCTATAAACCATCCTTGGTTGAGGGTGCTCTCCATTGCACTTCATTTCAAATAAAATCCCATGATGAGAGATGGGTTTCAAAGCAAAGAGATTTGTCCATGAAAGTGTGTCTCTAATACCTTTGAACAACAGTAATAGGCTGCTAGTAACAACCTTTCTCACATATTGTGAGTACTTTGTCTCAAACTTGGATACCCATCCCAGGCTCTTTCTTAGTATCATAGTTTTAATTTTGGGGTCCTGTTTTCATTCTCTACATAATCTGCTTCAATGTATAGCCTTGCTCCAAATCTCAGGAGCCATTTATAGAATTATGGGTGTTCCTCTCCTGGAACATGCTGAGCTCTCCATGAGAATGAATCTGCTTTTTCCCCAGCAACCAGTTTTGCAAACCAGTATTCTTAGTGAGAGTAGACATGATAGAGTAATTGGAAGGTTTTGTTTTTGTTTGTTTGTTTTTTGTACCATGACCCAAAGATAATGCTGCCTGGGTCTGTAAACAATATGGTGCCCAGATGAACACTTTGTGAGGCAAAGATGTCACTTCAACTGAGCCCAAATTTTCCTCCTCATATTTCTCCCACCCACTGGTTCTAGTCTGACCTTTGGATGAATTCCTGTTTAACCTAATCTTCTTCAAGCAATCAAAGGCAGCATGCATGTAGAATATTTTGCATCTGCCAAGACATCAGAGTGGTAAATGGCAGAACTAACCAATGCCCAAAGAGTCTCACCAAATGTGATGTACCTTGGACATGATACTTAGAGGAAGTAAACCACTAGATTACCCCGTCCCTCTCCATGAAACATTCTTACCTCTCCCTGGAGAGACTTATTGCAAATCTTTCTGATTTTCTGCCGTTTGCTGAGCCACCTATGGCAGCTTACAAAGAGTGTACACATCTGGATGGTGTGAGTCCTTTCAGAAGTGTGATTTGTGTTTTAGCTGGAGGAAGGCTTCAGAGAGAAAGTAAGCTTGATTTCCATTTAGTTTTTGTAGTATACCACTTGAAGTGAACATGCCATGGTGCCAATATCAGCCCTCTAGGATGAGCCAGTTTAAGTCTAGTCCTTGCAGCACCTTCAGATGGCTGTTGTGATTTCCATCTTGTGTATAATGTCTTGGGGAATCAAGCAAAGCCCACAGAGCAAAAAGGATTCCAATGGAAGATCTGAGACCCTGTTTCTCCTCAAATCTGAGCTAGTATCAGCTATTCACTAGAATTTATTTAAAAATAAATAAAAGCTACACACTTTCATTTTTAGTACCCAAGATAGAGTGATGCTCTGCAGGCCTGACCCATCTTGCAGCATTCCACTGGCTGTTGTTCTTCCTGTGAATGTTTTCCTCCTTCATTGAGACACATGCTGCTGTGTTCAGAGGACATTCCAATTCCTCTTAATCTTCTGTACCCAAAATGTGGCTCTACTCAGCTTGCTCATGGCCTGAAAATTCCCTTAGGGTCCAGACTTCTGCAGATACATTAGGTTGTTAGACAGAAGACAATGCCTCTAATATTTATTTGTGGTGCCATATGTGAAGCTGGACAGGGAGGAAATGTTGAATGAAGGAAGGATGTTATTTTTTCATCACTGGATCCTTACCTGCTAATGAAGATGTTTGCATTCAAGGACTATGCATTTTGAGAGGACTCCAAGAATCATTTTGACTCCATAATTTTTCCTTTGTTAGAGTGAGAGAGAGCAAGAAAATAAGTGAGCAACAGAGAGATTAAAACAAGATAATTCTCCTTTTGCTACATATTCTAAGATATTAAAAGGCTGGAAAATGAGAGAAGTTGTTTTCCTTCTAGGACCATAGTTGAAACTTTCTTCTTTTGATAGCACCGCTTCTTTGCAAAGGATGATCTCTCCAGGTATACAGTATCCAGGACTTCCTTTAGGAAATCCTCATGTAAGATTACATTAATAGCATTATTCCACCATAGCAATACTGTTTGAGCCCATCAGATATAGTTGAAGATGCAGGCCACATATCTACAAACTTCTCTGGTTTCTGACCACATCTGGACCACATCTGAACTGAGCTAGTGCCAGGTCTCATATGTGTGTGCTCTATCTCCATTCACAGATGAATATTTCAAACTTGACGTTGCTCATATCTCTGAATACCTTACCCTTTTCATCAAATTTCACACTTTTCATATTCAGGCAGGCATCTGCCCCAATCTCCCTGTAAGTCTGCTTTCTCAGGCAGCCAGCGTAGGGAGCCTCCCAGGGCCTTCCTGACATCTGAATTCAACTGGTCACACCCCTTACAACTTCCTTAGCCCAATCCCACATTCTCACTGACTTCCAGAAGCAGCTCTCTTTCCCTATGTGTCTGGTAGGAAAAATACCTTACTGGAAAAAGACAAAATGACAATCTTGAGAATCACACAATTAGACTGTGATGATGGATTTCAGGGTGGTTAGTTGGAGGAATAAAGGAATTACAAGCAGGTTTGCACTGCTCTCTGGATTTCCTTGGTCTCCTGCACAAGTGACATCCCACCCACCCTGTCAGTGTGCTATGGGAAGCCTGGTAGGCGAAGGGATAATCTGATGGACAGGAAGCCCTGGGTAGGTCACATAAGGTGATGTCTCTTTTCCTAAGTTCTGCTCTGTGATTTCATGCATGAGTTGGGACCACTATCATTCCCATTTTATAATGATGAAAATGTGGGGCATCACAGTTGAGTACATGTCCAAGCCTATTTAGACTGTCTTACTGCTACATCTGGGGTGCAGGTGGAGGCAGGATTTGAACCCAGCTCTGTCTGACTCCTAAGTCCCAGCCATCAGCCACAGCCTATGTTGTATAGGCCCTTTCATAAGGTTTGTTTGATAAGCTGGTGTTGTGCAACTATCAGACAGACACTGGGCTAGGTCCTAGGGACACTAAGATGGAATAATAAGCACTGTGCCTGTCATCAAGTCTCACAGTCTAGTGAGGGTGCAGAAGCCTGCCTCCATGTGTGTTCCACCATTGCCATCTTTGTGTCATCTGTGCCTATGCTTCTGACTCACACTTTCTAGTCTCGGCCACCTCATCCTGCTCTGCCTGTCAGTTTGGTGTCAAAAGCAGATGGAGTACAAGAGGAGCCTGTCTGTGGTGCAGGGTGATGAGGGAAAGGAGGGAATGTGCCACGAAGCTGGAATCTGTCGGACAAACGATGTGACAGCAGACATGGTGAGGGTGACAGCCGGAAAATAGCATTTAATAGCCCCAGCCCAGGCTGTGCTGGGGGAGATGGCATGCTGAGTGACATCATAATGGCTTGTGGAAATACTACTCAGGGCCCACTGAGGCTGTCACAGGACACCCAGCCCAGTGCACTTTTTTGTCACATTTATAAAGCCCACTCTTTTGGAAACACAATCTGTGCTGCTCCATGTCCAGGAGTACATTCAGGAGGAGCCATGCAGAGATGACCAGTTGGACCTGATATCTACTTAGCCATGGCTCTTGCTAGCAAACACATGTCAGAAATGACTGCCAAAGACACTTTGGTTTGGGTAAGACTCAAGCAGCTCGTGGTCTCTACTGCTTTTGTTCCTGAAGATAATTATGAAGATAACATGGGTTAAAATCACTAATGTTTTATTCAATATTTCGGTGAGTTTCAATTACTCCCAATTATAATTCAACAGCTTTTCTATTTAAAACAATTATTGCCTTTTGCAATGAGTTTTGAAGCAAATAAATGGTTTGCCATTATTAGTCACTGCCTCTGCCAGAGGTTCTTCTCTCAACTCTATGACTCTGCTGCCTTTCAATTTGTGGAAAACTAGTATTAGCTTTCGGTTAACCCTTTGCCTGCTTCTCCCATTAGCAACCAAGCTAACTTATGAAGTGGGGGAAGAAGAAGAGTAATTTCAGTGGCCCTTGAGACAATTATACTCATTAAAAATCAATGAGATCCAATTCCTAGAGGCAGTACTCTGACTCCATTTAAAATGTATTGGACACCAGCCCCCCAGCCAAGTGACAGATGCACTTCATGGGAACCTGACAGCTGTGTCAGGAGAGGATTCACTTGGACACACTTCTGCTATCCATAGTCAGAGCCACCTCCTCTTTGTCATTATCATCATCTTCTGTTTAATGTAGGATTTCTTCTCACGCTAAGTGTTAAGTGCAAGGAAAATTGCAAGGAATAAAGATCACCCTCATTTGGACAGAGTTGTAATTAGGAAAAAAGGAGTGAATGCATACAGAAATGTGTGGTTTTCATTAAAAAGGAACAGTAGCTGGAAGAAACAAGTCCAGACCTGAAAGTGTCTAACAGGGCTGCTGCAATGTTGCTCTACAACCACCTTAACCGAATCCTACACTTTCTCTGAAATTCAGCAATGATTATATTGCATCTATACTGAAGGAACTGGCCAGGCAAATCATGATGTGTGGTTTGATTATGATTAGCAAATCAACTATTGCTCAAGAATTGATTAAATAGAGGAATTATTTATAAAATTCTAAGCTAACAGAGCTAGAGACAATTATGAGTGTTGATAATGGTGAAATGCAGGACCTTCAGTACTTCAGAATGCCTAAGATGCACTTGTTGCAAATGCATGGTAGCAAAATCAAGAGAAGAAAATAAAATGTAAGAGCACTTTTCTAGGAACCACATTTCTGTGTGTCTTTGGGATTGTCATTCACACTTGCCACTTGCCTTCTGTGTTTTCATGTGTCAGTACTCTGCCGTGTTGGGTGTTGGTCTAACTTCTCTGTGTGTGTTCCTTGCCAACTCCCAATTCAACACAGTCAATTGAACATTCTAAATCTTTGATCTAACTTAGAGTAAAATAAAAAGAAAAATGAGTATGTACATTCATTCATTCATTCATTTTTAACTTAACATTTATAGAAACAGATGGGTAAAACCATTCTTACTGATTGATTAGTGGTAGCAAGTGAGCCAAAGGGAGGACTCTTGAACAAATCCTTAAATGCAGCATGAAGCAACTGAGTGGGAAAGATTTAGAGAAAACAATGCATCTGGGTGAAAAAAAATCTGGTATTTTTATGAATGAATTGATATTAATTTTGAAATATCTATTTAACATATATTCAGATGTCAAGGATACAGTTGGGTTTATAAATCTCAAAACTCAGAGAATTTATACCTGTATTGATAGTTTAGAAATCGCAGGCATTAGATTCAGGTTATGGAATCAATTTACCATGAAAGAGACTGTATACAGGGAAAAATTTATGGCTTTGGATTAAGCCAGGGGGCACTGCAATATTAATAGGTTGAGCCAAGGACAAATGGTGAGCAAAGCAACCACGAAGTAGCAGGAAAACTAGAATCATGTGTTCTTTTCCA
The DNA here is from genome assembly GCA_020662805.1 of Glaucomys volans. Lineage (NCBI taxonomy): Eukaryota > Metazoa > Chordata > Mammalia > Rodentia > Sciuridae > Glaucomys > Glaucomys volans. Next base: position 388,100 of record JAJEJO010002072.1, read on the forward strand.
GAATGCAAGAGAACTGGGTGTTTCAAACTAAGGGAACAGTCTGCTTTCCAGATGCTATGAAATCATCCAGAAAAATAAATACTGAGAAGTGAGTTTTGAATTTTATAATCTGGAGTGCTTGGTTTCAGCACACTGATTGTGAGAAAGGTTTGATTGGGATGAGTTACAAGGCAGAGAGAGAGAGGGACCAGGGAATCTCTAATTGGAGAGGGAGGAAAAAACCCTGGACTATAAGATTAAAGAATTTGAAGACAAAAGTTTGTTTATATGATCTTATTTTCATTTGTTTTAGGTAGGGATAGTAGAGCACATATGTTTGTTTATGGGGATTCTCCAGGAAAAAGGAAGAACTTGAAGATGGTATCTAATTGCACTAACAAATTCCTTAAGAAGGAATGTGTAGTTGAGGCCATAAATGGAGAATTCAGGACAATTACTGTTTGGGAAAATCATGAATTTGTGAAACCTGAGAAAGTTTGAACTGATAAGGCATTAGAAACCATCTAGTGTGATTATTTATTTGCTAATACATTTCTTCAAGTAATAAGTTTTGTATAGCTCCCACACAACAAGCATGATTGAAATAGAACCTGTGCTCTTAATGCATGAGGTTATCTTCTTCTTCTTCTTCTTCTTCTTCTTCTTCTTCTTCTTCTTCTTCTT
>JAJEJO010002072.1:388772-421953 GCA_020662805.1 Glaucomys volans
TTCTTCTTCTTCTTCTTCTTCTTCTTCTTCTTCTTCTTCTTCTTCTTTTTAATAAACAAGTAAAATGAGATTCATACAGTGAAGTGTCTTGCATGAAATAACACTTCTTGTTCAGCTAGAGCTGAAATGGAAATGCACCCCTGTCTACTGTCAATCCATTGTTCTTTTCAGTTGACTATTCAACCACTGGGCTCAGAGCCTCATATTCTCATTTATTACATGGGTCCAAGACAATGAGTACTGATTGAACAAGTTCTGTTGGATTTACAAAAAAAAAAAAAAAGAAAAGAAAAAAAAAAAAAACAAAGAAACAATTGAATAAAACTCCCATTGAATCACATTCTCCTGGGGGACACACTATGTACACATCAAAAAAAATTTTGAAGACTGAATAAGAAATAGAATATGATACCTCCTGAGAACAAGACTCTGCTAAATAAGCACAAGTACTTTGATTCACTTGTATGAGCATGGGAGTTGAGGCTAAACTGCTGAGATTCAACAGAATTCCTCTTGGTTTTCTTAAAACCCAAATAAACAAACATTTTAATAAAAGTATTTATAACATAGATATAAATATAACAACTTGAAAGGTCAAGCAGCTGAACAAAAGCAACAGATGAAAATATTAAAAACAAATCCCAGTATATTTATGTCAGGTTTCTTTTGGTTGGAAAAAAGCCATTGCATGCATTTTTGTATGTACGTATGTATCTTTAAGCCACCGTATTTAAAGAGTCACAATTCAGGTTGTCAAGGTCCTTTCTGAGATCTCTTGTTGCTTTGAGCAGCAGGTAATTGTCCACCTTGCTTTCAGAATTAAATCAAGTCATCCTAAATAAGGGACATACCTGTCAATCGGTTGTACCTGACCACATCCATCCAGAGGTGTTTTCTCAAATTGCTACAATCCTCACAGCCATTTGCTATCATAAAGCTTGCTTTGCCTTCAGCCTGCTCTGCTCTAACTTCAAATGCTTGCCTCTCTAGAATTGAAATACTCTTTTCCATGTTCCCCAGATTTGGCATTTGCACTAACTTTATTTGCTTTCTGCTGAGAACTTGATCTGAATGACCACCCTGAATATACCTGACCACAGAATCATGAGAGATAAGAATAAATTGTTGTTTTTATCCACAAAGTCTGGGGGGAGCTTTATTTTCAACTAGGAATGATTTTGCTCCCCAGGAGGGCATTTGGAAATATGTGGAGACATTTTTGGCTGTCAAATTAGGTTGGGAGAGTGCTATTTCCCACTAGTGTGTGGAGGCCAGAGATGGTGTTAAATATCTTCTAATGTAGAGGATATCCCTCTGCAACACACAATTATTGGGTACAAAATTTTAACAGTGCAGTAATTAAATGAAAGTATAATTAAATGAAATTGATTGCAAGATTTTTCAACCACCTGTAATTAACAATCACAACCACTTCCTTTTGAACTTATTCTGTAATTAAATAAAATCATTCATTTAACAGATGTTGAATACTCCATACACCTTCCTGCCTCAGTTTCTTTTTCACAGCCTAACTCATCCTCACTGGAATTATGCAAGGTACATAGTATTAAAATTAACAATAATACTTAAAGTACTAAAATGCAGAGTCCTGAGCCCTCACAAGCTTTGATTGACTCAGACTTATTAGTTGTATAATCCAGACACTGCATTTTATTAGAATTCTTGGTTTGAATACTGAGGGGGTGAACACCACTTCCTAAGTACTATTCTGAAAGTCTTTCCTAGTTTCTGTACCTCATTTGTGTACAAAAAAAAATAAAAATAAAAATAAAAATTTAAAAATAAAAAAAAGAATCACTAATGGGATTGCTTTAGGGTGAAAAGACAATAGATAGTAAGTAAAACAACATGAAGAAATACAGTACTGGTAAAGTCAATGCATAGGTACACATAAAAGGTTGTATTAAAATATATACTTAATTTGTACCTTTTTCTTTTATCATAGTATGTCAAGTAAGTAAATTGAATGAGTAATCATAAAACTTCCCATAAGGATAAGTTCATCTCCAGATGGCTTCATTGGTGGATTCTACCAAATTTTAAAGAAAGAATTAACATGAATCCTTCACAAGCTCTTTCACAAAGTAGAAGAGAGGACACTGACCAGCTTCTTATCTGAGAGTAAATTATATTGATAGAAACTGGTTGTGTTCATGGATTAGATAGCCTAGTATTGTTAAGAAGTCAGTACTCTCCAAATTGGTCTATGGATTTAGTGCAATTCCTATAAAAACTCCCATTGGCCCTTTCTACACACATTGAAAATCTGATATGTTACCCACTCTCCAAAGCAATATTGAAAAAGAGGAACAAATTTGGATAACTCACCTTTCCCATTTCAAATCTCGTTTTGAAGCTGAAATGCATGAGATGGTAGAGTTCTGGCATAAAGAGAGACTTATCCATTAATATAACAGAATTGAGAGTCTAAAAACAAAGCCATGCATTTATGGTCAATTGATTTTCAACAACAGTGCCAAGACATTTCAATAGAGGGAAGAGTAGTCTTCTTACACATTATGTTGTGATGACTGCATATTCACTTGTCAGGTAATGTATTTGGAACGATGTGTCTCAGTCTATACACAAACCTTAACTCAAATGGATCAAAATCCAAAAATCTAAAAAACAAACAAAGAAAAACTCGTAGAGAAAACCAGGTTTATATCTTCATAACTGGATCAGGAAGGGTTTCTTAAATATGATACCAACAACACAAGTAAACAATGAAAAAAATAAATGAGCCTAATCAAAATTAAAGTCTCTTGTGTTTTGAAGGACGTCGTTAAGAGAATGAAAAGACCACTCATAGGACAGGAAACAATACATGAAAATAATTTATCTCATAAGGGTCTAGTGTCTGAAATACACAAACACACATCAAGAACAATAAGACAACTTCAATAATTTTAATCGAAATTTCCTTAAAGAGGATATCACACATGGCTAACTGTCACATGAAAAGATGTTCAATGTCATTAGCCAGGAGGTGAATGGAAGTTAAAATCTCAGTTAGATACCACGTCGCATTCAGTAGAAGAGCTAGAATAAAAAAGAGAGAGTAACCAATGTTGGTAGAATGTAGGAAGTGGGAAACCCACGTTGATGATAAAGTGCTTTGGGAAGCAGTCTACTAGTTCCTCAAAGATTAAATACAGAATACCATAAATCCCAGCAGTACTGTGCCTATATATATATGTATGTATACATATATATATATATACACATATATATCTCCAAGGGAAGTAAAAACATGTCCACCTAAAAATCTTACACAAGATGTTCATAGCAGCAGTGTTTATGAAAGTCAAAAGGTAGAAACAACCCAAATATCCATAAACTGATGAATAAACAGCCTGTAATACATCTGTGGAATGGCATATCACTCAGACATAAAAGGGAAGGAAGCACTGATTCATGCTACAGTATGAACAGAACTTGAAAACATTTTGAAAAGTGAAGGAAGCCAAACATATAAGACTACATATGTTTATGTTGATTTAAATGAAAAGTCTAGAATGCACAAATGCATAGAAACAAAAAGTAGATCAGGGCTGGGGATATAGCTCAGTTGGTAGAGTGCCTGCCTTACAGGCAAAAGCCCTGGGTTCAATCCCTAGCACCGCTGGAAAAAAAAAAAAAAATGGAGATCGATGCCTGAACAAATTGTAGAGACCACATCAAAATAAAAGTTAAAAAGGACTGGAGATGGATCTCAGTGGTAGAGCATTTGCCTCACATGTGTGAGACTCAGGATTCAATTCTTAGTACCAACAACTATTTAATACATAGAGAATTAATAGTTGATAGAGGAAATGAGGAGAGGGTAGTGAGAGCTGGTGTTAATGGGTATGGAGTTTCTTTTCTCTTTTTTGGTGTGGGGGATTGAACCCAGGGGTGCTCTAATGTTGATCTACATCCTCAGCCCCTTTTATGTTTATTTTTGAGACAGAGTTTTGCTCAATTTCCCAGAGTGGCATCAAACTTGGTATCCTCCTGCATCAGCCTCCCGTGTCCCTAGGATTACAGGTGAGCACTACTCCACCCAGCATGGAGTTTCTTTTTGGAGTGATGAAAATGTGTTGGAATCAGACGGTGGTGATGATTGCACAATATTGTTAACATACTAAAAAACATTGTGTTGTACACTTTAAACAGGTGAATATTATGCTATGTGAGTTGCATATTAATAAAAAATAAATGATTCTAGCAAACCAGCATTTATTTCAGTGGCAAAAAAAAGGAGATGATCAGAGGCTATGATTTTCTTCACATGATTGAAAATAGTGGATTTTCTTGATATGTTTTTATAGCAAATACAGCAGTGTGTAATTTTTTCAAAAGATTTTCAGCTGCCTGAATGAGCAGAGTTGATAATAATTAGAACCAGAAGCACATGGGGTTTGGGATGAAAGATGGCATTAAAGCAGATGGCAGATATGAAAAAGAGATTTCTGCAGTACAACCTTGGGAAAGATAAAGAAACTATATTCTAACCTGCTGGGAAGTAAAAAACTAAAAAAGAGGTAAAAAGAAGTTAATGGAACTAAATCAGTGTGTTCTGTATACTCTGGCATGAAATTATTACATGCTATTTAATCCTGAGTCTAAATTGGGAAGGGTGTTAAGAAATCCAAGAGAGGACGCGCATGGGGAATTTTTTCTTATACAGGCCAAATTAAATAAGTCAGTGGTCTCCAGAGAAGAAGTTAAGATGCCTAAGTCAAAAGAAAGTTTTTTTTTTTTAATTAGAAGTCCAGGTATTTTAGGCATATTGGCACTTTCAAGGGATTCCAATGAAAATATCAATTGATAGATGCATTAATTCCATTTGGGAAATGATATCTCCAATGTAACAGTGCCTGCCTAAACCTTTTTACTCTTTTGGGATTGGGAAAGCATTAGAGTGACTTTTAAAATTGTTTTAATTATTTTTTTAATGTTATTAACATCACTGTTTATATTGAGGGGGAAAAAGCACCTTGGAAACCCTCCAAATTTAGAAATGGTGGCACATGTCCAAAAGGGAGCAGCTAAGCAAACTGTCTTACAAATGATGGTTCCTTTAGCCATACTAAAACAGTAATATGTTGCAATTTCAATATATATAAAGCTCTAAACCATGAAATGAATTGACAAAACACAAAATTATGTGCCAGCTGATTATAGCATTTACATATTCAAATATATGTATGCATTTTAAGAAAAAAAAAAAAGAAAGTTTAGAAAGAACAAATATACCTACTAGATTCCCTGTTGACCCAAGAGTTTGGTAAAAATGTTGCAGTTTTGTGGAAGAAAAGTTAATGTCCATTACAGTAAATATAATTTGTCCAGGATCACTCAGCGGATAAAAGATGGACACAAGATTCAAACCCAGGCTCTTTGACCTTCAAATTTGTAGAATTAAATGAAATTTATCTATTTTCTTGGGTTTTCATTGATGTTGGAATGTGGTGAGGTGCCGACAGTTCTGTTTTTATCCTATTTTCTGCTCTCATGTTGAATCTTTTTCTTGATTACAGCACATCTCATAGGTGTCTATCATTTGCTACCATTAGAAAGTTCATTCTAAGCCTGGTGCAGTGGCCAACATCTGCAATGCCAGGGATTTGGGAGGCTTAAGCAGGAAGATCTCAAGTTCAAAATCCTAAGTAACTCAACCAGCTCTGTCTCAAAATGAATATTTAAAAAAAAAGGAGCTAGGGAAGTAGCTCAGTGGTAAAGCACTGGGTTCAATCCCTAGTACTTCACCTCTACCATGAAAAATTCCAGACTAACCCAATTTCATCTAGTTTCAATACCCTGCCTCATGCCCTCAATTAATGTTTAATATTAATCACCTCTCCTTTCTCTGGTTATCTACCAGACTTTTCAGTTCAAGGGATTTTTCAGGCCAAAGGAGAGCTTGTGATTGACAGGTAGGACATTTTCTCCATTCTCCTCTTGCCTAATTTCAGCTCCTGTGATATAAGCTAGGGAAGAGGCAACATGAAGAAGGAAATAAACCATCTTACGTAGCTAGCATTCTATTGTTGGCCCTGTTTTGGATCTTACAACTTAATCAAATTCTGCAGGTACCAAACTATGATTGGCTCATGGAATGCATGCGTGAGTTTTCCAGGTGACCTTAGGGACACCCTTACTGTTCAGGTGTCCTGATTGGGAGACTGTCTCAGCTTTACCCATCTTTCCTCCTGTCTTTCCAGATTCTTTCCCAGCGTAGTTCCTGCATACCCTTGCTTTGCATGCCAGAACTTTTGGGTAGTACGCCAATAAGCTGGCTCAAGTTGGGCCACCTCACGTGGTTTTTACATAGCTCTTTCCCTGGAAACTCAGGCCTCCTTGTCATTACAGTGTGAGATCCCATAATGACTTTGGTGTCACAGTCCCTTCTTTTCTGCCCATTATATTCCTTCTGTCCTTATGACCAAATGAGAGAAAAATTAGCAAGTCTACTACATGAGCAGAAGTAGCAAATAAGATGCCATTTTATTTTCTTTGAGCACTAGTCATATATAAATATATATATATATTTATGACTATACATATATGACTAGATATAGATATAGATATATAAATTTTTCTGTTCTGGAGACTGTCTCCCTTTTCTGGGTTCCAACAAAGAAGTACCTCATCTTTCCACAGCAGAGAGGGAAACGTGCACATTTGCTCTTCCAGATTAATGAGTCATGTCTCTGGTAATTCTGTACTTCCTCCTCCTTACCTCTTCCCTCCTTGATCTTTAATTCATACAGACATGGATGGTGGTCGGGGCTAAGTTATTCTGACATAGCGGAACAAATCACTCCTCTCTGACTCACATGTGCCATCAATTCTGAAGGATATTCTTGTCCTCTAAATGTGTGAATCTCACTTTTGAGTGTTAATACCCCGTTCTTATATCTCTTAGGTTTGCATCCAGAGGAGCAAAGCCTCCTCAGCCTCCTATTACACTTGCTTGGTCACCAAAGTACAAAGTACTGTTTAGAAATGGTGGCACATGTCCAATTATATGGTGCATTAACACCAGGAGAGTTCCTTACTATTTCCCAAAGCCTAAAACATGCTAAGAAAAGTAGAAGAGAGTAAATCAAAGTAATCTAACTTATTGAAAACTGTCCTTTGGAATCAATGGGGGGAAAGAAACAAAAAAAAAATAACTTTTTTGTTGATTAAGAAGTTAAATGGTAGCATAAATGGAGAACTATATGCTCCCTCTTATTTTGTACTTTTTTATTTCTTTGTACAAGAAAAGTTCTGTTTCCCCAAGCTGAATTTTCTCCAGGCATTAAGCTTTGGCATCATGTGTAAATATGAAACTGACGTCCTTCATTACTAGTGATTCAGACACTTTACTTACCTGTTCACTAACCCCGTTCATATTTCTGAGAGTTATTTAGAATGGTTTACATATGAGATGTCCCCAGAACACTCATGTGTGAGAAAATGCAATAACTTTTAGATTTGGTTGAATTAATGAGAGCCTTAACCTACTCAATGCCTTAATTCCTGATATGGATTAAACTAAGTAGTAACTTAGGCAGATCAGGTGTGGCTGAAGGAGGTAGGTCACTGGGCCTTTGCCTTTGGGGTATAAATTTTGCCCCTGGTGAGAAGAATTCTCTCCGTTTACTGATTGCCATTTCCTGTACTACTTTGCTCCTCCATGCCCTCTGTCATTGATGTTCTGCCTCACCTAAGGCCCAGAGCAATGGAGTCGGTTATCTGTGGACTGAACTCTGAAACCGTGAGTCCCAAATAAACTTTTTCTCCTTCAAATTTGTTCTTGTCAGGTCTTTTGGTCACAGCAAAAGATAAGGCTGACTGAAACACAGTTTGGAGTGAACCACCTTGTGAGGCTGATCTAATTCACGATGTCTTCCTTAGAATGTTCCACCCAGGGGTCCACTCACCATCCCTAAGGTAGACTGAACATTTTCTTCCTCTTTCGTGTTCCTCAAGCCACTCCACATGAAAATTAAATGATGCAGGAAATGCTATAAAAAGGGTAGTTTTCCTTAGAAAAAAATTGTGAACAAAAATGGTTATATGAACGGATGCAATAGCAAGAACAACTCAAAAAAATATTGCACTGTGACCTTCAGCACTATATTGCATTTGAAAGCAGAAATTAGTTTCAATAAAGTCACTAGTGATAAAAACACTTTAATTACCTATTGACTAACCTTGTTTATGGTTCTAAGTGTTATTTAGATGAGCTGCTGTTTCAAGTGGGTTTAACTCAGTCTTGTCCCCTTTAAAATGTTTCATTTGTGGTGCCTTTATTGTCCCTAAGCAAGACTGAAGTTGCAATACTCACTAAATTAGTGTTGATATTTCTTTGGGTTAAATTGGCAAATTTGGTTAGTTTCCAAGTTCGTTCATTTTTTTTTTTTTTTTTTTTGATGCAGTGAATATCAGGTATTTGTGTCTAATTTGGGGTTTGAATTTACTTAAATACTGGTTGAATTACGCCAGTATGTCAGTGCTGAAGAATCTGATGACTTTTAAAAAAGAATGTACAATACTACTTTGTTTTGAAAAACTACGAATGTTAGACATTTTTTCATAGAAGCATACCATTTTTCATCCGTGGTATCGCTTCCCTGAGATCGGAGACAACATCTGTTACTGTATCTCTTCTAGCAGTTAGCTGAATGTCTTACACATAACTGCTGATCAATAAAATTTGATGATGATTGCAATTTTCTTAATGTATTTTCCTTCCTTCCTTCCTTCCCTTCTTCCAGGGACTGAACCCAATGCCGCTCAGCCATTGAGTGCCATCTCCATCTTTTTTAACATTTTATTTTGAAACAAGGTCTTTCTCAGTTGGTTCAGACTTGTAAATTGCGGACACTGGCCTTGAACTTGCAATCTTCCTGTCTCAGCCTCATGAGTCCCTAGGATTACAGGTATGCACCACCATACACTTTCTGAAAGCTTGGTTTCTCAGAACCTCCAGTTTTCATATGCTATGTGAGACCAATCTGTGAATACTTGGCTTCTAAGTTCCTTGCTGTGCTGACTTTCTGAACAGATTTTAGGAAAAGCAGATTGCATACTTGTTAAGGATATGTCTAGTTTTGAAATGCATTTTCTGCAAAGTTAATGACCTATCTAGTGATTGTGCCTGCTGGAGAGAAAGTGGCCCCACACATTTTGTTTGTTAAAAGAATGGATGAATCCTTTTAGCAGGCATCAAGACCTGGGGCTCCAAACTGTAATAATGAGGAGGATGCAAGACTTTAGTTTCTCTTGTGTCATTTTTGCTGATTGAGGGAAGGGGCCATTCTTTCTTTTTAAGGACTATCATGCTAGGTAAAATAAGCCAATTCCAAAAAAACTGAAGGCCAAATGTTCTTTCTGATATGCTGATGCTAACTCACAATAAGGAAAGTGGGAAGGGAAAAATAGAAGTACTTTGGATTAGACAAAGAGGAATGAAGAAAAGGGAGAAGAAATGAGAGTAGAAAAGTTAGTAGAATGAATTGGACATAACTTTCCTATGTTCATATATGAATACATGACCAATGTAATTCCACATTCAATACAACCAGAAGAAAGGGAAGTTGTACTCCAAATATGTATAATATGTCCAAATATGTTCTACTGTCATATAAAAAACAAGTAAAAATAAAAGGACAGACACAGATTAAAAGTGGTTGTGTTTCTTTATTCTCCAAAGTTTCCTGCAGGAGCCAATTGTTGGACCAATTAAGAAAGCAAATACATCCTACAGTTTTTAAATGTAGTTGGAAAGAGAAAATTAATCTTAGCCTAGGACATTATGAATACATAAACCATTAATACTAAAAAACAAAACGAAACAGAAACCTCAAAGTTTTGAGAGATCTCAACTCACCATATTCTACAGCTTTTAATATTGACATATAAATTGGTTTTCAGTTGTGAATATTCTTGACCAATTTACTTAAACTTTCTGATTTAATTGTTGACTCCCTACCCCATTTCACCCAGATGATTGTTTTTCTCTCATGTGCATTTTAATATAAGAAAGCACCGTGCTAGAATCACAGGTGCACTAACTTTTGTTGTGTGATAGCTGGGAGAATTCCTGAACCTTTAAGATCAATTTCTTTATTTATAAAATGGGGCCAACATTGGTTGATTGATTCTGAAGTATAAGAATTTCAAGGTTCTCTAAGTAAAACCCCTAGCTTTAGATTAATGATGCAATAAATGGAAGTGTTTTCTTATTAAGATCCCAGGGAATAGAGACCATCATTAGTTCTAAGAGTGATCCTTTGTTCTAGGGAATCATCAAACTCATGATGAAAAGTTTAAAATACAGATAATACCAGGCTTTACCCTGATCTGGAGAATCTGAGGTAGAATCCAGGAATATGTCTTTTCCAAAAAGGATTCATCATGTTGGGCTATCCCTATTCTGGAAGGCATGGCCATGTACTGCTTGTATTTTGGATTCTTAATTCCTAGAAAAGTGTCTGGCATAAAGACAGTGTTCAGTGAAGGTCCCTTAAATGAAGTTTAAACAAGTCTTTTCTTTCACCCACAGTGATGGTATTGATCCTGGTGTTACACTAACCATTCAGTATATAGATTATTGGACTAATTATGTCCCATCCAATTCAAGAAAAGCAACATTTTAAAGTGCCTTAAACTATAATTGGTTTGGGGATAGTATATAGTGTGGTCCAGAATAAACTGTTCTTATAAATGTCATGGGTTGGTCTTTGATGTGTTACACATAGCAAACCTATCCCATGGGGCTCCATGACACCTACATTAGCTCAGAGCAGTTTGCCATGATGCCTCTGCCATTGCTGCCTAAGTGATATTGTATGTAAAACCGGGATTTGATTACCAGAAGTAACACTTACCTCCTCCTTCTATTTCTTCTTCTCATGCTGCCTTGCATAATAAATAGTAACTTGGAACAATCAAAAGCATTTGTAGGTGTGCAATATGGTCAGGCTTCACAATTCAAGGGATTCCAAAATCCCTGAGCACGTGTCAGACACTGGTACTTAAATACTCTACCAGTCACTTTTTTTTCCTTTTTATGGTAATTTTAGATATTCCAGGCAATGTCTTATTCTTGTTGGGGAATGAAAAATTTAAAATATAATAAATATCAACTATTAGAAAAACTAAAAAAAGTAGGAGTGAATAGAAATTAATATATCAGCTCTCTAGAGGAAACTTTTTAGCTTTCAAGCAATGAAGGAACTCATAAGATTTGAGTATGAAAATATAAGCAGGTTGGGCACCGTGGTATATGTCTGTGCGGAAGGCAGAGGCAGGGATCATAAATTGGGTAACTTAGTGAGACCCCATCCTAAAATAAAAAAGAAAAGGACTGGGAAGGTAACTCAGTGGAAGAGTACCCCTGGGTTCAAGGTGCCATCTTTAGAATCACAAAACAACAACAACAAAACAGACATGTGTGTATATGTGTGTGTGCAAATAAGTCTAAACTAAAAGTAAATTAATTAGGAAAATATTCATACAATATATAGCAAGAAGAGTGAATATTTTATATATAGAAAGATAATAGAAATTGTCAATAAAAACAAGGTCTTCTATAAATAAATAGGCAATGGATAATACCTATTAATTCATCAAAGAAGACACAACAGGTAAATATGCCTTAATTCAAAACACAAAAAACGCAATCTGAAAATCAGATTTCATTTCTCCTATCAAATAAACTTTAAAAATCAAAAAATGATAATTCTTTATCAAAATTTAAAAAGGAAGAAGAGCTAAGAAAGAAAATAAAGACAACAAGAAATGAGACTTAGTTACAGATTTATTCTTTGCAATATAGTTTATACTACAAAAACTTGGAAACATATTAACATATATTTAATATTTTAAATATGGGGAATGTTGAGTTAATTGTGATTCATTTATCCAATGAAATATTAAGTTGCTTTAAATTATATGCATATAACAACTTAGAATTATTTCATTCATCATATAGGAAATAAAACCCAAAATCATATATAAAATGATAACTCATGATCAAATTTAATCCTCTACTTCTAAAAACAGAAAAGAATTGTAATATTTTGTGCTGGGAAAACTGGAAATCCATATGCAGCAAAATGAAACTAAACCCCTATCTCTCACCCTGCACAACACTCAACTCAAAATGGATCAAGGACCTAGGAATTAGACCAGAGACCCTGCACCTAATAGAAGACAAAGTAGGTCCAAATCTGCATCATGTCGGCTTACGGCCAGATTTCCTAAACATGAATCCCAAAGCACAAGAAATAAAAGCAGGAATCAATAATTGGGATAGATTAAAACTAAAAAGCTTTTTCTCAGCAAAGGAAATAATCAGCAATGTAAAGAGAGAGTCTACAGAGTGGGAGAAAATCACACACGCTTCAGATAGAGCACTCATTTCTAGAATCTATAAAGAACTCAAAAAACTTTACCCCAAGAATACAAATAATCCAATCAATAAATGGGCTAAGGAAATGGCAAACACTACAGAAGAAGACCTACAAGCAATCAAGAGATATATGAAAAAATGTTCAACATCCCCAGTAATAAGAGAAATGCAAATAAAAGCCACCTTGAAATTCCATCTCACCCCAATTAGAATGTCTATTATCAAGAATACAAGCAACAACAGGTGTTGGCGAGGATGTGGGGAAAAAGGTACACTCATGCATTGCTGGTGGGATTGCAAATTAGTGCAGCCACTCTGGAAAGCGGTGTGAAGATTCCTTAGAAAACTTGGAATGGATCCACCATTTGACCCAGCTCTCCCACTCCTGGCCTATACCAAAGGACTTAAAATCAGCTACTACAGTGATGCAGCCACATCAATGTTCATAGCTGCTCAATTCACAATAGCTAGTTTGTGGAACCAACCTAGATGCCCTGCAATAGATGAATGGATAAAGAAACTGTGGTATATATACACAATGGAATATTAGCCATAAAAAATAATAATATTATGGCATTTGCAGGTAAATGGATGGAGTTGGAAATGGTCATGCTGAGTGAGATTAGCCAATCCCAAAAAACCAAAGACTGAATGATTTCTCTGATAAGTGGATTATGATACATAATGCGGCGTGGGAGGGAGGCAAGAATGGAGGAAGGATGTATTGCATAGGGAAAAAGAGGGGGGTGGGATCAGAGAGGAGGGTAGGAATAATAACATAATGAGACAAACATCATTACCCTATGTACATGAATGATTACACAAGTGGTGTGACTCTACTTGTGTACAAACAGAGAAACAACAGCTGTACCCCATTTGTGTACAATGAATCAAAATAAATTTAAAAAAGAAAAGAATTATAAAGATCTTTGTATAGAAAAATCACGCAAATATTCTACCTTATAGGTTAATTTACATTTGAGTGGTTCTTATTACCAGATTTTTTTCTACTATCTCATTTGTTGTATAGTACTTCTGTTTTAAAGAATTTTTAATTTTTTTCATTTTAGGTATACATGACAGTAGAATGTATTTTGACATATTATACGTACATGGAGTGTAAGTAATTGTAATTAGGATCCCATTCTTGCGGTTGTACGTGATGTGGAGTTATGATGGCCATCTATTCATATACTAACATTGGAAAGTTATGTCTAATTCATTCCACCATCTTTCCTATAATGACCATGTAAAATGGGAAAATATTGACTTGCTGGGAGGCCTGCCCTCTAGTAGTTGCTGACACTATCACATGGTACAATCCTTATACTTCAGAGGTTTGAGGGATGCCAGGTGATTTTTGCATGGAAAGGATTATACAGATCCAGAGATCCTTAGAAGAACTTATAGCTCATTTTCACACAAAAAAATAAATTCACTGGGTTGAGAATGAAAGAGTGTAGTGCCATCAACTAGGGGAAACTTGCAGAATATAGAAATTAATATTTATAAGCTTGCTAGAAGAAATTATCTAGTCTTTTAAGCAATGGAAGAAATACAAGAAGATTTGGCAGATTTTTAAAAAATCTGTGGATAAGCAAATATAACCTAAACGAAAAGATAAACAACAAATACAAAATTCACAGAGAGTGAATGTGAGTCTCCCTAGAGTTTGCTATTCCTAATATCATTTCAACTTACCTGCTGTTAGGTAGAATCCCTCCAGCTGGGGTTGGAATGAAGCCTGGATTTACTTTAACTTCTCAGTGAACTATTAGAAACCGTACCTATTGTACCTTTGCATAAATTCCCAATGTGTCTCTCCAGGTGATGGACAAGATTTATTATTTTTCTCAAAGTCCAACATTCGGACTGTTTGAGAGTAGAAAATTCATTGTATCATGATGAGAATGTACATTTTCCAAATAAAATATTAACATTTTATATCTTCTCTAAAATTGAAATTTAGTTTACATAGCACTTAGAAAACACATTTAAGGAAGCTCATGGTGACAAACATCTAAATAATCATCAGATATTATTAGGATGAATTAATTATAGACCAAAAGAAAATGCAGCTGAATAAGACCATAGAGATTACATCTAATTTAACAACCTTATTTTGCAGATTGGAAAACTGAAGTTTAAACAGAAAAATGACTTACACAAACACATACAAAAACGTAACCATACCTAGACGCTGAATAGCTGAACGACCATATCTGAGCTCTTTGATTTTTCAAAATGTGCACTATTCTTACTCACCTGAGTTGGTATTCTGTGCTATAAATAACTAGATCAATAGTTGCATATGTTCTACATAAGCACATTTTGGAAGAAGTTAATGAACATTTGATAATAACAGTATCTTATAGAATATACACATAAAAGGTGGACAAATAATAAGATTGAGCTTGTATTTTTTAAGTATGATGAGATGAAGATAAATGCACTTAGACACTATAGGATTCATGTGAACATAATGCTGGTACTAATCCTGAGCTTAAGCGATTTGTTTTCCAGCAGTATAGTCCTCAAAATAGGCTATTAATATCTCTAGTTTTATGTAGGATAATTTCAGATATCACTATTTAATTTTTTATAGCAATGTACTTATTTTATTATATATGAAATCATAATTAACACATAAAACATTTCCTGGATAGTGTTGCTTAGGACATAAAGAAATATTTTAAGTAATTTACATTGTAGGTGGTATTGGAGATACGACCAAAATTGCGAAATGATTCAGAAATGACTTAAGTTTGAAAAACAATGACTTAAGAAGTTCCTCTTCTGCAAGAATGGTAATTAGCAGAGGGTACAGGAAATATCTGTTTGCAAGTTTGAAATTTAGTTCTAGACCAACATGAGGCACTGCAGTCGTTAAATGGTCTTTAAAGCATTGGTCTTCTTAATGACCATAGAAGGATGACCCTTGACTCAGCCCTTGATAATTACTGAGGTAAAGAAAGCCAAAGTGTCCATCATGCTGAGTTGATAAGACTTGTCAGGACAATAGAACTAAAGTATTTCATGATTCACGCATTATGTTTGTATTACGGGAATTGTAAGTGTGTAATTGTAATATACAAAGGAATTACAGTAGTATAATGTTTTTTCATATCCTCTTCCTTGACTATCAAGCAAGGCAGATCATTTTACAGTTAGTATTCCATTCATCATCAGAGAACTCCAGGTGAAAAAAGAAACCTGGAGGGACCCATGAGCTATAGAAAAGCAATCTGATTGACCCTGCATACCCAAATCAGTGTCTGCTGATGTTTCACTGATGAAGAGCATGTTGTCACAGAAGTCAGGGTGGAGGGATTCGTCAAGGTAGTGCATCAAAGCAGCTGAACACCCTGAGGTTCTGCTTTCCTATAGACACAAGGGAAAAATTCAGATAGGTCTTCTGGGAAGCCCTAGGGCTCCAACACTAGAAAATCTTAATGATTGTTATAGAAAGATTAAATAATAAGATTTAAAATATAAGATTAAATGTGCCATAATTCTTAGGATAATTAAGTAAGTACCATTGAGCGTGAGAGGGAGTTCTGATAAATGCTGTGATTGAAAGTTAAAATTTTTCTTTGAGTTCCAAGATGTCATGCCCATGCATAGATGGTAAAGGGGGTGTATAGGATTTTAAGGTAGTTAATAGTTCATAGCAATGGGATATTTCTTTCAGCAATACTTACTAAGAAACTGATTTTGTTTTTGATCCATCAGACTGCTTTTACCATGGCTTTTGTCAATACTGTTCCCCATAATCATACTAACCATTAAATACATACCACTGGAAATTAGTCTGGAACCTTATTTGACTCACATACTATTGTATTTAACTGCTTTACCTGCAGATTGTGATGCCTCACACTCGCTGGTAGAAATTGAAAGAAATTGCAAGCAAACAGCCTAATTTAGCTTATGAACTAAAATGTTTCATTTGTCTAACTGCATTGTAATCACTTCTTTTATTTATGAATAATTTAAAGAGAATTCATGACTGCTTACTTTTTTTAACCTTTGGTACTAATTTTCTTAGGAAAATAACCTTATATTTCAAGAAACAAAATAACAGTTAATTAAAATTTAGCTGTCTTAATTAAAAAGGATTTTGATCTTAGGTCTAACACAATTGGATATTTTTTTTTTCACTTTTAGGAGAGCCAGGCAATTCTCATTGTTTCTGAACTTGGAGCCATGAAGTCTAAAGTTCACTCTTGTAATTACCTATCACGTTTGACCCATCACAACTATCCATATGTCCATCATAGGTCAATTAAATCCCATCATATTCATGAAGATCTATCACAAAAGGGTTGGGGGTGTAGCTGAAAGGTACAACAGTGCCTAACATATGCAAGACCTTGAGTTCAATCCCAGCACTGCAAAAGAAAAAGAAAAACACCTCTCATGAATAAGATGCCTTTCTAGATGTTTTTGTGAATAAGAATTATTTATGGTTTGGATGTGAGGCATCCCCCAAAAGCTCACATGTGAGAAAATGAAAGAAAGTCGGAGAACCCTAACCCAAGAGAGCCTTAACCCGATCATTAAATTAATCACTTGATGGGATTAAGTGGTAACTGAAGACAGGTGGGGTGTGGCTGGAGGAGGTGGGGCATTGGGGGTGTGGCTTTGGGGTATATAGGTTTTGTATCTGGTGAGTGGCTTCTCTCTCACTGTTTCTAGCTGCCACACTCTTCGACCATGATGTTCAGCCTCATCTTGAGACCTGAGGAATGGAGCCTGCTGTCTATGGACTGAGACCCCTGAAACCATGAGCCCCAAATAAGCCTTTCCTCCTCTGCAGTTTTTCTGATCAGGTCTTTAACTCACAGCAGCATAAAAGCTGACTAAAACAGAGATTGAGTTTGGAAAATAACCAACTAAAACTTAAAGACATATTCTTCTCCTTCAAGGTGCTTCTGATTTATGATTTATCCTTTCATTCCTTAATGCACTCATTAACTTTAAAAATTATTTATCTACCACATGCCTATGCTAAATAATGTTTTAAAATTTGTTTTTATTTTCATCAAATCATGATTTTTCTTCTTCCATGGACACATGTCTCAGGAAGGCAAGACATGTATCAATTTTTAGATCATAGGATCTGACTACACAAATGCTGTGGAAGAGGTTAAATGAACTCTTATGTGATGGAGAAAAGAAAGACGATTTTTAGCTGGGGAAGAAAGATCAAATTGCACAAACTGAGTGGCATTTAAGTTAAGTCTCCAGATTGAAGAGAGAATACTTTAAAAGCAGAAGTAAGGGTAGGGATGAGGGACCAGGTTTCGGAGAACAGGAAAAGTAAGACTGATTTGTAGGGAGTGTGAACCACCATAGAGAAAAGTTGGACTAGTTTATAAAGTCTCATTGTCATTCACAAGAACTTGATCTTTATTCCATTGGAAGTCACTAAATGGCACCATCAGTGTTTCTGTCCCCAGAGAATTTAGACAAGCCTTCTGTTCTCCCCTCTTTCACAGTTCTGGTCCCTTTTCCTCCTCCTGCCATAAGTAAGTTCATTTACATTAAAATGCATTTGAGAAATATGCACTGCCCCTGTTTTGATTCTCTGAGGAACATTGCCATGGTTGCTCCTCAGAGCATTGCGCCCAGCTAGGTTTACTGCGGAGGTGACATGATTAAAGTATTAACCACTGCAGTATCTAAGTATTCCACCCTTTGCTGTCAAAAGCAATTAATGTGGATTACATATATTTGAAAGAAGAATTTCTTTCATTTCAAACCTTGGAGCATCTCCAGAGAGGATTAAGTAGGAAAATGAATGGTCTCATTTGCATAAATTAGGGAAATCTAAATAATATTTTGTATTTGTAAAAACTTGCTCAGAGTCTTCTTAACACATCGGTACCATACGGTTCATCAGCTAAGTGTGACCAGAAAGAAAGAATTCCATATGATTCAGTAGTCATTGGAGCAAAAGTTTCAATTGTCATGTTTCATGTGCTTTGATGCAAAACAGAAAACAAATTAAAGCAACTAATTTTCCAATTCTGTCTATATATAGCTGTCTGGTAAATAAAAAGGAATATAATCTGTTGGGCTCCAGTGATATAAATAAACCGTAGATGTCACCCATCACCCCTGCTAGAGAGAGATGTATGTACACTGAAGATAAAAGGAAAGGAACAAATTCAACTTCACAAATTTAGAGTGAGACAAAAGGAAGGACTTCCCTCAGGTCTTTTTTTCCCCCGTAGAAGATTTAGAAGCATCATTCAGCCAGAAGCTGAGAATAGACCAACTTTCAGGAAAGCACCCTCTCCTCTCCCATGATGATCTAATGGAGCAAAGGTGGAACAATGACCTATTATAAGTAGATCCATTTGCTTGGCTATTTTTATCTTTTCTAGGACACACATTCACAAATGCCTTTCACAATTTTAGCCAGTGAACAGTGACAATGATAAAGTCCTTTCCTGGACAGTGGTCTTTCTACCAGAATGAATCATCTGATTGTACCTGAAACCAAATGATTCTAGATTTCATACTTATAAAGTAACGTCCCAGGATGACCAATGATGTTTCTTCTTCTCTACTTCCTGAGCTCTATTGGAAACACAAGGCAAGCCTTTCTTGAACTCATCCCAAATTTTTGCTATGTGGCATTTTCAGGTTGCAGAAGGGCTGGCCTGGTGAAAAGGGGAAGACATTAGCAAGAGACAACCTTTTTGAACATCACAGGCTGACAGGAGCTGTGAAGCAGAAGTTGAAGCTCCTGAAGGGGTTGGTTCGAATCCAATGTGAAATCAGAAACTAAGGTTGGGTGAGGTAAATGAGAGGAGACCAGGGCCATTTCTAAACTTATGGCCAGGCTGTCACTGGGTCATGCTGACAGATCTGTAAGGATCTCTGATAATAAAAGATATTACCTGTGAATAGCAGGAAATGAAAAAAAAAAAGAAGAAAAAGAAGGAGGTGAGCATTGCCAGATAATCCTAATTTGGTTTACCCATCTAAGATTGGTATCAAACAATGCTGATAACACTGATGCACACTGAGGTCCTTTCTTTTCAGTAGCTTGCAATCTAGATGAGAAGATAAGGTTTATCTCTGAATAAACAGCAAAGTTTAAAAGTGTATGTGTATATTATTGCTATATGGTCTTATACATATATAATTAATACAATATTTTAAGCTTAATGCTAGCTCCATTTGCTGGGACAATCTTTTGAAATAGACTATATTCTTTTGGGGGGAAGAGTCCATCCATTATGTTTTTGGGTCAATGGCAGTGGCATCCCCACATAGCTTCCCTTTTTTTTGGTCCTCAGATTCAAGTTTCCAGAATAACCTCCCTTTCAAAGTCTATTCTTTGCCCTTTGAAGATTTCCCTTCCATGGCAAACATTCCTTTGCATCCTCATTTTGGCATGCACATTCACTCTGCTTGGTTGTTTTCACTGAATCCCTCTTCTCTTAGAGGTCAGATCTCTCTGTAGTTCACTTACACACAGAAGCTCATTTTCTTGACACCCAGAGATCTCAGTGAAAGAAGGTGACCCACTTCTGACTTCCCACACCATTGCAAGTCATGATGTCTCCAGCTCCCCAGTAAAAGCTGCCTTCTTCTGAGACCCATTGCCAGCTACTCTATGCTCATCTTCTCATTGTCCCAATAATCTGGTGACCAATCCAGCCTCCTAAATCTGTAAGTACTTTAAAAGCTCACTCATGACCTTTTTCTCCACTGTGTGGAGTATGTATATCAAGGTCTCGACTGACACCTTTGCCTTTTGCAGTTCCTTGACCTCACTCCACTTAGGTCTCCAACCACCATGGGTCCACCCTGAACCTTTATGTGAGCTTATGCCCTTCCAGCTCTTTCGTCTGCAATGTCAATATTTTTCTTACCACACTGGCTGGCTCTGTCTTCCTTATTAGCTACTTCTGACTCTCATTTTCCCCTTCCCAGGCCTGATCAAAACAAGGATTTTTCCTTCTGTAAAATGTACTCTATTTCAAAAATTGACTTTTGTCCAATGACTCTGGCAATCAGAAGGTATTATGGCCAAGAAACAATATTTTGGCATTGTCTCATAAAGAACTATGGGCCTATTATTTAACTTTATTTTTGACTTATGTGAAGAAATAATGACTTGGCTTTAAAAGGATGTCTATTTATGTTGATTTCATTAAATGAAACTCAATAATTTTCAGAAATCCTGAAATGGAAATCTGTGTGCTTAAGGAGGAGCCATTGATCATTCGTGGTAGCAAAATCAGCGAGAGGATTTAAAGTCTTCAGATAATGGCACACTGAGAAGAAATAGAGCTCAATTCTCCAGGAATTGGTTTAAAGATAGAACCTCAAAGTAATTTTTTAAATATTTCTTTTCAGCACCTCCCTTTCATCTGATCTCATTAAAATGTCTCAGCATTGTTTATTCAACATACCATTTAATCAAAACCTTGTGCTAGATTCTTCCCAAGCTTCATTTGTGATCCATATGAGCAAACATTCTGGAGGGTTATAATAAAGAGAAATGCAAGAGAATTATAGCAGCTTTCTTTTCTCTTTTGAACAGTAAATATTTTATTAATCTGTCTCCATTCTTGAAATTGGTTTATCTTTGAATCATGTATTACTTCACTTTCAATAAAAAGCACTGTGCATGTTTGAAAATCAAAAAGATTGGAAGGAGATTTAGAGTTCTATTTCTTAACATTGTTCTTTACTTTTCAAGTGCAAACTTCCAGTCTAGGAAAGAGCAAGCAAATCTATCATTCTTAAAAACTGGTTTTCTTTGTTATGCTGTAAGAAGATAGTTAATAGCTCTGTATCTTGTAGAACAATTGATGGAATTTTCTTTGTTGTAGCTTCAATAAATATGTGGAAGTTCAGTTAAGGTCCTTGGAATAAGGTGCCTTCATTTCACCAACTAGAAAACTGAGGTTCAGATGACTGCTTTGCATTTGGTAGGGGCTTCCTTTTCTCTATGACTTACCCCTAAGTCATAAGGAGACCAAAATAGCTTACATGGGAGACCACAGAGAGGTCCTGGAACTGCATCCTCAGCTGCTTCACCTTCCATCTCTTTCATAGCCATCCACTGCTTTATCATAACTCCTGGAAGAGTAGTGCCTGACTGGGAATTCAAAAGGGTAGGGGTGGGAGAGATTGAGTTTGGAGACTGAATCACAGACCAGGAATCGTGGGATCCTGCAGGCAATGTAGTGGGCTTAGAACAGGCTCCTAGAGCACATGAGTGGAACTCAAAGGAGATTCCTGGGGTGCATTATTACAGCATGGACCAGCAATTGCTGGGGCCTGGAAGTGTGTTGACTTAAAATCTCCAGACCAATTGGCATTCAGTAAAGACTGGAGCATAACTAAGCCTACATCTCGCCTCCCCGAGTTCCACCTCCAAGATTATCCCTCTCACCCTAGTAACCCCACCCACTCTGAGGAGAAAGCAACAAACTCCAGACAACCCCATCTAACTGCTGAGAAGAGAAGTTGAGAAACTTTTGAACTCCAGTGGAAACAATTGTTCAATTTTTCATCAAGATCTTGTTTTTCTTTTCATTTTCTTTTTTCTCTCATATTTCTACCATTTTTGAAACCAATTATTTTTCATGCATCAGTTTATTGAGGATTGGGATATTTGAATCATATATTTCAGTATTATATTCTTTTATTTATACTTTTTTCTTTCTATTTTTACTTTTTAATTTTACTTTGTATATATTTTTTCTCACACATACCTGTTTCCCTTTATTCTCTTTCTCTCTTTCATCCTGCTAATAGGCAACCTCTATTATTTTGTCTTTCACTCTTCCTGTAATTTTTACTTTTATCTTCTCCTTCTCATAAACATCACATCCTAGACCACTCTGTTCTTTGTCTACCATTTGAAATTGTAAACCCTTTTGCAAACTTACTGTTTTTATTATAGGCAAAAACTGTACACATCATTTCCCATAACCTCCCCTTAACAGTCCTAAGTTAATATTGTCACAAGTGCAATCTGGAGGTAAATGTGAGATAGTGTATTTTTTATTCTCAGAGAGCTGACATAAGCCTTAGGCACAAGGGCAGTTCATACATGTGGTTGCTGATCTGCAGACTCCCTTTGCTGGATGGAGCAGCACCTGAGTCCAGCAACTCCAGTTCTCCCTGTGTCTCTTCCATCAGGTTATCCGAGTCTTCACTGACTGTGCTTCACCAACTCTACACAAAGGCACCAACTTCTTTAGCATGTCACCTGTAGAATCCAAGTTGGAGAGGCTGAAAAATGTGTTTTCCAGTTTCTTTTCAGGGATCCCTGTTTTCCTTGTGGATTCCAATTCAGTCTTATGGGTTCCAGTTTGTCTTTGCTGTTGTCCATTCATCTTTTCTTCCCAACTGCTGTCCTGGCGACCCATGGCTATTTCAACTCAGTTCCAGATACACAGACTCCTCCAAACTCCAAATAATTTCTACCTATAATAACTTCCTACCCTAATTTACTCAAATTGGTTCTGTGTCTGTGATAGATGCTGACTGATGCTCATTGGGACACTAGTGTGCTTAATATATTGGGCTTATAATCTGAGCAGTCTTGACTTAATCTTGGTTAGGGTTATTCTATATTTTTCTTTAAAAATTCTGTATTTTTCTTTAAAAATTCACTTATCTTAGGAATCTTTGTTGCTTCCAGTCACTTTAATAATAGAGAGGCCTGCAATCAACATTGGGATGCTTGAGGTGGGACTGGAACTTTGAAATGGCTCAGGTAGAGTTATGTGTGAATTTTGTAAGTATCTAAATAGCACAATTCAACTTGAATGAGGTAGGTTCTTGGCAAAAACATAACTACCTGATTTCATGCATAAGATTCTGAAGACACTTATTCTTTTCAGGAGACAGTTTTGTGAGGTATGTCCAATCCTAGTAGCCTATGTGTTTTGTCAGGGGATCAAGAAAGCCCACTAAATAGGACCTTGAGTCCTCACCTTATTTTTGAAGTAACTAAAAATTAAGATAAGGCATAAGACACATGGCGCCAAATCATTACTTCATTACCAATGATGGTCAAGTGGGACAACACAGCTTAACATGTGAGTCAAATCAGAACATTGGGCTATCAGGAGTAGTGAAAAGCTTAAGTGCTGAATCACATGTGCTTCTGAGCCAGAGGAGGTATGTACATGAGAGGGACCTATATGGAACACTTGGATATTGTAATTTTGCATGGGTTGACTCCTTCCCAAGAGAAAAAGGAAGAGCTGATAAAGCAAAAAGGACTATTCAGATAATGCACCCAGGATCACTGAAGGGGAATAAAGAAATAGGTGGAAAGAAGCCATAGTTATGGCACTAACTGAACTCTTTTCACAAAGAAAGAACCACAAGGAAGGGGA
Source organism: Glaucomys volans (assembly GCA_020662805.1). Classification (NCBI taxonomy): domain Eukaryota; kingdom Metazoa; phylum Chordata; class Mammalia; order Rodentia; family Sciuridae; genus Glaucomys; species Glaucomys volans. Next base: position 412,572 of record JAJEJO010002072.1, read on the forward strand.
AAGAAGTGTTTGTTCTGAATAGTGTGAATTAACAGCAAGGTTTTGCTTTTTAGGGATTGGATTTAAAATACATTTCCTATCATCCTCTTTCACTGAATTCTTTCCTTTACCCCATAAGCCTCAAAGCAAAGCTACCATTTAAGAAAAATTTAACTGAAGCTGGGGCAGCGATAGCCACACTTTCCCAGGCATTGGGTCTTCTTTTGGCATTTGCTTTCCCATATGTGCACCTTATTGCAACATGACCTGAGGTTTATAGATAGGAATGGCTCACATGACACTGCCTAGATGTCTTACGTCCCGTTTGCACATCAGTCTATTGAATTATGCACATCATTTGCCTCACATCACCACTGAGGTAATCCTTGATTGAGTCCCATTGACTCCTTAATTACCAAACCTAACGTCTTCTTCTCTTTCCCCAGCTCTCCAGTGTTCTCTGCAGCACATGGCACTTTCCCTTCTTCTTGGAACTTTGTTGTCATTGACTTTCATTCCCTACATCTCTCCTGGTTTTTCTCCTGATACTTTGGTTGTTTCTTTTCTCCAGCATCACTTTTTGAGGGTTCTCAGAACAGAGATATTTTCCTCATGCATCTTCGAAGACCCAGTGCCTTGCACAATTCCTGGTGCTCTGTGACTGCAGTTGCCTCATCTAAAGTCATTCCTCCATGCCACGCCACATTAACACAGCACAAATGACTGCTTTTTGTTAGGAATTTGCCATGTGGTAAGGCAGTCCTGGATTCCTTTTCCAATTCCAGGGATGGCCAATGATTTAAACCACTCATTACATTTTTCTTTTCATTAATTGATTTAAGAATGAACTTTTTGATTGTGGGCAATAGGGAGAGAACTTCTAGGGTATTTCTAAGAGATCTTCCTAACTGATAAAAAGAGGAAGTATATTTGTTTTCTAGGGTTGCTGTAAGAAATTATTACAAACTGGGGAGTTTAAACATCAGAAATGTATTTTTTCACAGTTCTGGAGGCTAGAAGTCCAAACTCAAGGTACACATAATGTTGGTTTCTTCTGAGGATTGTGAAGTAAGTGACTATTCTGAGCTTATCTTCATAGCTTTTGATGACTATTTTCATGTTCACATGACATATGACTTTATCCTTGTATGCCTCTGTGTGTGTCCAAATTTCTTTTTTCTTCTTTTTTAAAAATTTTATTTTAGTAACAGGGATTGAATCCAAGGGTGCTTAACCACTAAGTCACATCCTCAGTCCTTTTGATTTTTTATTTTGAGACAGGGTCTCACTAAGTTGCTTAGGCCCTTGCTAATTTGTTGAGGCTGGCTTTGAACTTGGGATCCTCCTGCCTCAACTTCCTGAGCCACTGGGATTACAGGTATGCACCACCAACCGTGCCTGGCTAAAATTTCTTCTTTTTTTGTGAAAATACCAGTCATTTTCATCCCAATGATTTCATTTTAAATTGATTATCTTTGGAAAGACCCTATCTTCTTCCAATAAAGCTACTTTTGCTGTACTGGAGATTGGGACGTCAGCATATGAATTTTGAGGATAAACCAATGAACCCATGTCAAGAAGGAAACAACCTTCTTATTTAAGTTGCTGAGCCTGGAGCTGCAGCCTCCACATTTTAACCAGGAGGAGGTAATACAATTACCAGGTCAATATGCAGAAAGTAGTGAACAGAATGACAACCTGAACATTGTTGACATCTTTGCCCACAACAGTGTTTAGGAAAACAAGAGAGTCAGTGATATAGATTCCATTTGAACTAAAACAGCTTGACACTGAGGGCAGATGGAGCACTTAGGCAAAGACTGCAAATGTCCTAGTGAAATGACTTGTACTAAACTAGTGAAAAACAGAGACATGTTCAAGAGGTGCCAATGCAGAGATTTTCCTACAGGAAGAAAGACGGTGGCCTGAGGTATGCTTGGGACATAATCTGAATCTTTGTCATTCCTGGGCTGTCAATCTGGTAGCTGCAGGTAATTTAAGAAAGCATTCAGAAAGAAAGACAGAGGCAGCTGTTCTAATAACCACTTTATGAATACAAAGGATTTGTGAGTTGAACTTTTCCTTCTTCCCAGTGGTACAATTCGAGATATTACTTGACAGTTTAAAAATAGGCAATTAACATAGGTGCTTTAAATCAGTGTTCCCCAAACCATGATTCAAGGAATATTAATTCTATGAGCTGTTAATAGATCTTATGAAAATCAAAGTAGAGAAAAAAGGTTTTCTATACCCAAACAATTTTAGAAATTTGCGTGAAAGTCCATATTGCAGAACTTTTCAGATCCTTTACTATTCTAATATAGGGTGTGAAAATTTAAGGTAAGGATATACTAAGTAGTATTTACAAAACTGATAAAACTTGTGGTCCATCAATTACAACCTTTTTTGCCTCAGAGCAACTCACAGAATTGGTCTATGGAACACACTTGGGACATGCTGCTTTAAGCAACGATTTCACTCTGGGCTTCATTTCTTTTTTCCTCTTATACATCACACCCCATCTATTCAGTCCGCCCAGAGTAAAGAGCCCAGTACAGATGGGGTTGCCAATTCCCTGGTGACTGTTAGCTTTTAGGCAGCAATATTGACATCCCCATTTAAAACACTGAGGCAGGAGGAGATGTGACATACCACTGTGTGAATAGAGGTGCTCTGAGGAGACCAGAAGGAAGAAAGGAAATCTGTGAGCTTGCTTCATCTCAGGTAACAGGACAAATATTCAGCAACACCTATTGGGTCTGCACACCCAGGCTTGCCCCTGAATTCCTGAAATAAAAGACATCTGTTGTGAGCAGTCTTGGAGAAGCGAGTGCTCAGCTGAGAAAATGCAACGGCTCCTTTCTGAGGGAGAGAGATTTTCTGGACTTGTTTTCCCAGATGTGTGTGCGGTTCCCTATTTTAGGAACCCCAGGCAGTGTTGGGTCAGCATTCAGCAGGAAGATACTTTATCCCCACCACAGGACTCTCATGCTTATACAACAGAGTGTGGCTTGAAAGTTTAGAACACACAGGTATCTGGTTCAAATCCAGCTCTTGCACTTTGTGGATTGTGATCTTTTTAAGAAAAATCTCCTAGACTCCAGTTTTCTCATCTATAAAAAGGAGATTCCAGTAATATTGTCTCTTGGTACAGTTTTGTAAAATTCAATGCTAAAGATAAAATAGATGCCTAATAAATGTAATAAATTATAAGTAATTAAATAAAGGTAAGTAAATAACTAAATTCCTTATGGAATATTGAGACTTTTTTTTCCCAGTGCTGGGATTAAACTCAGGGCCTCACGTATGGTAGGCAAGCACTCTGCCAATAAGTTACATTCCCAGCCCAATACTGATGTATTTTGGAGCCTTGGTATATCAGGCAAGAACAATGACATATGCAAATAGAGATGGGCAAACTACAAAAGTGAGAATTGGGTTTTCAGGTCTGTGAAGGCATTTCTGGATGAAATTAGTATCTGAACTCAGTAAGTTAGATCGCTCTTCACAGTGTGAATGAGTCTTATCCAATCCAGTTGAGGGGCTCATTAGAACAAAGGGTAGAGGAAGAAGAAACTTATTTTTTTTTCCGCTTATCTCTTTCAGCAGGAACATGTCTTCTCATCTTGCTTTCAAGCTGGGATTTCATCATTGTCTCCCCTGGTTCTCATGTCTTTGGAATCAGACTGAATTACACTACTGGCTTTCTTAAATCTACAGTCTATAGTTTGCAAATGGCAGATCATGGAATTTTTCAGCCTTCATGATTTTGTGAGCAAATTCTGCATAATAAATCTCTCTCTCTCTCTCTTTCTCTCCCTCCACTCTTTCTCTCACTCTCCCTTTCTTTCTCTGAAAGATTTTATTGGGTAGAGAGTTAAATTGTTGCATGCTATAACAGGCATTTTGATAGTAGCATGGAGTTGTGTGTTAATACTAAAATTTGAGGTATGGCCTTCACCATCATGTAGCCTGCAGGATAATTTAAAGATAAATTAGTTTGTTAATCCTACAGGTATTTATTACTAATGTATCATGGTTGACACAATAATAAATGATCGATTGGCACGTGCCCAGTAACCACAATGAAGGCTGGTAAATTCTGCCTCAGGCTTAGAAATTTGAATATCTTTTATTTTTAAAGAAAATAATATACCTTTAAACTGTGCAGCTTAGAAAACTTAAGAAACCAATTGTCTTTCTCTCTCAGCCTTAAAGGAATAACTTGTGGATGACATCATAGGAAATGGTGCCTGGAATTTCCAAATAGTCAAAGTAGTATATTTTAACCTATGGACTCTTTCTTTTTCTTTTTCCTTTTTTTTTTTTTTTTTTTTTTTTTTTTTGCACTGGGATTTGGACTCAGGGGTACTTGGCCACTGAGCTACATCCCCAGCCCTATTTTGTATTTTATTTAGGGAAACAGTCTCACTGAGTTGCTTAGAGCCTCACTTTTGCTAAGGTTGACTTTGAACTCAGGATCCTTGTGCCTCAACTTCCTGAGCTGCTAGGATTACAAGCATGCCCCACAGTGCCTAGCTTAACCTATGGGCTCTTTATATGTGAAAATCCTATTGGGAAATTAGCTTCCGAATACAGCCACTGCACACCAGAGTTCTTATCGTGACGTTCTATACAACTTTAAATCTCATGTCACTCTTCTTCAAGTAACATCTTCCCCTTACTACTCGATGAAAGTTCAATTTTTATGGTATCCCTAAAAGTGATAGGTGCATTTCTGTCTCTGAAACTTGGCTCAGCACATTTCTCATTCAAACTCTTCATTTGTCTGGACTATATTCTTTCTTCAGGGTCCACCTGGGGTTCTCTCTCCTACATGACAATGACATTGAATTCCCCAAACTTACATCATTTCTGACTCCTCTGTACTTCTTTTGAATGTATTGTCCACAGCATTCCCTTGGAATTTAAACTAGCTTTCATCCCAAACATGTCTCTGTGTATAGATGCTTGACAAAATTCAAGCAGGATGTATCTAAAGATGTGATGGAGTCTACCTGCCCTGAGAGGTCAAGAAGAAGAAACAGCTGGGAGAGGGTGGAATTTTTGGTGGGAATAGGAAAATGGAGCTCACTGCCTTGAATGTGGGACTGGACTTTAAGGCAGGTGTTATTCGGCCCTGTATGTACCAAGGGATAATGGCACAGGAGAGATGATTAGGGTCAGCTTCATATCAGGGCTCTTGGCAATTTCTTTAATCTCTCTGAACCTCAGATTTCTCATATACAGAGTAAAGCAAACCATTTTCAAAAATAAAAATAAAACACAAATCAAATCTCACATCTCACAGGGTTATTGTGAAAATTAAATCAATGAACTCACACAAAGCACTTAACCCAGTGGCTGATACATACTAAGCACCCAATAAATGATGAGTATTATTATTATAGTTGGTAAATGAGAGGTTACAATAAAGTGCTCCTGGATCTTAGAAATAAATTACCCTCTGTGAGAGAAACTAGGAAAAATCAACACATAAAAAATGAGATTAACCATCTGTGGAATTAGGCTCTCTTAAGATGGTCTGCCTGTCTGTGTGCCTATGGAGATTTGGGAACCACCCAAGTCCAATCAAGGAGGCTGAAGTATAACATTACAAAAGCCCAGCTGGAATGGGATTGATGTAAAAGAAATCTGGAGCCCAATCAATTATATTAGCATAACTGAAGAAAGAATGTCTCAAGAGAATTAATGGATTCTAGAAAAAGAAAGGGTCAAAGATCAAAATTTTGATATTTTTCATTCAGTATTGCTGGGAGAGGGGAGAAAGGAATAAAGTCTGAGGCTAGAAATGAAAGACAGGGAAACCGAGGTAGAAAAACAGAGAATGAAAAAGAGAGATAAAGATAGGTAGGGAAAGAGTGCAACTAAGGAAAGATGTATGTTGAAAGGGAACATTGAGTCCAGAATACAGGGGTAGTCAGAGTCATGGGAGAAGAGGTGTTCCAAAGAAGGGTCTGAGAAGTTCCCAGAGAGAAGGTGGAACTGGACTCAAGACTAGCTGGTTCTTAGCATATACGATGGAAAAGAATTTCAGCATATATGTACCAGTCAGAGACAGAAACAGAGGTTTACTGAGGAAAGTGCAGGCACATTTGAGAGGCAATATGGACTACTTGATGGTGAGAAGTGGCAATCTCTCATTTTGGGGTGTTAATATTTATAGAGGGACAGTTGCTAGGGACTGGACTAGAGGTGCCGTCAGGCCAGAGTTAAGCAATATCATGCTTGCTTGTGGTTCTCCTGCTACTGATGCCGCTGTTTACTGGTGAGGAGTTCTGCTTTCTCAGGTTTTGAAGTATTATGCCAGAGAAGCACGCCAAGGCAAGCATATTAAGCAGGATTTATTTAAAGATAGTAACACAGACTTCTCCAGGGAGGGAGAAGGGGGGCCATGGCTGATGTTCTAGAATCCCCAAGAAGTGAGCACACCCTACATCTTTTATAGGTTAGGGTCTTCTTTGTTCTGTTCTTTCCTCTGACCCCTATCTTTCCTTCCTGCCTATGTGATTAGGCCCTGGTGGCACAGCAAAATGATGAGATGCAAATGGCAGGGTGAAGGGTCACATGGAGATTCAGGTAGGAGCCCAGGAGGCATTAATTAGCAACTCTCTGCCTGCAACTTTTGGGGAGGGGTAGTTAAGCAGGTAACCTTGGTGATCAAAAGGGCTCTGGAGACACTGACATTCCAGTCTCATAGGGTGTTCTCCAACTTCCCAGACTCTGATGGCCTCCATTCCTCGATTTGACCAGATTTCCTATTCTACACTAACTGTCTGTTTCCAATTCTGGCTTCACTACTTTTTGTGGGTGAGGACATGGGGCAAGGACTCAGGCCAAGGGTGCAGTGAGGATTGGATTGCTCAGGAATTGTAATGATTCATGAGCATTTTCTACATTTCAGTGGTTCTTGGTTGCTTCCTTTGAGACTCGGTGTATCTCTCCCTTTTTTGTATCCCTAATGTCCTATCTTAAGAGTACTAGAGGAATAGAGCTATGATTCTTTAATTGCCTCTCCCTGAAGCCTATTCAATATTATTTTTTCTTCTTTCAAGCAAAATTTTAATTACAATTTTAATTTGTAACCTAAAGAGTTTTTCAAATGGCTGCTTCTGTTTTGGGGAGGTCAGGAGAAAGAGATAAGGTTAGGCAGATAGGGAAATGGGCAACTTCTTGGGAAGCAGAGCACAAATAGCAGCTGCATAGTTTTCACTGAGAAACTTGCAAAAAGGTTATTTTTACATCAGGGCATACATGGCTTGGAGTCCATAGTGATCTGGAGTCTATGGTCTCTCCAAAGAAGGAAAGATGCCTGAGCAACGTGCTGATTGAAGTAAAGACTGCATAAATGCCTTGCGGACACTGAGTGCCTTACTCAGGATTGGTCTGGGGGCTGACTTTCTTAAATCTATACACCCATATAAACCCTAGACAATAGCTGCTCATTGGCAACCCTCTCAGGTCCCCTCCCAACAGTGGGAGCTTAGCTTTGCTTTGCTTTAATGCATTCTTGCACTGTGTTTTCAGGTGCTGCTGTCTGTGAATCTCATTCTTCGAATTCATTGAGACAAAGAACCCATTGAATTCCATGCTTCCTGGTACCTTGCTAGTTCAACTCACCAGCCAAGATTATAAAAGAGGTCATTTGAGGGAGAATGAGTAGTGAAGTATCTGGGTAGGACTGACCTCTTCAGCACTGAGATCAGATCAAGCAGACTGAGTCTACAGAAACTCAGAACTCCTATTGATCACTGCTGGTCATGCCTAATTAGATTTGCATCTATTTGATTCCATGAACATTCATTCTGTAGAGAACACTGTGTTTTGGGGGGAGATGACTGATGCTCTTATCAATTTTTGACCCCAAAAGCTTGGTTCTTTTTCCCACTTAGAATTTTGGAACCAATGAGACCAAGCAGCAATTAAGCAGATATGTACAATTTTATTCTTGGCTAAGAATAGGAGAAGTGGGAGATAAACTCATAAACCAACTTCTAGCCCCTTTGGGGTAGGTAGGTCATAGATACTGGGCAAAAGAAATGAGGGGGAAGGATTGACTAATAGAGTAGAGGACTCTGAGGGGAGGGGATAGTCTAATAAAGTAGAGGACATCAGTCTTTCCTGGGAATGAGTGGAAATTTTTCTGAGAATTCGGACACCACCTTTTATTGCTTCTTTGCTAGTTCTTTCTTTCCAGTTTCTGTCATGGCAATTGTCAACTGTCATGGCACTGGGAAGTATCATTTGCCAAGCAAATGGATTGTAATGAAGTCAGAGATTGTCTGGGGATAACTCTAGCAGCCATCTGAGATCCAGCTGGTTTGGACCAGCCCATCTGAGGAAGGACATCTCAAATGTAGACATCCTATTCTCAAAGATAAATAAATTTAGGAAAGGCAGAAATTCATCCTGATCACCTAGATAGTGCGGATTAGGGGAGGGTAACAATATGATACATCTAACTTTCTGGAACTCTAAGTCTAGAAGTCCTGTAAAATTTGTACACATGTCCTTAAATGATTGATGCTAGAGGGGAACAAGGTGTTAAATTATCATGAAGAAAGCATGGACTGATTCTGCTGTGGGCCTCTCCTTGAGATGTAGCCTTGGAACTGGAGCTTAGGTGTAGAGGTGGGCGTGTCAACACTCAGTGGGGTGGGTGGCATTGCAGAGGCAATTCTCTGAGTGAACAATGGGAATAAATTGGGGAATGCTGGGACAAATTAGAGATCGACTAGCTCTATGGGGTATGGAGAAAGAGGACTTACGAGGACCCCATTAATTTTGAGCCTCTTGATGTCTCCAGCAACTGATACAATAGGCTGCATGGATCAGGGGCCCAGTAAAAGTTTGCAGTTGGTTTCCTTGCTTTATCATAATTACAGACAACCTGTCTATGACAGAATGATAATCCATTTGATCACATCATGTTAGATGTGCCAAGATTCTCCAGTAAGTTGCTGATTGATATTTGTCCTGTGCCCGGTGTGACTTACAGTCATAAATTGAGGAAATGGAGCAGCCCTGTGGCAACTTGAGGAAAAATAATAATAATCTCTATTAGTTTCAATACTTTCAATTTAGCACTTGTGGCGATCTTATCACATGGTCTATGTAATTTAAATCTGAGATATACTTTTTTGCCTTTTTTTATAGTTGTCTATAATAAATGCATATCCGGTCTTTTTGTTTGATTGGTTCCTGACCCTGAGCTCCTCAAAGCTTTAGAATTTCCTGAGTGTTAAGAGTGTCTTTTGTATGCTAATGAGATGACCTAGAACTGGGGGTCTCCAGGTACTCTCAGGATGAGGGTTGATTGCCAGAAAAACCTAATCTTTTTTTTTTTTTTTTTTTTTTTTTTGCCTTGCTGGGGATTGAACCC